>JAUMHS010000014.1:4581620-4665441 GCA_030762985.1 Adelphocoris suturalis | reverse complement strand
ACTGGTTCGGTTTCTCCTGTCCTCTTCCTTTATTATTGCTGTATTGACCACCAACTTCTCAGTTCCTTCATGCTCATTTATCCATTAAACTTTCGAATCTCAATCATTAAATCTTCATTATTGTACAAACTTACAGTAGCGAGTTAACTCAAAAAACGTTGAATAATGGCCATCCGGTCGGATAACACAACCAAGTTCCTGTTCGAAGATGAACTTAATAGATTCGACCAGCTATATCCACTTCAGGTATCATTTTAAACATTAAAGACCCCATAAATATAGGCTATATTATGAATTTGGGGGAACCAGCTTCCTCATAGGATATCCTCGATTCTGTTCAGAAGGAAACCCTTTTCAGACATGGAATACTTTACTACGATGTTATTTAGGAAGTAATTCCGTTTCAGAACATCACGGACATCTGACGACCTCAAATACATAAATAGAATCCTGCATTTAAGATGTTTGAAAGTATTCAGTTTGATTAATTATACCCAAAATTGAAATTGATGAAATTTTGAAAATTTGGATTTATGGAAAGCAATAGGAGGTGTGCTGAAATATTTGTGCATGGTTTAGTTTCTTGACCGCTAGGTGATAATTGGCACAGTTTTAGGATCTTGCGAGTCGGTCAGGATAATAAAATTCATAAGCTTTGATTCTTGATATACATACCATTACATTTTCCCATCTATGAACAAAAGATATTGCTGGATGAAGTCGGTAAAAAGAGCTCAAGGTGATAGAAAGTCCATGAAATATTGCATATTTACTAGTAGGTAATGTACCTAATGTACGAATACGTACTACCCCTGTCTCACGAACAACATAGTTAGGTACCTATTTCAAGTTTGAAAGATTTATCATTGAAAACGGTGGAAAATTTGAGTCTTTTTCCATTGAAATTTAGTTGGTTAAAAGTTGAAATCATTTTAGTTCTATATCCACTAAAATGTATCAATTCTTGAAAAAAATCGATACATTCTTGAAAAATCGATACGATTCTTTTTGATTCATTTCAAAAGAATGGATTAGATTTAAATTGATTCATTTAGAAGAATCTGACATCTCTACCGTGGTGTTATCGTGAAATTCCTCGAGTTCACCTACCCACATACCTACCATATGATCTCTTTTCTGTGTAAATGTGCAGTCAATCACTGAATCATCACTGCTCTATGTTACCTTCATTCCTCTCTAAACTTCATCCTTCCCTGGTTCGGTTTCTCCTGTCCTCTTCCTTTATTATTGCTGCATTGACCACCAACGTCTGAGTTCCTTCATGCTCATCTATCCCGAAATTAAACTTTCGAATCTCAATCATTGTATAAACTTACAGTAGCGAGTTAACAAAAAACGTTGAATAATGGCCATCCGGTCAGATAACACAACCAAGTTCATGTTCGAAGATGACCTTTCTAGATTCGACCAGCTATATCCACTTCAGGTATCATTTGAAACATTCAGGTATCATTTATGGGGGCTTTAGTAAATATAGCCTATATTATGAATTTGGGGGAACCAGCTTCCTCATAGGATATTCTCGATTCTGTTCAGAAGGGAACCCTTTTGAGAGATGGAATACTTTACTACGATGTTATTTAGGAAGGTAATTCCGTTTCAGAACATCGTGGACATCGGACGACCTCAAATGCGTATATAGAATCCTGCATTTAAGATGTTTAAAAGTATTTAGTTGAAAACAGTGGAAGTTGGAAACAGTAGTCAGATGAAAACTGTGGAAAATAAGCTTGTTACAAGGATTTGCGGACACACGACAGACAGACAGACACGGGACCGAAGTTGTTCAGAATGGTCTAAAACGTAAAATGCGAGTAGAAATAATGATTTTGGAGACCACAGATTTTTTATCCCCAAAGTGAAAACAATGCTTCTGCTACCTTTAGCTAGACTCAATTCAGTTCAGTTTATTAAAAATAAAATAAATTATTTATTAAAGCTCCCATAAATGATACTTGAATGTTTCAAATGATACCTAAAGTGGATATAGCTGGTCGAATCTATTAAGTTCATCTTCGAACAGGAACTTGGTTGTGTTATTTGACCGGATGGCCATTATTCAACGTTTTTTGTTAACTCGCTACTGTAAGTTTGTACAATGATTGAAAATTCAATGATTGAGATTCGAAAGTTTAATTTCGGGATAGATGAGCATGAAGGAACTCAGAAGTTGAATGCAGTGAAGTATGCATTTTAGAGAGGAATGACGGTGACATAGAGCAGTGATAATTCAGTAATTGACTGCACATTTACACAGAAAAGAGATCACATGGTAGGTATGTGGGTAGGTAGGTGAACTCGAGGATTCTTATTAGTTCCGATAACACCAAGGCCATCAGTTTTTGCTTCAGAGTCTACCTAAATTGAAAATCTACAAGAGATACGAATAGGTACGTACTACCCCTGTCTCACGAACAATATAGTTAGGTACCTATTTCAAGTTTGAAAGATTTATCATTGAAAACTGTGAAAATTTTGAGTCTTTTTCCATAGAAATTTACTTGGTTAAAAGTTGAAATCATTTCAGTTCTAAATCCACTAAAAAGTATCAATTCTCGAAAAAAATCGATACATTCTTGAAAAATCGATACGATTCTTTTCGATTCATCTCAAAAGAATGAATTCCGTTTTTACCCACATACCTACCATGTGATCTCTTTTCTGTGTAAATGTGCAGTCAATCACTAAATTATCACTGCTCTATGTCACCTTCATTCCTCTCTAAACTTCAGCTTCCACTGGTTTGGTTTCTCCTGTCCTCTTCCTTTATTATTGCTGAATTGACCACCAACTTCTGAGTTCCTTCATGCTCATCTATCCCGAAATTAAAATTTCGAATCTCAATCATTGAATCTTCAATCATTATAAAAACTTACCGAAGCGAGTTAACTCAACAAACGTTGAATAATGGCCAACTGGTCAGATAACACAACCAACTTTCTGTTCGAAGATGAACTTAATAGATTCGACCAGCTATATCCGCTTCAGGTATCATTTTAAACATTAAAGACTCCATAAATATAGCCTATATTATGAATTTGGGGGAACCAGCTTCCTCATAGGATATTCTTGATTCTGTTCAGAAGGGAACCCTTTTCAGACATGGAATTCTTTACTACGATGTTATTTAGGAAGGTAATTCCGTTTCAGAACATCACGGACATCAGACGAGCTGACGACCTCAAATACATAAATAGAATCCTGCATTTAAGATGTTTGAAAGTATTCAGTTTGATTAATTATACCCAGAATTGAAATTTATGAAATTTTGAAAATTTGGATTTATGGTAAGCAATAGGGAGGTGTGCTGAAATATTTGTGCAAAAGGTTTAGTTCCTTGACCGCTAGGTGATAATTATCACAGTTTAAGGATCTTGAGAGTCGGTCAGGATAATAAAATTCATAAGCTTTGATTCTTGATATACACACCTCAAAAGAATTAAGGAATCACTTTTCTTTGTAGACGCCAAAGACCCCAGATCAATCGGGCAAAGTTCACATTATATCTTATGATTAATTACTTTGTGGAGATGGGATTCACGCTGTTTTTCTGCTCCATTTCAAACACTGAGAACTTTTTGGAACCAAAGAGGGAGGGGGTATTGGATAGGTACTTAGAAAACAATTTTTCCATTTTTTGCCGATTGATGGCTCATTTCAAAGATTCTTTAGTGCTGAACACGATGGAGAAGCCAGAATTGCGATATCTTCTTCAGTTCTCGGATTAGAGCCAATAATCATGAAGAAGCGAGATTCATTCTGTTTTGGCTCAAGTGGAGCTTGATATAGCTGGTCTTCCGTAGAGTTTCAGAAAAAACAATAAGAACAGGGTGAATCCCATCTCCATTAGGTACCTAATCATGAGATGTAAAGAGAACTTTGTCAGATTGATTCTTCGGCGTCTATAAGGAGAAGTGATCCCTTAATTCTTTTGAGATTTGTACATATCATTACATTTTCCCATTTATGAACAAAAGATATTGCTGGATGAAGTCGGTAAAAAGAGCTCAAGGTGATAGAAAGTCCATGAAATATTGCATATTTAGTAGTAGGTAATGTACCTAATGTACGAATACGTACTACCCCTGTCTCACGAACAACATAGTTAGGTACCTATTTCAAGTTTGAAAGATTTATCATTGAAAACGGTGGAAAATTTGAGTCTTTTTCCATTGAAATTTAGTTGGTTAAAAGTTGAAATCATTTTAGTTCTAAATCCACTAAAAAGTACCAATTCTTGAAAAAAATCGATACATAAAAAAACGATACGATTATTTTTGATTCATTTCAAAAGAATTGATTCGATTTAAATTGATTCATTTAGAAGAATCTGACATCTCTGCCGTGGTGTCATCGTGAGATTCCTCGAGTTCACCTACCTACCTACACACCTACCATGTGATCTCTTTTCTGTGTAAATGTGCAGTCAATCACTAAATTATCACTGCTCTATGTCACCTTCATTCCTCTCTAAACTTCATCCTTCACTGGTTCGGTTTCTCCTGTCCTCTTCCTTTATTATTGCTGCATTGACCACCAACTTTTGAGTTCCTTCATGCTCATCTATTGAGTCATTGAATCTACAATCACTGTACAAACTTACAGTAGCGAGTTAACTCAACAAACGTTGAATAATGGCCAACCGGTCAGATAACACAACCAAGTTCCTGTTCGAAGAAGAACTTAATAGATTCGACCAGCTATATAAACTTCAGGTATCATTTTAAACCTTAATGACCCCATAAATATAGCCTATATTAGGAATTTTGGGGAACCAGCTTCCTCATAGGATATTCTTGTTTCTGTTCAGAAGGGAACCCTTTTCAGACATGGAATACTTTACTACGATATTATTTAGGAAGGTAATTCCGTTTCAGAACATCACGGACATCTGACGACCTTAATTACATAAATAGAATGCTGCATTTAAGACGTTCGAAAGTATTCAGTTTGATTAATTATACCCAAACTTGAAATTGATGAAATTTTGAAAATTTTTATTTATAGAAGAAAGCAATTGGGAGGTGTGCTGAAATATTTGTACATATGGTTTAGTTTCTTGACCGCTAGGTGATAATTAGCACAGTTTTAGGATCTTGCGATTCGGTCAGGATCATGAAATTCATAAGCTTTGATTCTTGATATACATACCATTACGTTTTCCCATCTCTGAACAAAAGATATTGCTGGATGAAGTCGGTAAAAAGAGCTCAAGGTGATAGAAAGTCCATGAAATATTGTATATATTTCAAGTCCATGAAATATTGTATAAATTACCTATGTACATTAGGTACATAGGTATTGCACCTAATGTACGAATACGTACTACCCCTGTCTCACGAACAACATAGTTAGGTACCTATCTCAAGTTTGAAAGATTTATCATTGAAAATTGATAAAATTTTGAGTCTTTTTCCATAGAAATTTAGTTGGTTAAAAGTTGAAATCATTTTAGTTCTAAATCCACTAAAAAGTATCAATTCTTGAAAAAAATCGATACATTCATAAAAAATCGATACGATTCTTTTTGATTCATTTCAAAAGAATTGATTCGATTTAAATTGATTCATTTAGAAGAATCTGACATCTCTACCGTGGTGTTATCGTGAGATTCCTCGAGTTCACCTACCTACCCACATACCTACCATGTGATCTCTTTTCTGTGTAAATGTGCAGTCAATCATTCGACCAGCTATATCCACTTCAGGTATCATTTTAAACATTAAAGACCCCATAAATATAGCCTATATTATGAATTTGGGGGAACCAGCTTCCTCATAGGATATTCTCGATTCTGTTCAGAAGGGAACCCTTTTCAGACATGGAATACTTTACTACGATGTTATTTAGGAAGGTAATTCCGTTTCAGAACATCACGGACATCTGACGACCTCAAATACATAAATAGAATCCTGCATTTAAGATGTTTAAAAGTATTCAGTTTGATTTATTATACCCAAAATTGAAATTGATGAAATTTCGAAAATTTAGATTTATAAAAGAAAGCAATAGGGAGGTGTGCTGAAATATTTGTGCATATGGTTTAGTTTCTTGACCACTACGTGATATTTAGCACAGTTTTAGGATCTTGAAAGTCGGTCACGATGATAAAATTCAGCTGTTCAAATTCAACGTTTCGATGTATTTATACATCATCATCCGGGCTTGGAGAATTTAGGCAGGTTTCTACAATGTCATTTCGTTGTTTATAACACATGTAGTATGTACATTCATGTCATGTGCATACATTGACATGAATACTTACATACATACATGAATACATCAGTCAATATATGTACATGACATGAATGTACATACTACATGTGTTATAAACAACGAAATGACTTTGTAGAAACCTGCCTAAATTTTCCAAGCCCTGATGATGATGTGTAAATACATCGAAACATTGGCTTTGAAGACCTGAATTTTATTATCCTGACCGACTCTCAAGATCCTAAAACTGTGCTAATTATTTGTGTTTTCCGCATAGGTACATAGTTTTCTTCCCTGATCAGTTGGCACCTTCGTAACGAACCAAGTTTTTGAAAACCAACGTATTTTTCAATATTTCAACCCTGTAAGTTAATTAAAAGTGATGCTGAAGCATTTTTAGGATTGTAGAGGAACAAATTTTAGTGGAGGAGGTTTAATTGTTTCCGAGTCTACCAAGATAACTAGCGGAAGCTGTTTTCACTTTCGTGCGATGAATTGTTACCTATATTTGTTTTCTCCACAATGAAAATTTCCACTCGTATTTCATGTTTTGAACTATTTAGACGAGTCTTTTACCGAATTTTTGAAGAAAATTAAGCTATTGCTCTCGCTTCAAAATTTGTAGAATGTGAATTTTTGAAAATTAAGCTAAAAATTTTATGCTGAAATCCGTTTCAGGCTATTCTGAATCATATTCTGAAGTTTAACGCATGTTAAGGGCACAAAACGAAAGTTCAAGTTCGTTGGCCAGCATGATTTTTTTATGTATGTATGATTTCCTATATGTATGTATGTGTCATTCCAGACGATAACTGTCCGTAGAATTGTGCTAGAAACTTCAAACAAATTTTAAAATGTTAAGGGCACAAAACGAAAGTTCAAGTTCGTTGGCCAGCATGATCGGATTACATCTTCGGGTTGAAATTTTCAAAAATGTAGTCAAAAATTTCAAAATAGCCTGTTTTTTGCGATTTGTTGTGCGAAATAATTTTTTCAGCATACTAACATGTGGTATATTCGGAATCAGCGCAAAATTCCCTATAAGAATATGTATCAAGTTTTCAAAAATTTCAAAGTTGGAAAATCAGTCAAAAATCGAAATAATGCCGTTCGCTAGATGTAAAAATCGGTAATATTTTGCATGAAACATTGTCCAAATTCAGATTGAACAACTCTTATGAAAGTATCCCTGTATAACCAATCCTAGAACCATGCTGTTTAAAACGCAGGTAGTAGGTGCTTGTTAAAAAAAAAAAAAAAAAAAAAAAAAAAATCATAAACTAAAATTCGATTGAAATGTCGAAGATTTCTTCAAAAATTCGCTCATGGGGTCATGCTGCATGACTGGACTTTTTTCGTTTCTTAATTGACCAATTATGAAATTTCGCGCTACTTCTTGATTTACTCTTTTCCGCTATGGAATTTTTGAATATCATTTAAAACTTTTCAAGAAGGCATATGAAGCGATAAGAGTATGCAATTGCATAAACAGGGTGTCTACAGGTCACGGATTCCCCGAAAATCGTGGAAAAGTCTCGGATTTAATAGTTGGGCACGGATATTTCCGAAAGTCACGGATTTTAACATAGAAGTCACCGATTTTTATGTCGTCGGTAACCAAATAATCATAATATAATGCCAGTACCGGGATTCACACAACATACGAAAGAATCAATTGAGATTTTTGAATCTATAATATTAAATATTTTGTACATTTTATTTTACTAATATTTTATAAGTAGTCTTTAACTTCTGTACTTTATAAATAGGCTAGAATCAATTTAAAAAGTCCAGTCATGCAGCATGACCCCATGAACGAATTTTTGAAGAAATCTTCTACATTTCAGTCGCTATTGATCGTGTAGAGAAATTTTAGTTTATGATTTTGATAGACAAACATGGAATCAAATTATTAAAAATAATTAGGAGGTACTCATACTTTATTATTATTAAACTAATCTTGTAGATTTAAAGACAAATGTAGGTAAATTTCATCTGATGGCCGAGCGAAGCGAGGCCTTGGGTCTGCGTGCTACTACGTACATAAATAGAACTTCTTCATAATTTCATGGCTGATATTTTCTAAGCCACAGTCAGTATTATAGCTACATCACGTCCTAAAACAGTTGAGCGTAAAACATGAAAGAGAGCGACCTAGAGAATCGGAGGACGGAATATTTCACAGAGTAAACTCATCAGTTGTGATTACATTTTTTTTTTATTTTTAACAAGCACCTACTACCTACGTTTTAAACAGCATGGTTCTAGGATTGGTTATACAGGGATACTTCCATAAGAGTAGTTCAATCTGAATTTGGACAATGTTTCATGCAAATATTACCGATTTTTACAACTAGCGAACGGCATTATTTCGATTTTTGACTGATTTTTCAACTTTGAAATTTTTGAAAACTTGATACATATTCTTATAGGAAATTTTACGCTGATTCCGAATATACCACATGTTAGTATGCTGAAAAAATTATTAACAGGCTATTTTGAAATTTTTGACTACATTTTTGAAAATTTCAACCCGAAGATGTAATCCGATCATGCTGGCCAACGAACTTGAACTTTCGTTTTGTGTCCTTAACATTTTAAAATTTGTTTGAAGTTTCTAGCACAATTCTACGGACAGTTATCGTCTGGAATGACACATACATACATATATACATACATACATTAAAAAAGTCCATTCATGCAGCATGACCCCATGAGCGAATTTTTGAAGAATATTACCGATTTTTACAACCAGCGAACGGCATTATTTCGATTTTTGACTGATTTTTCAACTTTGAAATTTTTGAAAACTTGATACATATTCTTATAGGGAATTTTACGCTGATTCCGAATATACCACATGTTAGTATGCTGAAAAAATTATTAAAAAATTATTTCGCACAACAAATCGCAAGAAACAGGCTATTTTGAAATTTTTGACTACATTTTTGAAAATTTCAACCCGACGATGTAATCCGATCATGCTGGCCAACGAACTTGAACTTTCGTTTTGTGTACTTACATTTTAAAATTTGTTTGAAGTTTCTAGCACAATTCTACGGACAGTTATCGTCTGGAATGACACATACATACATACATAAAAAACTGCGTTAAACTTCAGAATATGATTCAGAATAGCCTGAAACGGATTTCTGCATAAAATTTTTCCAAAAATTCACATTCTACAAATTTTGAGGCGAGAGCAATAGCTTAATTTTCTTCAAAAATTCGCTAAAAGTTATGAAGATCTAATTTTATATGGGCTACTCATGATTTACAGTAGGCCTACTGGTCAGTATTTCGGTACGCTATTCCTAAAGAAATTTAAGCCTGTAAAAGGTCACCGATTTTTAAAATTTAGAACCCCAAAAGTCCCCGATTTTTATTTCACAGATCTAGTAAACACCCTGATATAAATCCGGTCTCTATTATCACATATTATGGCTGCAACGATAGTTTGTAAGGAATATAACATGATGTTTTTAATGTATTATTGAATTATGTTATAAATGCAGTCCAAACTTTTGGTTTTTTGGAATTCAGGGACCAAGTTTGGTGCGTCAGGTGGAGAATGAAGAATTCGGGACTTCCAGGAGTGATGATTTCAGTCGTGGTGATTACGCACTCGCCGAACTTGGCGATCCGCTCAACCAGCCTATACAACCAGTAAGGGATGAATTTCATATCAGAAATGCCTAAATTTGTATAGAATTTTGGTAGAAAATATGTGGATGATGTTATAACGCTTGGTAATAAAATCAGTAGGTAGTTTGATAACTAGTAGTACATTCGAAAAGTTTCGGGCACCTACTAACGATTTTAAAGTTTTGTCACTTTATAAGCACGAAATGGGCTTTCAGAAAACTAGTGGTTACCAACCGCAGTGAAATGAGCTAAAAGTTCAAGATTTTTCATGTGTATGTTTGTTTTGCTTGGTTCTTAAGAATATGAATCGTATCCACCCCAGGGTTGCTATCACTACGGTAATTACCGTAAACATACGGTAATTTTGATGCACGTACGGTGCACGATAGTAATCTCATTACCGTACTCGAAAATACGGTAAAATGGACAACCTAAGTAATTATATTATTAATCTATATATAAATTTAGCATGAATCATCGCTTAAATTTACCTTCAACAAGTCTAACAGGATGATATTGACTGATACAGGCAAAACTCCGAGTAAAATTGAACGAATTTGATGTAATCTTCCCAACATAGCGTAAATAGTAGTAAGTGCGCATGCGCAAACGTTATTTTCTCATTACTTCGATTTCTCATCATCTATTGGTCCGATTTCGTTCAAAATCGAGAGGTTGTTTTGAATATTTTATTTTATTTAGTAGACACCCTGATATAAATCCGGTCTCTATTATCACATATTATGGCTGCAACGATAGTTTGTAAGGAATATAACATGACGTTTTTAATGTATTATTGAATTATGTTATAAATGCAGTCCAAACTTTTGGTTTTTTGGAATTCAGGGACCAAGTTTGGTGCGTCAGGTGGAGAATGAAGAATTCGGGACTTCCAAGAGAGATGATTTCAGTCGTGGTGATTACGCACTCGCCGAACTTGGCGATCCGCTCAACCAGCCTATACAACCAGTAAGGGATGAATTTCATATCAGAAATGCCTAAATTTGTATAGAATTTTGGTAGAAATACTGTGGATGAAGTTAAAGCGCTTGGTAATAAAATCAGTAGGTAGTTTGATAACTAGTAGTACATTCGAAAAGTTTCGGGCACCTACTAACGATTTTAAAGTTTTGTCACTTATAAGCACGAAATGGGCTTTCAGAAAACTAGTGGTTACCAACCGCTGGGAAATGAGCTAAAAGTTCAAGATTTTTCATGTGTATGTTTGTTTTGCTTGGTTCTTAAGAATATGAATCGTATCCACCCCAGGGTTGCTATCACTACGGTAATTACCGTAAACATACGGTAATTTTGATGCACGTACGGTGCACGGTAGTAATCTCATTACCGTACTCGAAAATACGGTAAAATGGACAACCTAAGTAAATATATTATTAATCTATATATAATTTTAGCATGAATCATCGCTTAAAGTTACCTTCAACAAGTCTAACAGGCTAATATTGACTAATACAGGCAAAACTCCGAGTCGAATGGAACGATTTTGATGAAATTTTCCCAACATAGCGTAAATAGTAGTAAGTGCGCATGCGCAAACGTTAATTTCTTATTACGTCGATTTTAATTTCATTGCCATTGGATTAACATCAGTCTGTGCGCATGCGCAAACGTTAATTTCTCATTACGTCGATTCCTCATCATCTATTGGTCCGATTTCGTTCAAAATCGAGAGGTTGTTTTGAATATTTATTTAAATAATTGTTTTTGTTGCTTGAATAATAGGTAGTAACAATTGCCCTTACGCAAAACCAAAAATTGGATGACACTCCGAGAATTATGAATCGATTTTGATGAAATTTTCCATTATTGTTGCTAACCTTTAGATTTCAGCACATACAAACATGAATTATAGTCCTAATTTGCATCTAGCATTTATACACATGTAATTACTGATATATGTTGCATTCAATCATTTCGATACTCTATCATGCCCACCCAACTTGGCAGACGTTTTGGTTAATGTTACCCAAATGTAAACTTGCGTGTAAGCACATTGTATTTTAATATGGTAAAATAATATATTGAAAGAAGTAATACGTGGTTTCACAAACTATTTATCCACTGTCTTAATTCAGGACCAAGTCACCCATTTAGAAAATCGAGGGACATGTGAAAGCCTGCAGGAATTATTCAACGATCCCAGGCTTGAGGATTCCATGAACGTTGCAGTAAGTAACATTGATTAGTATTAATGAACACACTATTGTCTAGGGCCCAAAATGTGGGCCTTCGCAATATAACAGGATCTGTAAAAAAAAAAAAAAAAAAAAAAAAAAAAAAAATGAACCCATAAAAACAAGTTTTTAATGTAACTCTTTCTTTTTCTCATGTTCTCAGTTAATTTTATTGTTGTTTCAATATTTGGTAGTTTCTTGGCAACAGTGAATTGAAACAAAATCACATTGTTTCAATTTATTCAGGACCAGATATGAATAGAAACGAACTAAATCACTCGCGACGAAGTTGTGGAACCCAATTTCAAAACGGAAGTTAATGAAAAAAGTCCAGTCATGCAGCATGACCCCATGAGCGGATTTTTGAAGAAATCTTCGACATTTCAGTCTCTATTGATCGTGCAGAGAAATTTACAACTAGCGAACGGCATTATTTCGATTTTCGACTGATTTTTCAACTTTGAAATTTTCGAAAACTTGATACATATTCTTATATAGGAAATTTTACGCTGATTCCGAATATACCACATGTTAGTATGCTGAAAAAATTATTTCGCACAACAAATCGCAAAAAACAGGCTATTTTGAAATTTTTGACTACATTTTTGAAAATTTCAACCCGAAGATGTAATCCGATCATTCTGGCCAACGAACTTGAACTTTCGTTTTGTGTCCTTAACATTTTAAAATTTGTTTGAAGTTTCTAGCACAATTCTACGGACAGTTATCGTCTGGAATGACACATACATACATACATTTAAAAAATGCGTTAAACTTCAGAATATGATTCAGAATAGCCTGAAACGGATTTCTGCATAAAATTTTTTCAAAAATTCACATTCTACAAATTTTGAGGCGAGAGCAATAGCTTAATTTTCTTCAAAAATTCGCTAAAAACGTTGTCTATTTCCACGAAAAATAAAGAGTTGCAACGGTAAATCGATTTCGACGGTTAGGCCATCATCAGTAACAAACAATAAATGAACACACATTAGAAAGGACACAGCTTTTATAGTCACAGGTGAAGGGAGCTTGAATTCCAATGGTCAAGTGAAAGGAAAGGGGCCGGAGGTACAACCAATTAAATGCATACAAAGTGAAGGGGGATTATAGCTAATCAGATGATGTGAAAGGGGGAAAATAACTCAATATGGTTTCAACAATGTGAAGGGATACCTAATTCCAAGCTTTATAGAAATGGAAATCAGTGTTGAAATATATTGAGGTATATCCTGGTATTGAGCGGCCCGCCGAGAGGGAGTGGGGGGGGGGGGGCACCAAAGTACAATAAATTGCAAAAATATTAATTTTTATGATATTTGAATAAAAACTTTTAAAGTCATTAATGTCAGTCTAATGTATTTGTCTTCAACTTAAATCAAGAGAAAATGTTTTAACACAGAATGTGTTTTAGCCATGGACTAACTAGGCAAAAAAGCTAACGAAATCTGGGACGAAATCTGTGACGACAACATTCTGACGATTTCCGCTTACAACCGAGTCGTTGCTAGGGAAATGGTACTTCGTCGTTTTTCATTCCCCGAAATTCGTTGACCATTCGTTTGAAAGCTCTCGATTTATCCAACCATATTATGTTAACTACTGCGAAGTGCGTGGCCAACAAGCTGAGTTATGAGCATGGTTATTTGAATCATTGTGTACGCTCAGGTGATCATTCTCAATAATTGATATTGTGAACATGATTTCAACCGCTTGTTATGATGATTTCATTGAGCTGGTGTTTCGATGATTTGATTCATATCAGGTAATCCGAATATTGCGAGAACGGTTTGAGACGCCTGGGTGATCACTGATCAGCTGACTGAGCTCCAAAGGCATTTTCTTTCCTATTCAACGCAGGAAGCTGAAATTTGGGAGGGAGGCTCAAGGGAGAATGCTGAAGACGCCTGGGTGATCACTGATCAGCTGAGTTAATTCCAAAGCCGTGGAATTTGTTTTAGCCATGGACTAACTAGCCAAAAAAGCCACAGTTCCTTTGAGCCTGACGGCTAAAATTAAAAAACATGAATATGCTTTAGCCGTACACGACTCACTCCTCGTCGATTCTCTGAACCCGACCCCCCATCGGCCTCTGAACTCTGTTTATCATTCTGCCATCAATCCTAAAACATGGAATCATGTTTTAGCTCCTCGCTCTCACTTTATTATAGAAATGATCACGACCATTGAGCTCTTGTGAGATGATGATCTCCTAATAGAAACTCGCGAGTAAAACATTCACCTTATTATAGAAATGATCACGACGATTGAGCTCTTGTGAGATGATGATCTCCTAATAGAAACTCGCGAGTAAACATTCACTTCATTATAGAAAGAGGCTAAAGAGGCTACATACGAAATTACAGCTTCCTATAGTGTAAAGTATAGAAATTACCTATTAAAATAATTTAACCACCGCTTCACAAATCTAACCGTTCTCGCAATATTCGGATCACCTGCTATGAATCACATAATCGAAACACCAGCTCAATGAAATCATCAGAAATTAACAAGCGGTTGCAATCATGTTCACAATATCAATAATTGAGAATGATCACCTGTGTGTAAACAATTATTCATATAACCATGCTCATAACTCAGCTTGTTGGCCACGCACTTCGCAGTAGTTAATATAGTATGGTTGGATAAATCGAGAGCTTTCGAACGAATGGTCAACGAATTTTGTGGGATGAAAAACGACGAAGTATCATATCCTTAGCAACGACTCGGTTGTAAGCGGAAATCATCACAATTATTGGCGCTACTTTCGTTGCACTCTCGTGGGACATTTTTCGGTAGTTAGGTCACGGCTAAAGCATATTCATGCTAAAAGCTAACGAAATTTCGTAACAAAATCTGGTATGAAATCTGGGACAACAACATGGATACCGATGATACGGAACTAAGGATCGTGTAACCTGGTGTAACCTATGCGATAGTTTATTATGACGCGGTTTATGAGTTATAAATATTTTTAAGTTATTATCTCTGTAGTGGATTTATATATGTCTGACTTGGTGTAGGTAGACCAAGTGGGACGTTTATGTTCTGATTATGCGGGTTAGTCCCCGTAATATTTCCGAAAGGAATGTGAGCGAAATCGCCAAGGTCATCTTGTTCGGCGGGCGGAACCTGAGGATAGTTCGTGTATTGGCCGCGTGGAGCACTGGGCTCGCTTAGTGCGTGCTGGGTCCGATCTGTTTGGTGCTGAGCCGTTGTGTAATATTCCGGCCTAAGATTTATATCTGTAGGGGGAATATAACGGGCTTGGTTGAGGTACTGAAAAGTATCTTGTGTTTTGAGTAAATTAGGAGTGAATTTGACACTCGGATCGGCCGGGTAGCCTTGCGTAGAATATCGTGGATATTCAGATATCTTTGTCGAATCACGATGATTGACTTCAGAGCGAGTCTGGAAGGGATCCTCGAACTTTTGTGTGTGTGAGGCTTGACCTAACGTTTCCTTCACGGATATGTTAGGTAGCAAGGCGATCTCTTCGCGAGAATCGAGCCTTTGTCTGTCGCTAGGACCAGCGGACGAGTCGAGTATCGGGTAGGGAGCGCTTCGTGGGCTAGAGCTCCCGACCGCGCCGTGCTCTGCTTCCTCTTGCATGAGGAAGTAGGACGGGCGGCGCTCCATCGATGTACCCGAGTTGATTAACTCGTTTTTAATACCTCTCCGTATAGGATGCAGGATTTGGAAGGTGGACTCGCTTGACAGAGCTTCTTTCCTTTGCTCGGATGTCAGGGTCCTACCTTGTAGCCTTGAAAAAGGCTTCCTTGGACGATAAATTAGAGCGGATGAGCTGAGTAATTTATCGGCGTGCCCCGGCGGTCGGTTAAGAGCTTAGTGCTACGAAACCCGGGCGACACGTCTCGAACGTCCCTGCGGGCGTACGATCTAATGAGGATATCAATAGATGTACCGGGTGGCGTTCTGACAGAAGAACTACGTTGGGCAATGAGCAGGATAAAAGATCACTGGACTCGTAGATGCCAAAGTGAGATCTGTGAAGAGAGAAGATATGCCTTGTGAGCAATAAATTGCCGTTCTGAGAAGAACTCGTGAGCAGAAGGGTCGTCAGCGTAGAGCGTGTAGAAACTTCGTACTGGTAGAGTGTACTCGTCGAGAGCGGTGAGTGGAATAATCAACCCGGCCAACGCCTCCCTTATTTATACCCGGGGGTGGCGTTGAAAGGGGTGGCCACTTAATGGCTAGTATGCAAATTAGCCTGTTGGTTTATTGAGCTATTTTCTGATTGGTTTTTTGGGGTGGCTTCCCCGCGTCCGTCTCTGAGACGGGGTCCCCGGGGGTGGCTTCTCTGCGTCCGTCGCTGAGACAGGGTCCCCGGGGTGGCTTCTCTGCGTCCGTTGTTTAGACGGGGTCCCCGGGGGTGGCTTCTCTGCGTCCGTCGCTGAGACAGGGTCCCCGGGGTGGCTTCTCTGCGTCCGTTGTTGAGACTGGGTCTCTCGGCCCTCTTTGCTTCTGAACCAGAGGCGGTTGTAATTTGCTTGCCGCCTCCTGGTTGGTTCGTCTATTGTCTCTCGCGCAATCAGAGTTTCTGATTGGCGTGTAGGCTTGCTAGAACCTTCCTTGTTAGTTCTAGAGGACATTTGATTGTCTTTTTGAGTTTTCTCATTCAAGGCGACTTGGTTCGAAATACTTGTCGCGTCTCTCTCGCCCAGTAAGTGTTTAGGGAGGTCGCCTTGTATGTTATTTGATAATATTTCATTATGAGAGAGAATATCGCATTTTCTCTCTGGTGAAATATTTTGTTTGACGGAGTTATAACTCGACGTCTTATAAACGTTTGTGTGCCATGTCTACCTCTTTTTGGTAGCCCTGAAAAGGGCTGTTGAAAAGAGGGGGTGGTTTTCACCACAGGCGCCCCCCCAAGACGTCGTGTTATTAACGACGACGCCGGTTGGGGAGAACTGGAAGGTCCATACGGAATTCCCGTATGTTACCCTCACCATTTGGGGCGGAGGCGGAGGTGCAGGCCTCTCGTCCCGCGCCTGGGGTGAGCCCCGGCCTCGCCGGTTTCGGCGAGCGCCGCGGGGAGTCCTTGGCCGGCCCGAGCTCTGCCGACGGGTACCAAACCGCGAGGGTTTGGCCCGCGGCCGTGGCTGGGTTGTTGCGGAGGAGCTGGTTCCGGTGACGTCCACCCCGCTGCGCTCATTTCGTCCCAACGAGGCACGGGGACGTCGCCCGAGCTGATCCACTTGCGTGGCGTAGTGGGCAGCTGGTAGGCGGGTGGAGCTTTGGGTAGCTGCTGAGCGGGTGGAGCTGGCTGCGTGAACGCGGCTGGCGTTCTCCAAATTACCTCTCTGGGAGCGCTGGCGTCTGCCGGTCTCTTCTTCTCGGGTGAAGGCGGGAGCGGGCCGATGGGCGCAGGAATTTCCTCCGCAAGGAGGAAATTCTCTACCTCTTCCGTCATCATCATGTTTTCTTGCGTGGTAGTGGATGCTGCCATAGTCAAGATTGGTATGAGCTCTGGGCCCGGGGCGCTCCGTATTTATATCTCCCACTGCTCCTACCCGAGAAAAGTGGGCGTGGCCTGCTTCGAGCGCAGTTACCCACCTCTCGTCGAATTTGGTAGAGGGGACGCGCCCTCTGGCAGATTTTCGGGGAGTCTCCTCCTTATTTTCTGCCTGATTTGTGTTTAGTGAAACAGCTTCGTCTGTGTTTAGAGTGTAAGCTGGTTTGATTTGCTGTTTGGGAACCTTTTTTGTGTGTTCGCCAATTTGCACTGTAACCGAAAACTTATCTCTTTTAACAACTTTGAATGGTCCTGTGTAAGGACATTGCAAAGAGGAGAGCTGTGTGGGCACTCTTATGTAGACATGTGTACATGTATCTAAATTTTTGGGCATGTTGACGGCATATTTCGTATTATTATGCCTGATATGCGTAGATCGGAAAAAGAGAGGCTCGGAAATGTTCGTAGAAGTTACGAATATGTCGCCAGGGAGCGGCACGTCAATTCCATAAACTTTTTGGAAGGGGGTAGTTTCCGTTGCTGGGTCTACTGCCGTACGCATGGCGAGTAGTACTTTTGGAAGAGCGTCGAGCCAATTTTCGTTTTGTGCTTTGAGAGCTTCTTTCAAGGACCTATTTCTGCGTTCCACCATTCCGTTTGTTGACGGTTTGTATGGTAACGTGTGAGTATGTTTTACTCCGAGACGTTCCATAATGGAATGAAATAGGTCTGATTCGAATTGTGTGCCCTGGTCACTTGTAATGTATTTAGGTACACCTTTTTGAGGCTACCCAAATATGTATAAAGGCGTTTGTGATAGTGGACGTTTCGATGTTGTTAAGAGGGACTGCCTCTAGCCAACCCGTTGCTCTATCGACCATCATTAGGATGTAACGCTTCCCTCCTTTAGCTAAAGGTAAGGGTCCGGTAATGTCAACGTGTACATGGGAGAATTTGGTAGCCGTTTCAAATTCGGAGTAAGGGAGCTTCACGGAGCGAGTGATTTTTGCTCGTTGGCAAGTCTCGCATGCCCGGACCCAGTTGGAGACATCCGCACGAAGGCCGTGCCAAAAATATCTCTGTTTTACCTTATACACTGTAGAGTGTATGCCGGGTGTCCCAAATTGTGAATTTGGCTGATTATTTCGTGCCTTATTTCGTTCGGAATATAAGGTCTTGGGTGTCCTAAGTCCAGGTTACACCAAATCTCTCCTTGAGGGAATTCAACTCTTGTGAGTTTTAGTTTGTCCTCTGCGTTAGGAGGAGAATGAATCTGTGCATTTGAGATGTGCAGTAAAAGGTTGCACTCTATTGCGGCCGTAATTTGTGAAATTTCGGCTACGGACGGACCCTCGTCAGTTTGGGTTGAAATTGACTTTGTTTGAATTTCAACTGGGTCGAAAGGTCTGGAGAGTGCGTCGGCTACGACGTTGTCTTCTCCGGGTATGTGTCGTATGTCACTTGTCATTTGGGAGATGTATGTTAGCCATCTCAATCGCATTTTAGAAAAATGTGCGTTTTTTTTTAGCATTGTGCCTAGCAGAGGCTTGTGATCTGAGCAAATATGAAAAGAGCGGCCGTCCAAGTCATTGTGCCAATGAATGCAAGCTTGATAAGCGGCGAACATCTCTTTGTCGAACGAGGCTTTATTCTTCCATTGTTCCGGAATTTCTTTACTGAAAAATCCCAATGGTTGGTAAGATTTCGAGCCGTGTTTGTCTGTAATTTCCTGCTCCAGTGCCGCTCCGATGTGTGTATCGGATGCATCGCAAACTATTCTCCACTCCGCTGTAGGGTGGGGATGAGCAATATTGTGTAATGTAGCTTTTATCATTGCGTGTTTTAAGCTGTTGAAAGCTTTTTCTCTCTCTGACGTCCATTTGATAGGGGTTTTGTCATTCTTTTTGTTTGACTGAATGGAGTCATACAGAGGTTGCGCTGTGTGAGCGAATTTACTTGAGCAAGCTCGGTAGAAACCACACATACCTAGGAATCTGCGTAGGCTTCGTACGTCTATTGGCCGAGGGAATTGCTCTATGGCTTCTATTTTATCTCGTTTAGGAATTATCCCTTCTTTTGAGATAGTGAAACCTAGGAAATCGACGGTAGGTTTTGAAAAAATGCATTTGTCAAAACCTACTCGGAGTCCGTGTTCTCCTAGTTTGTCGAAAATTTGTTTGAGGTGGTTCATGTGTTCTTTGTAATTTTTAGAAGCCACTAATATGTCGTCTAGGTAGACAAATGCGAAATCGAATTTCCGCATGACGCTGTCCATGTACCTTTGCCATGTTTGAGCCGCTCCGGCCAAACCCATGCTCATTTTTTTAAACTCATAGAGACCGAAAGGGGTAATAATGGCCGTTTTATGAGCGTCATCTGGGTGCATCGGGATATGGTAATATGCCGATTTTAAATCTATTGTCGAATAGATTTGTGTATTGTGTAAATTCGCTTGGAAAGAGCGAATGTGAGGCGGCGGGTAGGCGTCTTTCTTAGTTTTTGCATTGAGGAATCGGTAATCGCCCGTGATTCTCCATGTTCCATCTTTTTTGGGCACGCAATGTAGCGGAGAAGCCCATTCGGAGTCGGAGGGAGCGATGATGCCCTCTGTGAGCATTTTGTCGAAAGTATTTTTTACCTGAGCCCGTTTTTCGCCTGCCATGGGCCTTGCACGGAAGTGTACTGGTGTTCCTTCCGTGGTTATACGGTGGTAAACACCGTTGTTTTTCCACTTTCCTTGAAGTTTGTTCATTTTATCATTGTATTTTTCAATGATAGAGCGTATGTTTTCGTCCTCTGTGAGCTGTGTGTCCTCTGGTTTAGGACTGTTGTCACGATGAGGAATAGCAGCTGCTATTTGTTCGTCAGTAAATTTTCTGCTCATGACTGCAGCGATTTTTTGATCGGCATAGCTCTTTACTTTATCTTTGTAGATATATTTGTGTTTGACCCGTATTCCGATATCCCAAGACTCGAGGAATGGTATACCGAGGATCGCTAGATCAACTTTAGTGATCATGAAATCGGTGGTCATGTCTCCGAGGCCGATGTTAATTGTCGTGTCAGCACGCCCTAGTGTGTCTATAGGGGCGCCGTTAGCTGCTGTGAGCTTGACATTGGACTTAAGAATTTTTAAGCCCAATTTTTTGGTGACATTGTGGGGCAGAATGTTCACTTCTGCTCCCGTGTCAATGAGAAAGTCAGTGCCATTTAGTTTGCACTTGAAAAAGAGCCTTTTATATTCTTTAGTCTGCCGGTGTATAGGCTCAGATACACTGGCAGTTATTCGTTTTCCGAACTCTCTGCGTCTGAGGTTGGAACGGTACTTTCTTGTACCGGTCTGTGAGTCTTTTCGCTTGAAACCAAGTTTTTAGGCTGGCTGATAGGCGCTGCCTTTTTGGTAGGTTTGGAGGTGGTATTTACCTTCCAAGTGCAGTACTCTGGGTCTGCACACTTGCGAGTTTCGCTACCGAAACGGGCGTGGTTCCGGCAGAAGTAGGCCGTTGGTTTGTGAGGCTTACTCTCTACTTGCTGAGGTTTGAACTCAGCTTTTTGTGAGAGGGCCTTTTTGAAACCAGTCTTGGTAGGTTTCGAAGTAGATTCTACTCCTCTTATGTTGAGAGGGGGGTTCGCTGTTTTGTACGCGTGTAGCGTATCAGCTAGGTCGAGCCGGGCATTCGTGGTAAGCTGTGCTGCGACCATGCCCCGGGCTTCGCTGGGCAGAGTTTCGATCCACTTTCGAGTGATCAAAGCCTCTGAGAAGTACCCAACAGCCTTAGAGTACATTTCATGGTACTTGGTGCTGGGTTTTTTGGCGAGAGATGCGGGGTCCTCGAGCGCGAGGAGCCTGTCCTGCAAGGACAGCCCGTATTCTCGTTGTAGGCGCTGTTTGGCCTGTTCGTAAGGTGCGTGGGGTGCCGTGAGGTAAGCTGAGTCAATAGCTTCCCGCATTTCTTCAGGGACCCACTTGTAGATAGCTGAGAAACATTCGTTCTGCGTTTTCAGGTTTTTTCGCACGCAGTATTGATCGAACTCGGCGAGTGCACGATCGATATTCTTCTTTTGGAAGATAGGTTTTTGGTAATCTCCCATTTCCTCTAAAAGTGCTCGAAAGCCACTTTGTGTAGAGGGTTGTTGTGTGAGATGTGGGGCGTATAAGCCCGGCGGGGGTCGCACGCCCGCAGTGGTTCCCTGAAATCCACTAGCTTCATAAGAGGGAACGAAATGCTCCGTGTTAAGCCTGTTCAAAGGCGGGGTCACCATTTGTAGTGGATTTATATATGTCTGACTTGGTGTAGGTAGACCAAGTGGGACGTTTATGTTCTGATTATGCGGGTTCGTTCCTGTGATATTTCCGAAAGGAATGTGAGCAAAATCGCCAAGGTCAGCTTGCTTGGCGGGAGGAACTTGAGGATAGTTCGTGTAGTGGCCGCGTGGAGCACTGGGCTCGCTTAGTGCGTGCTGGGTCCGATCTGTTTGGTGCTGAGCCGTTGTGTAATATTCCGGCCTAAGATTTATATCTGTAGGGGGAATATACTGGGCTTGGTTGAGGTACTGAAAAGTATCCTGTGTTTTGAGCAAGTTGGGAGTGAGTTTGACACTCGGATCGGCCGGGTAGCCTTGCGTAGAATATCGTGGATATTCAGATATCTTTGTCGAATCATGATGATTGACTTCAGAGCGAGTCTGGAAGGTATCCTCGAACTTTTGTGTGTGTGAGGCTTGGCCTAACGTTTCCTTCATGGATACGTTAGGTAGTAAGGCGATCTCTTCGCGAGAATCGAGCCTTTGTCTGTCGCTAGGACCAGCGGACGAGTCGAGTATCGGGTAGGGAGCGCTTCGCGGGCTAGAGCTCCCGGCCGCGCCGTGTTCTGCTTCCTCTTGCATGAGGAAGTAGGACGGGCGGCGCTCCATCGATGTACCCGAGTTGATTAACTCGTTTTTAATACCTCTCCGTATAGGATGCAGGATTTGGAAGGTGGACTCGCTTGACAGAGCTTCTTTCCTTTGCTCGGATGTCAGGGTCCTACCTTGTAGCCTTGAAAAAGGCTTCCTTGGACGATAAATTAGAGCGGATGAGCTGAGTAATTTATCGGCGTGCCCCAGCGGTCGGTGACGAGCTTAGTGCTACGAAACCCGGGCGACACGTCTCGAACGTCCCAGCGGGCGTACGATCTAATGAGGATATCAATAGATGTACCGGGTGGCGTTCTGACAGAAGAACTACGTTGGGCAATGAGCAGGATAAAGGATCACTGGACTCGTAGATGCCAAAGCGAGATCTGTGAGGAGAGAAGATATGCCGTGTGTGAGCAATAAAAATGCCGTTCTGAGAAGAACTCGTGAGCAGAAGGGTCGTCAGCGTAGAGCGTGTAGAAACTTCGTACTGGTAGAGTGTTGTCGTCGAGAGCGGTGAGTGGAATGAATTTCGGAGGGCTCCGTGCGGGGTAATTATAGGGAGGTGGCCGCCTCCTGATTGGTCCGCTTAATTTCATTAGTTCACCATGTGTTTTCTTATTGGCTCGCACATTGTTTTCTCAGAATCTGTGAATATGATAGCTGAGTTGGTTTTTTGGGGGTGGCTTCCCCGCGTCCGTCTCTGAGACGGGGTCCCCGGAGGTGGCTTCTCTGCGTCCGTCGCTGGGACAGGGTCCCCGGGGTGGCTTCTCTGCGTCCGTTGTTTAGACGGGGTCCTCGGGTGGCTTCTCTGCGTCCGTTGTTTAGACGGGGTCCCCGGGGGTGGCTTCTCTGCGTCCGTTGCTGAGACAGGGTCCCCGGGGTGGCTTCTGAACCAGAGGTGGTTGCTTGCCGCCTCCTGGTTGGTTCGTCTATTGTCTCTCGCGCAATCAGAGTTTCTGATTGGCGTGTAGGCTTGCTAGAACCGTCCTTGTTAGTTCTAGAGGACGTTTGATTGTCTGTTTGGGTTTTCTCATTCAAGGCGACTTGGTTCGAGATACTTGTCGCGTCTCTCTCGCCCAGTAAGTGTATAGGGAGGTCGCCTTGTATGTTATTTGATAATATTTCACTTTTGAGAGAGAATTTCGCATTTTTTCTCTGGTGAAATATTTTGTTTGACGGAGTTATAACTCGACGTCTTATAAACATTTGTGTGCCATGTCTACCTCTTTTTGGTGGCCCTGAAAAGGGCTGTTGAAAAGAGGGGGTGGTTTTCACCACAATAAGCTTTGATTCTTGATATACATACCATTACATTTTCCCATCTATGAACAAAAGATATTGCTGGATGAAGTCGGTAAAAAAAAGCTCAATTTGATAGAAAGTCCATGAAATATTGCATATTTACAAGTAGGTAATGTACGAATACGTACTACCCCTGTCTCACGAACAGTATAGTTAGGTACCTATTTCAAGTTTAAAAGATTTATCATTGAAAGCTGTGAAAAATTTGAGTCTTTTTCCATAGAAATTTATTTGGTTAAAAGTTGAAATCATTTCAGTTCTAAATCCACTAAACAGTATCAATTCTTGAAAAAAATCGATACATTCTTGAAAAATCGATACGTTTCTTTTTGATTCATTTCAAAAGAATTGATACGATTTAAATTGATTCATTTAGAAGAATCTCTACCGTGGTGATATCGTGAGATTCCTCGAGTTCACCTACCTACCCACATACCTACCATGTGATCTCTTTTCTGTGTAAATATGCAGTCAATCACTAAATTATCACTGCTCTATGTCACCTTCATTCCTCTCTAAACTTCATCCTTCACTGGTTCGGTTTCTCCTGTCCTCTTCCTTTATTATTGCTGCATTGACCACCAACTTCTGAGTTCCTTCATGCTCATCTATCCCGAAATTAAACTTTCGAATCTCAATCATTAAATCTTCAATCATTGTACAAACTTACAGTAGCGAGTTAACTGAAAAAAAAAAAAAAAAAAAACGTTGAATAATGGCCATTCGGTCAGATAACACAACCAAGTTCCTGTTCGAAGATGAACTTAATAGATTCGACCAACTATATCCACTTCAGGTATCATTTTAAACATTAAAGAACACATAAATATAGCCTATATTATGAATTTGGGGGAACCAGCTTCCTCAAAGGATATTCTCGATTCTGTTCAGAAGGGAACCCTTTTCAGACATGGAATACTTTACTACGATGTTATTTAGGAAGGTAATTCCGTTTCAGAACATCACGGACATCTGACGACCTCAAATACATAAATAGAATCCTGCATTTAAGATGTTTGAAAGTATTCAGTTTCATTAATTATACCCAAAATTGAAATTGATGAAATTTTGAAAATTTAGATTTATAGAAGAAAGCAATAGGGAGGTGTGTAGAAATATTTGTGCATATGGTTTAGTCAGTGCCGTCCTTAGGCCCGGTGCACACGAGCGTCAAAATGACGCTTGACGCCGCGTCATTTTCAATCGGATAACTAGAGATACACAGCGGAGCATGGTGCGGTGCACACGGGACGCCGATACCTATCTGCAGCTGGCGTTGACGCGGATAGGTATCAAAGTTGACGAAGGTTTCTGTGGGACGCGCGTTGCGGGCGATAGGTATCTTGCCGCCCGATACCCCTAGCAGTACTCAGCAGTCAATCGTCCGGTGCACACGTGCAGCTGCGTCACTTCGCGTCAACCATCATTTTGAAGATTTCGGCCCACGATTTTTTGAAAAACTTCAATTTTCTGCACATTGATTCATTGTCAAAGGATATGAGAAAGCTACGTGCTATGCCCAACATGCCGTTTTTAGCGAATCTTCGCAGAAAATTGCTACTGCAATTATAAAATAACAATTTTCGAAAACATTCTTCATTGAAATCCGAGTCCTAGCTCCGAGGTCCTTCCAACTTTTCGTCCAACCCCAACCAAAATCCATATTCATATCAATTTCATATACGTATACATATGGGCATGTATGGGGATGTTATTTAGAAAAAGTTCCAGTCATGCAGTATGATCGAATGAGCGAATTTTCTTAAATTACATGTCTTATTATATTATGCTAAATTGTATCGAAATTTCAGCAATTGATTATATATATATATATATATATATATATATATACAGGGGTGCCCACAGGGGGGGGTCACGACGCAAACTGCGTCGTTAAAATTTTTGGGGGGGGTTAGAAAAATGAGTATTTTTTAAATTTTTTTATGAACAAGTAATAAGATTTATACTAACAAATTAATTAGTTACATTTGTAAAACAAGAAATACAACATTCTTTATCACATCAGTGTATAATTTACATTACCTATTTAATAAATATTTTAGTTGGGGGGGGGGGGGGGTTTGGGGGGGGGGGGGGTCTGGGGGGGGAGGGGGGGGGGGGGGGCTCGAGTCGTTGCGCTTGGGGGGGGGGGGGGGGGCACCCCTGATATATATGCATAATTCCAGACGATAACTCTCCTTAGGATTGAGATAAAAATACCGTTCTTGGGCCAACAAATCAAGCATTCCAAACGAAAGGATGAGTTTGTTGGTCAACTACGTATTTTTTAGCCCATTAAATTGGCAAATTTCGAAAAATGTACTAAAAAGATCACTAAAAATGGCTAAAAACAGCCAAAAAGCGTAACATTTATAAGTTTTAGCACAATTTTAGTCAAAACTAAAACTATAAACGATTAACTGGGACATTTAATAAGTTCTGCTCAAAATTATGCTGAAAAACCTAGGTACTTTAATTTCAATAATATTCGCTTCTTCAGTACTTCCGATTTCTGCCCTCTTCTTTGCGAAATACGTACTTGTGCACCAAATACGAAAAAAACCACTTTCTTCTTCAATATCTGGGTACAGATCCATCCTCGTAGTTGGCGAGCGAGTGACTGACACGTCATGACGCGGCGTCCTGCGTCCTTTTGCCGCTCGTGTGCATTGAAACTCAGATAGGACGCAGATAGCAATTCCAAGAAATGACGCGGCGTCAAGCGTCATTTTGACGCTCGTGTGCACCGGGCCTAAACGGCACCTGGAAAAACAACGGGTGTACCATCATATCATTACGGAGGGGTCACCGTACACTTCAGAGCACGGCCAATGGCAGGAGAAAAAATAGCACAATCAAGGAGACTTTCGAGGAAAGACGGAAGAAGATGTTTCGACTTCCGCCCGCCGAACGCAACCGATCAAATCGGAAGCTGTTTCTCCTTCCACACACACGAACAAATCTTGTTCTTTTAAGAACCAAGCTAAATTTCCTAGATGGAGCGGACTCCTTCGTTCCGCCTTCTGGGCGATCCTCAGCTCGAAATGCAAATTTCGCAGCAAACTGAGAAGGCACACGCCGATCATCGACGGTCAAGCGGGCACACGACTCAGCGGGGTAATCACCCTCTTCGCCTGACACGTGCCATGGCCCACGGAAGTGAAAGGCCGGGACCCGGTTTGCTTGTAGCCGAACGCCTGGGCGCTTCTCCGGCCGATCTCGTACGAGACACGGACCTCTCGTATCTTCCTGAAACACGGCAAGATCGAGCAGTTGATATGACACGATCATATCATGTTACGCAACATCCGACCCACTCAAAGGGGGACGCCGAGGATTTCAACTCAAAAGTAGAAATCCACACGCCTTTACATACCGGCTCCGCGGGCGACTCGAGCACTTATCGAGCCTCACAAGTGTATAATACACATGAAAACAAAGGTACTTTTCAGTACCCTCAAGACAATACCTCATATCACAATGAGAACATTCGGCAAACGTCTGAATACCAGTATTCCCCGCTAGAAAAATCTCGCTTGGATCAGCGTCGTGAAGACCGATCCGAAGCAACCTTATCTCAGGACTCACATACCTCCTATCAGACGAAATATAACAGTACACGAGATAATAACGGTACTTTCTCGTACCTCTCACCTGAACACTTTCAAGGTTCAAGCCCGCATAACCATATTAGTAACTTGGCCCGGGATATTCCGATGGGAGTTCCAACTCCCAGTCAGATGTATATAAATCCACTACACCCCCCACTTTGTGGAGCAAGAAGTTCATGACACAGCTCAAGGACTCGCGGAGCTGGAACACTGCAGGGTCAACACAGTGCAAGAAGTCAAGCACGCTGGAACAAACCTTAACTTGACTGTACTCATGAAGTGAACTATCAACTGGCAAGGATATCTAATATCCTAAACGGGGCTGCAGAGAAGTTTAGATTCGTCAAAGCCTTTTCCACTGAAGAAGGTCACCTAGTGTTTCCATGTCATGGATGTTATAAAGTAAATTTGCTAGTAGCAGCACAATTATTATCAACCTAACTTTCAATTCAATTCAATTCAAATAATTTATTGTGCAGGAAACAATATGTTTATGTAAGCACACATGAACAACAAATACAAGAGACAAAATTAGACATGAGGTGGCGAAGAAAAGAAAAACATCAAGTACAAATTAAAAATATTTAGGTAAATAAAGGAAATAATAATTAAAAGATAAAGGAAAGTTTGAGGATACTCTGCATCACAGAAAGAAGAAGGGGGAGAGGAGAACGAAGGGGAGTGCACTAAATGCTGGCTACTATCGGATGCCTAGATACTGAACAGTAGCCTTCAAGAATCGACCAATGGAGGGGGACGCACGAACAGACAAGGGAAGAGAATTCCAGATCCTTGCTCCTGCCAACCCAAAGGACTTGGACATAGTTCGACTGGTGTGCCTGATGACAGAGAGAGAGTGGGATCTAAAAGAAGAGGCTCTATTAACTAAGTTGGACAAATAGATTGGCATTGAACCATTAATTATTTCTGCAATTAATTTTAAATGCCTGAAAATGAAATAATCCTCCAGGGGAAGGCAAAGAAGGGTGAGATGGGATACAGATTGACGTACATTAACATAATATGCATATCTCAGGCAAGCATTATAGGCAACCACGAGTCTCGATTTCAAAGAAGCGGAAATAGCATAGGAGTAAACTGAGCAACAATAAAAGAAGTGAGGAGTTACTAAAGCAATGGCAAGTCGTATTTTGAAGTTATTAGGAGTAACTTTAGATAAACTCACCTTAGTTTCTCAAATTACACCATAATACGGTCCATGGTACAATACGGTCCATGTCACATTGCCTATAAGGGTCATTTAATTAAAATAGGACAACATAGTAATGAAAAGACGTGGTAGGTGACATCGAACTATGCAAAAGAATTGATTCTGAATGAAGACACAATTTTAACCGAACGCAGACATACCAAGCAGGATGAAGAAGGTTTCTGAAGCTCGGTGTTTGGTACTTGATATTGGGCATAAGTCCGTGAATACCAATACAGCTGAAGTATCCTTTAAGAAATCTTCCCTTAACTTTCTAACAATCTCAATCCTCAGAAGTTCCCTAAGAGCAAACACAATTTCATTATTTAATTAGTTACTTGTATTCGCACATCTAATAACAATATGCGCACAGATTAATGAGATTCCTAAAGTAATGTAGATCCATTTCTTAAATTACGCTTTGTTCTGTCAAACATGTAGGTACCTGAACTTACTACTCTTTATGATAAATTCAGGTTCGGTTTCTCTTGTCCTCTTCCTTTATTATTGCTGCATTGAGCACCAACTTCTGAGTTCCTTCATGCTCATTTATCCCGAAATTAAACTTTCGAATCTCAATCATTGAATCTTCAATCATTGTACAAACTTACAGTAGTAGCGAGTTAACAAAAAACGTTGAATAATGGCCATGGTCAGATAACACAACCAAGTTCCTGTTCGAAGATGAACTTAATAGATTCGACCAGCTATATCCACTTTAGGTATCATTTGAAACATTCAAGTATCATTTATGGGAGCTTTAATAAATGTAGCCTATATTATGAATTTGGGGGAACCAGCTTCCTCATAGTATATTCTCGATTCTGTTCAGAAGGGAACCCTTTTGAGAGATGGAATACTTTACAACGATGTTATCTAGGAAGGTAATTCCGTTTTAGAACATCGTGGACATCGGACGACCTCAAATGCGTATATAGAATCCTGCATTTAAGATGTTCGAAAGTATGTACGAATACGAACTACCCCTGTCTCACGAACAACATAGTTATTTACCTATTTCAAGTTTGAAAGATTTATCATTGAAAATCGTGAAAAATTTGAGTCTTTTCCCATTGAAATTTAGTTGGTTAAAAGTTGAAATCATTTTAGTTCTAAATCCACTAAAAAGTATCAATTCTTGAAAAACATCGATACATTCATAAAAAATCGATACGATTCTTTTTGATTCATTTCAAAATAACTGATACGATTTAAATTGATTAATTTCAAAAGAATTGATACGATTTAAATTGATTCATTTAGAAGAATCTGACATCTCTACCTTGGTGTTATCGTGAGATTCCTCGAGTTCACCTACCTACCCACATACCTACCATGTGATCTCTTTTCTGTGTAAATGTGCAGTCAATCACTAAATTATCACTTCTTTATGTCACCTTCATTCCTCTCTAACCTTCATCCTTCACTGGTTCGGTTTCTCCTGTCCTCTTCCTTTATTATTGCTGCATTGACCACCAACTTCTGAGTTCCTTCATGCTCATCTATCCCGAAATTAAACTTTCGAATCTCAATCATTGAATCTTCAATCATTGTACAAACTTACAGTAGCGAGTTAACTAAAATACGTTGAATAATGGCATTCCGGTCAGATAACACAACCAAGTTCCTGTTCGAAGAAGAACTTAATAGATTCGACCAGCTATTTCCACTTCAGGTATCATTTTAAACATTAAAGACCCCATAGATGTAGCCTATATTATGAATTTGGGGGAACCAGCTTCCTCATAGGATATTCTCGATTCTGTTCAGAAGGGAACCCTTTTCAGACATGGAATACTTTACTACGATGTTATTTAGGAAGGTAATTCCGTTTCAGAACATCACGGACATCTGACGACCTCAAATACATAAATAGAATCCTGCATTCAAGATGTTTGAAAGTATTCAGTTTGAATAATTATACCCAAAATTGAGATTGATGAAATTTTGAAAATTTAGATTTATAGAAGAAACCAATAGGGAGGTGTGCTGAAATAGTTGTGCATATGGTTTAGTTTCTTGACCGCTAGGTGATAATTAGCACAGTTTTAGGATCTTGAGAGTCGGTCAGTAGAATAAAATTCATAAGCTTAGATTCTTGATATACATACCATTACATTTTCCCATCTATGAACAAAAGATATTGCTGGATGAAGTCGGTAAAAAGAGCTCAAGGTGATAGAAAGTCCATGAAATATTGTATATATTTCAAGTCCATGAAATATTGTATACATTACCTATGTACATTAGGTACATAGGTAATGTACCTAATGTACGAATACGTACTACCCCTGTCTCACGAACAACATAGGTAGGTACACCTACGAATTTCAAGTTTGAAAGATTTATCATTGAAAATGGTGGAAAATTTGAGTCTTTTTCCATTAAAATTTAGTTGGTTAAAAGTTGAAATCATTTTAGTTGTAAATCCACTAAAATGTATCTGAATAATTCACGGAAACGAAACACACAGGTTTACGGGATCGAACACAATTTATTGTGATACAACAGCGGTATAAGTTGAATAAAATGGGAGAGCAATACAATCGTCATGAGACACGGGAACTGAATGAATGCAGGTTACACATCTTTCCGCAACTTGCGCGCCGAGAGCGCTACTGTCCATACACTGGTTGAGGAATATCAATTATTTAACACAATAGGTAAAGATGAACATAAATGGTTAACATGAATACAATAATCTTTGATTGCGTTGTACAGTTTCGGGAGCACAGATCACTCATTAAGTTTAATTAGTTTAATTACATTCGGGAGTAGTTTCCTTGTTCCATTCAGATACAGCTACACTAGCGCTCGACTCGGGAGTTCGGTGAACTCCGAGGCGGGAGATATGAATTTAGTCAGAGGCGGGAATTATGAATTTTGGTCACGACCAAACATCCTCCCCCCCCAATTCCAGCGGAATTCTAACATGGTAACTCAATTGTCAATAGGCAGGGGGCACAGTTTTCGTACGGGTCGATCAATAATGTTGGTGCTAGTGCGCACCTTTGCAACGCGGGAGACATCATCCTTGCCGGGGATCAACTCAACTATAATGCCTTTTGGCCAAGAGAGAGGGGGAGCATTGTCTTGCATGATCAGAACAACATCGCCTATCTTGGCTGGTTTGAATGGGGTGTTCCATTTTTGTTTGGACTGCAAGTCTAGTAAGTACTCGGTTCTCCATCTCTTCCAGAACTGCTCGACTACAGCGTTAACAAATCTCCACTTAGGAGTGAGACGCGAGCTGAACTCAGCGACCGTAGATTCGGGAAGGGCAGTGAGGGGCCGCTGAATTAAAAAAATGACCGGGAGTCAGAACTAAGAAGTCATCAGGTGATTCTGATTGATGAACTAGAGGGCGACTATTTAGAATTGCCTCAACACGAGACACTATTGTGGTGAACGTTTGTAGATTAGGGGTATGCGATTGTAACGTGAGGATCAGCAGCCGTTTGGCTGACTTGACTGCAGCTTCCCACAAGCCTCCGAAGTGGGGAGCTCTGGGTGGAATGAATTTCCATTCAACTCCCCTGGCGGCCAAACGCACTTGTAGGCTCTCGGAGATACCAGAATCCATGGCCTTGCGAATTTCTGAGAATAGTCGGGCGGCACCGGCGAAATTGGTGCCATTGTCAGACCAGATGGTGGTAGGTACTCCTCGACGTGCCATGAAGCGTTCAAGGCATTGAAGGAAACCATCAGTTGTAAGGTCCATTACTGTTTCTAGGTGCACTGCTTTTGTAGCGAAACAAACAAACACAGCCAAGTACACCTGAAATGAACGGGATCCCCTTTTTCCTAACAAAGTGATTTCGAATGGACCTGCGTAATCAATGCCGACCGTTTGAAACGGAAAGGCTCGTTCAACACGGCCTTCGGGCAGCTGTCCCATAGTTGTCTCATACGGTACAGGTTTTATAGAGAAACAGCGGACACAACCCTTTAAGCAACGGGACACTACTGCACGACCATTGATGATCCATAGGCGAGAGCGGAGGTATGCCAGAGTGGCGCGGGGACCAACATGTAGACAGGCTTCATGTGCCTGCTTAACTATCAGTTCGGTCAGCTTGTCTTCCGAAGGTAACAAGGCGGGATGCTGAGTTTGATACTCTAAACTACTAAGGGCCAATCTACCTCCCACTCTGAGTAAGTTATCGGGGGCAAGGAACACGGAAAGTTGAGCTACAAATTTTGGTAAATTCTCCTCCTTCCCACGGGATTTCAGGGATTGGAAGATTTGCGGGAAATGCCTTTGCTGCGCACGGCGAACTAATCTTCTCTCCGCCGAACCAAGTTCAGCTGTAGTCAGCGGACCCGAGCGCTTCTTGAACGCCCGACAATTGTGCGCAAAGCGCAATACCCATCCTATAACTCTCTTTAAGTGAGAGTAGGAACTAAAGCGAGATTCAATGTCAAGAGGTACATCCTCTGTCTTGGTGATTAAGTTAATGGCACGGGAAGCTCGGATTTCCGAGGTTACATCCGGAGAGGACAGGTCGGGGCGTACCCTTCTAATGGGCCACTCCGCTCTTGGTGTGCACAGCCACTCCGGACCACTCCACCATAGTGAGTCATTCACTATCTGGGATGGTAGAGCTCCACGCGAAGCTACGTCAGCGGGATTGTCCTGAGAACGCACGTGAAACCACGAATCGGGCGCAACATGATTGAGAATTTTTGCTACCCTATTTCCTACAAAGACCTTCCATATTGGTGCAGGATCAGCAGTTATCCAAGATAGAGCTATGACACTGTCAGAGCAGGTGACAATATGCTTGTCTGTGACGGAAGGGAAATTGGGGCGTACTTTCGAGATCGTCTTGCTCAATAGTTCGGCGGCGAGCAGCTCAAGACGGGGAATAGTTTCTAGTTTTAAGGGAGCTATTCTGGCCTTAGCCATAATCAATCTGGGAATATATTGGCCATTCACATCACTGACCACGTATATCACGGCAGCATACGCCCTCTCTGAGGCGTCAGCGAAACCCACTATCCACTGCGAAACGTTGGAGCTGGGAACGTGACGAGGAATCCTAAGGAGCTGCAATAAATCTAAGGATTCGGACAATACCTGCCACTCTCTCGAGAGGTGTTCGGAAATAGGATCGTCCCAGTCGCATTTTGAGCGACAGACTTCTCGCTGTATAGATCTGGCGAATACCGCCACCGGGATCACCCAACCTACGGGGTCATAGATTTTTCCTATCTGGCTAGCCAACTCTCTTTTCGTGCGAACTATTGGGGTAACAGGTACTTTGAAAAAGAATGAATCCGATCTGGGATCCCAAGCCACTCCCAACATTTTGAGAGGCTTCTCCTCCTCTCCGATCATATCTACACAGTCCGTATGCGGACTGACGTGCTCTTCGGGAATCCCTTCTAGTAGGGCGAGATCACTAGAAGCCCATTTTCTGAGCTCTAGGCTAGCGGAGGCTAAAAGTGCTTGAAGTTCTTTTCTTACTCTAATAGCCGTTTCGATAGAGTCTCCTCCCCCGTGTACGTCATCTACATAAGTGTTTTGCAGCAACACTTGGGATGCCAACGGAAAGGATTCCGCGGAGGTTTCAGCTAAATGTTTTATCACGCGGTTGGCTAAAAACGGAGCACATGCTGTGCCATACGTAACTGTGGTAAGCGCAAAGTCCTTAATGGGATCTTGAGGAGAATCTCTCCAAACTATACGGAGCATGTCCTGATCCGGAGAGGGATGTCTGATTTGCCTAAACATTTGCCTAATGTCGGCGATGAATGCGAATTTAAACAGCCGGAAGCGAGTTAATATCGTAGCTATTTCGGGGAGGAGACTCGGTCCTACATGTAATATCTCATTGAGGGATCTCCCATTTGAGGAGCGTTGCGAAGCGTCGAAAACTACTCTTATTTTTTCTGGAGGGTCGCCTTCTCGGCGAACGGCGTGATGCGGTATGTAATAATGGGGTTGACCTAACTTTGGAGGCTGAACGAATCTCATGTGGCCCTGATTAAGATAATCCGACATGAATTCCCTGTAAGCGGATGCTAGCTGATTATCAGCTCCGAATTTACTTTCCACACTATATAGTCGGCGGAGGGCAATGTTGCGGGAGTCACCTAAAGATGATTTATCTTGCGAGAACGGGAGTGCCACCTCATACCTTCCTAACGAATCACGGGAGACGGAATTTAGGAAAATTTCCTCGGCTTCCTGTTCAGCAGGAGTATAATGGGCAGCTTCTTCTACTGACTCTATTTCAAACATACGACGGAGAAGATCATTAGTTTGCGATTCTGTTGCGCTACTGCAACTGACTTCAAGGGTGGATACTTGACAACAAACGTGTTCGGGAACTACACTCGTTCCCTGGGGGGTTTGCAACTTATTGGCAATCGTAAACAAGGAGACTGGCTCAGTTGGTCCGACAAGAGGGGGAACTAACGAATACAAATTACGTATGAATACAGGTGGCGAGCTCAAGCGAGCGGGAGCGTCAACGGAAGTGTCAACGGAAACTAGGTCACTGACATCTGAATTCAGGGTCAAACTAGCGGGAGCGTCAACGGGAGTGTGAACGGGAACTAGGTCAGTAACAGCTGGTCTCAAGGTCAATGGGGTGTCTTCCCCTTGCTTCACACTTTCATTAAATCGGACCTTCCTTTCCTTGAGGAAGGGGAAGCGATAGCTTTTCTCATAGTTAGTGGGAAATTTTCTGGGTATGTTGCCTAAAGCTACTGATGAAATAGGGGTCTTCTCGAGAACCCTGAATCCATCAATCTTTTGTTTTCGATTACCATCGATACGTGTCAATTCACCGTCTCTTCCATGGTTACAGTTTATAGCTTTCACCAAAAACTCTCGTGTGTACTTTTACGTCTCGCTTTTGCTCTGCTCATACCGTTTCATACAGATATTTTTGCACTATTCTCAATCAATACTGTTTTAAAGTCTTAGTGAGAATACACGTATTTCATATTGAGTTGTAGTAGTTTTACTCAAGAAATTAATACCCTCTCTCCGAAGATCGTCATTCAAACGGTGAGTCAATCGTAAATTCATTCGATTGTTGGAATTTCTCGCCGCTTAACGGCTCATATTTAACCTTGATTTTGGCACGATATCGTCGCTAGTACTAGCTTAAAGGTTTATGAACATTGTTCTACCGGCAAGTCCAGTAGAAATGCCCCAAGAATGTGAATTTGATCTGAGAAAATAACGTCAATTTGGGATTACCCTTGATTTGACTCAGCTTTAGATGGCGTATTTTCGTTCCCCTGGCTAGTTTCCTTTGCACTCCATCAACACGGCGGTATCGTCGGGTGTCGCATCGAAACTTCGAAATTCGTTTTTGACCCTCCCCGGTCTAGATTTGCTCATGAAACCAGTGCGGAACTTCGTTGAATATTCCAATCTATCTTTTATTGGTTGTTCGCTTTCGAAATTCGCTGTTTTTAGGTTTGATCAAAATGATATGCAGTTGTTGTTCACAAAATGACTTGTGACTTCATCTTCTTTCCACTTCATTGTTGACCGTGGAGAAGTTTGTTGTCATTGGTGGACCTATGTTTTATGATTTCGTTTTATGCGATGAGTCGTAGTCAAAAATATTTACGAGCTCAGTCCCTCGCTACCTGTCTCCTGCGCGGAATGCGAAGTTCATTACAGTCATGCCCCTCGGCTGTTTTGAGCGATCGAGGTATGAGATGGCTACATGGGTCTTAGTCAGCTCGAGTCACTTAAGATCGGATCTTTGGAGTGCACAATTAATTTACGGTACGCATTTTGTTTATTCAACCGGTAAGCCATGATCCGATTTGCACAACAATGAATTACTAGTGGCACATAGAGTACCCCGTGCATAACCTTACAGTGCCCCTAAAGACTTGCACTGAGCAATTGGATGCACATAATGGGGCCATACCTCAATAATATGAAGGGCCATTGATTCGGGCCACAGGTCCCTTTTGGAGTTAATGAGTGGAAGACTTATCGTACGATCCCACCGCAGGTTCAAGGCAAATAACGTTTTATTTTATTTTCACAACTGCTAGGAGTTGAGTTGAATCAAGGGGTGGCTCCCAAGTTTGAAATTGGACCGTTATGGGCCCGATATATTTTATGTTTTTCCCACTTTTCTGTGTTGGCTGGTCCTTGGAGGTTGACCGACTTGCCCGTCAAGTACTGATGAACCCAGTCAGAGACATGGGAGTTAACACGTAATAAATTGAAAAGTGCCCAGCCGTACGCAATGCTCTAGAAAAGAAGAAGAATTATATACGGAGATCAAATACATTATGCTGGGACCGCAACGTAAATCCAAGTGTCAGAACATAGGTGGTGCACACCCTATCATACTGAACTGCCGTTTTATGATAAATTTTTCTGAAAGTTTTAGAAATGACAACATGGAATCATTTTCATGGTAAAATTTGGCATTGTAGAGAGAGAATAGCATGGAATCGTGCAAGAATCTAGAACTTTCTTTGGTATGTTTATTATAAGTAACAAGTAGAAAATATATGTCTCATGTTATTTACTTATAATAGCTCAAGACCCTGCGCTTTCCACTTTCCCGCATTGAATGTTGTTAGATTTGTACCCTACACAAATGCCTTGTATATTGTTAAGTTAAAATTAATACACGTGGGATACATACATACAGACATACGTTCATGACTATAGTTTTCTGGTTGATGTTGAAAATACAGGCTTTTATCAGACACAGAATTGGGACAGTTTAGGTTTTAGCTACAGGGGTATTGAAAAGTCTTACGTAATTGAAATAGTACACAGATTATTGGAGTGTTTCTTTTGGGATTGTTTCAGATCCAAGCAAGATCTTTCTGACTTGCTTTTCTTTTTATCGAATCAATGAGTCAGTCAACAAGACCTAGCTCCCAGGAGGAGCTGTTTGACTTCCAGGATGATATTTCCCTAGATGGACATTGCGCTAGGGACATGTTCAACGAACAGCCTCAGGGTGAGACTGACAATGTGGAAGACCTCGAGCAGAATGCCTTGCGAACTCCGCCTCGTCCACACTGTTCAGGTGAAGTGCCTGTGTCTCAGCCCATGGAGGAAGATGAGAATGTTCTGAGATCCAAAGCCTTAATGTCATCCGAAGAAGTAATGTCTAGGTACATGGAATCGATGAAGGTGCATCTGGATGCTAGTTTTGGTCTCATTACGTCCAAATTAACAGAATTGGACTCAAAGTATAAAGACTTGTCCCAACGTTTTGAGACCATTCAAGCCCAACATCCCAATTCTGATTCACGTTCACAGTTGCCAGAGATGGAGGTGGATGAGGTGGAGCTGAACACAGTCCAGCCAGAATCTGATCCTGGGACGTCTGCCACATTTAGTGGCTCTAGTAATGTGTCTCAACCACATAGACTTAGGTCAGTGGTGTCTACTATGCCATCAGAAGGCCGTCCAAAGAAAAATCCTAATCTGTTTGTCCGGCACTCTGAACGTCGTGCCGCTGACGAGTCTTACAGGGTTAGGAGAATTGACGGACTTAAATTCCGTCCCTTGGACCAAAAGTTGGTTGAGGACACCCAATTCAAATATTGGAAGAGAAGCGTTGTAGGATTGCTGGACTCTAACGAATGTGTGTTCCTCCTGGACCCCTCTGAGCCTATTCCTTCATGGCTCACTTCTCAAGACATTGTTGTTGCTCGTAGGAAGGTGAGATATTTTATTTTCGAGTCTCTCTCACCTTACTACCAAGACTTGGTTCAGGATCTAACTGATCCTAGTGCCATTATGGCAGAATTACAGAAGACTTGCGACCCCAGTTCAGCATTTCAGGTCAAGAGACTTGTCAGCGAGTTTAACTCTATTCATTTTGATCCAGCTAGGGAAAAGGTAGGGGAGTTTCTCGCAAGATTTGACGACCTGAAGAAGCGGCTTTTCAGCATTCATCGGAATATGTTGACTGATCCCTATGTGAAGCAGATCTTTGAAATCGCGATTAATCAGACTCTCACATATCGCAAGGCTGAGCTTCACAGCTTCAAATTTTCTATGGCAGAGTTGCGTGAAATGCTCCAAGAGGAGCAACTTCGGGCAGATCAGTCAGCTCCAGGAGACACAAGCTTCAGTCTCATGGGTCGTGGAAGAACTGCTTCCAGGGGTAGCAAGTCTATCATTCCAGGACCAAGCAGAGCTACAAATAGGGGAGGGAGGGGAGGTCGCATTCCAGGTAAAACTGCTCCGACCAATTCATTTATTCCTCCGTCTAAGGTAAAGGTCACTAAGCGAAGACCTTTCTGCGCTTATTGTAAACGTAGGAATCACACATTGGAGTCATGCTTGCGGGCAAAGCGGCTATGTTTTACGTGTGGAACCTCGTCTTCCCATGTAGCTGCAAATTGTCCTAAAAATAGGACGTCCGCCCAGACGACTCAAGCATCCTCCTCCACCACTCCCCAATCAGGTACTTCTTTTGGCCAGAATAAAACTGGTGGCAGGGATCAACCCAAACTTTTTAAGGTACCCCTTGGACAGGCAAAGCGGCTGGCCAACGAATTTAAGAAGTATCCTGATTCAGTTTTTGCCATTGTTGGGCCTACATCTGGGGACAATAATGCCGATGTTTGGATCTCAATGGGGGGTGAAGAAGAACAGCTCATCTCACGACTCAACTTTGTCTCCGAGAAGCAGGGTGGCCAGGCCTTCACCTTAGCTGAAGGTGAGTTTTCTTTCACAGCAATTGTTGATACCGGATGTAAAGAGCATTTGACCTCCTCTAAAAATATTCTGACTAATTTGCGTCGCTTACCTGCGACAAGGGTGTTCAAATGCGCAAATAACAGTGAAACTGCTGATTTGTCTATCAATTATTCAGGGAACATTGATTTTATTAATAATGGACAGCATGGCACTTTGCATGATGTATTGTACTCTCCAGGGTTATCAACAAATCTATTTTCGGTACGCAAAGTAACTCAGGCGGGAATGAATGTTCTTTTCACTAGAGATAAAGTTGAATTTATTCAGTCTTCCACAGGAACGGTTATCAAAACAGGGTTCTGTAAAAACAATTTATGGTGGATTGATCTGCCACTCATGTCTCCCACTCCACCTGGTATTTCATTGGTTCAGGATTCCCCAAAACGACCTAAGTTAGATACTGTATTGAGTACTCAGAAGTATTCTTTCACTTTGGGGCCATCCTGCTGTAGGAAAGTGACGCCTTCCAGTGTTGGGCAGCCTTGTCACTCCACAGAGATGTCAAATTCCAGGTCAGGGGTTGAATTGGTGGGAGGGAGGGCTCCAGCCTTAAATGTGGACCTGACAAGTCTGGGAGGGAGGAATGGAGAGAATGAAGATGGAAAAGACTTAGATACCCAACTAGCTGACTATGATAAACTATCTTTAGAGAAATCTCGTCCCTCTCTCTATGACTCTGACGTTCTTTGGCATCTTCGTCTGAACCATGCGTCTAAACAATACCTTGAAGCAGCAAAGAAATTCCTTCCTGAATTAGGAAGCGTAAAATTTACAACTCAGATTTTGCAGTGTGAAGAATGTCATCAGGCAAACACGATTAGAAAGTCTCACACCCAAGTAAGACATAGGGCGGAAAAACCATTTGCTGTGTTACATACAGACTTAATGGGTCCAATCAGTCCTTCTAACTTCCGAACTGGGGATGTCTACATTGTGATTTTTGTTTGCGACTTCTCACGATATGTCTTTGCTTATCCTCTGAAAAATAAGAAAGAGGTTCACTTGGCTCTCACTCGATGCATTCGTGAGATAGAATCAATCACAGCCCAACAGAAAAGTGTTTTTAAGTTACGTTCTGATCGGGGACTTGAGTTTCAAACAGCAGAAATGAAAAAGCTGTTGACAGACTTGGGTGTGATTTGGGATCCGAGCCAACCGCATCTTCCTCAACAAAACGGATGCGCGGAAAGAGTAAACCAAGAGTTGAAACATAAAATCAGGGTGAACTTGCTATCGGCTAAAATGCCTTCTTCATTTTGGGGTCATGCGTTGAATTATGTGGTGTTTGTCCATAATAGATTACCACATGCTGCTAATTCGTTCCTTAGTCCTTTTGAAAAGGTCAAGGGCTATTCCCCCAGTCTTAAGTTTTTAAAAAGATTTGGTTGCCTTGTTCATTATGTGGACACCAATTCTAAGACAAAATTTGCCCCCAATGCTAAAAAGGGTTACTTGTTGGAGTGCAGTGAAACTGGGTATGTAGTGTTTTCTGAACAGAATAAAACCCTAGTTAACACCGCAGATCTCAAGTGCATTGAATCTATTGTTTACGGGGATCGAATTAAGGACTATCCCAAGCCGTTAGCTGAAATACTTGATTTAGGTGATAGAGTCGACCCGGCTTCTGATATATGTCAGGATGTCATAGCCATGAACAGGGAAGACTATGTAAACTATGTTGAACCCACCTCTTATCAGGATGCCATGTCCTCACCTGATAGAAACTTTTGGGAAGAGGCAATTAGAAACGAGCTTGAATCTCTTCAAGAGATGGGAACCTGGGACCTTGTGCCAAGAGCTAGCGTTCCTCCCCGTACCAAAATAATTAAGTCTAGATGGGTACACAAAAGAAAAACAGAAGTAGATGGCTCTTTCAGATACAAAAGTCGTCTTGTCATTAAGGGCTTTGCTGATACCAATGATTACTTAATTTCTGAAATTTACGCACCGGTGGCACGTCTTGATGATATCAGACTGTTCTTGTCTGTTGTGAACAAGCTTGGTCTTCATATGTATCAGCTTGACGTGACAACTGCTTTTCTACATGGGGATCTTGAGAAGCCGGTATACATGGGCATTCCAGAGGGTCTTGGCGATCTGACAGATACGCCAGAGGGCCTGGAAGAGTCATATGTGTGCTGCCTCAAGAAATCCCTTTATGGTTTAAAAGTCTCACCGAATTTGTGGTACAAGAAGTTCAGTAATGTTCTTGAAAGACTGGGCTTTGAGGTATATGCATTCCAAACCTGTGTGTTCAAATGGCAGAGTGGGCCAGTCTTTGTTAGTCTTATCCTCTATGTTGATGATTGCCTCATAGCAGCTAATGACAAAAACAAAGCTCTTGAAGTGATTCATGACTTACAGCAAGAAGTTAAGCTCAAAAATTTGGGTACTCCTAAAAAGTTCTTGGGTTTTGAAATTGTCAGGGATGAGACCCGTAGGACGATGTTTCTTCATCAAAAGACGATGATTAATAACCTACTAGAAAAATTCCTGACCCCTGATGCTCATGTGAGTGAGGTGCCAATGTCACCTACTACATGTACCTTGAACTCTCAACTAAAACTGACTGAGGGACATGAAAGGTCTCCTGACGTTCCCTATCGCGAGGTTATCGGTTCCCTGCTGTATATACAAAATGGGACACGTCCTGATATTTCCTTCCCAGTTAATTTTATGAGTAGAAAACAGATTGGGTACACCTTGGAAGACTGGAACTGTGTCCTCAAGATTTTGAAATATCTTAAAGGGACACCTGACCTAGGTATACTCTTCACAGGGAATTCAGAGTCTTTAATAGCTTACTCAGATGCGTCACTGGGCACGAGCGATCCAAATGGGAAATCCACTACTGGATGTCTGGTGCAGTGTTTTGGGGATCTTGTTTCTTGGAGATCAAAGAAGCAGATCCATGTGGCGCTCTCTAGTTGTGAGGCGGAATACATAGCAATGTCACAGGCATGCAAGGAACTCACTAGCATTCGTAGTCTTTGCTTTTTCTTGACTGGGCAGGACATGCTTCCTACCCTTTGCAGTGATTGCGCCCCAGCTATCTCAGTTGCCATGACTAATGACTCAAAAACTCTGAAGCATATAGTCAAGTTATGCATGCACTATGTGCACCAGGAATTCAAGCGTGGTCGAATTCTCATAGAGTGGGTCTCAACAGCAAATCAGCTTGCCGATTGGTTAACCAAAGCCTTACCTAGAGATAAGTTTTTCCATTTTCGTAATGCGTTATTGACCACGCCTAATGCTTGTCCCTGTGACTTTCAGGAGAAAAGGAGCCAATTGAAATGTTCTTGTCGTCTCTTTAACCATGGTCACTGGAATACTGGACTTCTGACGAATTTTTATGACTTCTGCAACGACTTTCAAGCCAACCTTGATGCAGCGAAAATTCTTGGTGACAAAGGCCAGACACAGTGATATGGGTTTTGTGCGCGACTGTGAGAAAAAGGATTCTCTTGAAGAGGAGGGAGTGATGAAATAGGGGTCTTCTCGAGAACCCTGAATTCATCAATCTTTTGTTTTCGATTACCATCGATACGTGTCAATTCACCGTCTCTTCCATGGTTACAGTTTATAGCTTTCTCCAAAAACTCTCGTGTGTACTTTTACGTCTCGCTTTTGCTCTGCTCATACCGTTTCATACAGATATTTTTGCACTATTCTCAATCAATACTGTTTTAAAGTCTTACAGTGAGAATACACGTATTTCATATTGAGTTGTAGTAGTTTTACTCAAGAAATTAATACCCTCTCTCCGAAGATCGTCATTCAAACGGTGAGTCAATCGTAAATTCATTCGATTGTTGGAATTTCTCGCCGCTTAACGGCTCATATTTAACCTTGATTTTGGCACTTGTCTTTTTTACTAAACTCGGGATCAGCTAACTGTGATTTTAATTTTCCCCCTGCCCTTGGCATATTGAAAGATCGACTCGGAATAGGTATGGTTAATTTGTCGATCACCGAGGCTCCTACAGTTAAGAAAGTACCATCCTTAAGATGCAATACTAACGAGGTCGTAAACCTCAATGCTTGTCTAGCTGCGCCAACGCCACAGATCTCTTCGAGCCGCTTCTAAGGAAATTATATTACTTTCCGCACCAGAGTCTAATAATACTCGGATGCGTTGCGAGCGGGAGCTACGAGGTGGAGATATGTAAACTAGTGCTGTAGGTGTCAAGCTAGGATCATTAAATTTGATGGCTCTTTTTTTACGCAGTCATTAATTGAGGGTATTTTTAAAATGGATTTGGGGTGGTGTTGGAGGTTACTTTGTTTATTGTGAATATTATCAATTGAGTGAGAGTTTTTTCTAAAGACATGAGTAGATCGGGATTTACTTGATTGGGCGGAAATACAATTAGTAGCATTACAATCATGAACGGAACAAGGAAAACCATGACTAAACTCACCAATTGTAGCGGAACGGCGGACGAAATTGCGGGATACATTTTCGCCACGCCTAGAAGAGGCGTGGCCTAAACTTCAGAAACTTGAATTACTTTTTTGCGAATTATTACGTGATCTGAACTCGCGACTTGAGATACTGCCTACACTTAATGCACTTGTATCACTGACTTCACTTGACTGACTGCGATAGCGGGCGGAATCCTGAGGCGGTAGGAGCGTCCTCTCCAGACCACTGGACGCATTGTTGGGACGCACGGTTTCCCTTTCAAAGGTAGGGCTACGTCTTTGTTCAGGTTTGACGACGGGTTCACATATAAGGTAGTGATGACGTTCATTACACTCACTACACCTTCTTTTAGACGTACAGTTTCATCACTCGGTGGTATGGGGAAAGACAGTTAGTGCAGAGATTGTTACGTTTGATTACATTCTTTCTCTCCGCCAGGGATAGTCGCTTAAAACGATGACAGAGATAGAGAAAGTGCTCCTGATTACAGAACGCACACGGATACGGGATCACTCTGCGAGATGGGCCCAACTTTGGTTTGGAATCGGAAGGATGAGCGGCGGGAACGGGATTTGGTGCTCCTTTGGAGCGTGTGGCGGACTCTAGCGGCACGGGCTGTAACTGCACAACCCTTAATTCCTCTTCAAGGAACTCCAACAACTGCACGTGCGTGGGAATGAAGCCCTCGTCCTTTACTCGCTCCCTATTAAATTTCTGCTGAAGGGCGGCGTCGATCCTCGAGAAGAGAGCCTCGAACAACAGGAAGCCCGTTAGATCGGGAGCTTCCACCGAAAAAATCGCTTCTATCCATGCCTTGGCTGAGGATAGATACTGCTCGAAAGTACTGGCGTCCATCTGATTCAATTTCGGGATCGTAGTTCTTTTGGCGAAGGTGGCTCTGGCTATTCGGTATCTTCCGGAATTCTCCGAACACAAATACTGATAAAATTGTTCGTAATTAGCAGCTTGATGCGCTGTCCCTTTGAGCCATTGTTCCGCCTGAGAGACTAACTTCCCTTTAAGGGCTTCGAACTTCACGGGATCCGGAAGGTGCGGAACATTATGTACTGCGGAGTTAAAACTTCTGATAAATTGCGCAAATTTTGTGATGTCTCCATCATAAGTCGGAACGGATGGAAGCAAAATGTGCATGACTTTCACTGCTTCGTAGGGAGTTTTTTACATCATGGAACGAAAATTCACCTTTTGTGCGCGTGGACGCGATGGCTACCTCCTTTTTCTGCTATCAGTCCTTTTGCTTTTCGACAACCTTCGATAATATACGGATCCAGGCTAACCTTAGCTCTTCCTTGATGTCGGAACCGTTTACTTGTTCCAATAGTAGTTCTCCTTCATTGAGGATGTCCGTGGTTACTCGAACTGCGGAGTGAGGTTCTTGATTATCGTCATTTAGGTTCTGATCTAATGCCATGATCCATGACGAGATTTTGCGGTATATAATCTTGATATTTTCCGGCAATTTATCTACTTTGCCGTGCTCCATGCGGAATCCCTTTGGCTTGGCATCCGTCATGGTTAGGCTATCCACTGACGGCAGTGAAATCGGAGGTGAAGGTTGACGGGATTTACGCTTTGATTTCGGCATCCTGATATTACGAATTCTTTTTACTGGATGCGGAACTCGGACCGAAATAAAACGCGATAATTTCACTGCGGGATCCAAACCGAATGAAACTTGCGATTTTCAATATGGCGCACTCGGCGTGCTTGACGAAAACGGGATCCTGTTACACAGACTGGAACTAATGCTCAGCTCTGCGAACTAATTTCCCGGGTTTCGGCACCAATGAATAATTCACGGAAACGAAACACACAGGTTTACGGGATCGAACACAATTTATTGTGATACAACAGCGGTATAAGTTGAATAAAATGGGAGAGCAATACAATCGTCATGAGACACGGGAACTGAATGAATGCAGGTTACACATCTTTCCGCAACTTGCGCGCCGAGAGCGCTACTGTCCATACACTGGTTGAGGAATATCAATTATTTAACACAATAGGTAAAGATGAACATAAATGGTTAACATGAATACAATAATCTTTGATTGCGTGTACAGTTTCGGGAGCACAGATCACTCATTAAGTTTAATTAGTTTAATTACATTCGGGAGTAGTTTCCTTGTTCCATTCAGATACAGCTACACTAGCGCTCGACTCGGGAGTTCGGTGAACTCCGAGGCGGGAGATATGAATTTAGTCAGAGGCGGGAATTATGAATTTTGGTCACGACCAAACAGTATCAATTCTCGAAAAAAATCGATACATTCTTGAAAAATCGATACGATTCTTTTCGATTCATCTCAAAAGAATGAATTCCGTTTTTACCCACATACCTACCATGTGATCTCTTTTCTGTGTAAATGTGCAGTCAATCACTAAATTATCACTTCTTTATGTCACCTTCATTCCTCTCTAAACTTCATCCTTCACTGGTTCGGTTTCTCCTGTCCTCTTCCTTTATTATTGCTGCATTGACCACCAACTTTTGAGTTCCTTCATGCTCATCTATCCCGAAATTAAACTTCCGAATCTCAATCATTGAATCTTCAATCATTGTACAAACTTACAGTAGCGAGTTAACTCAAAAAACGTTGAATAATGGCCATCCGGTCAGATAACACAACCAAGTTCCTGTTCGAAGATGAACTTAATAGATTCGACCAGCTATATCCACTTCAGGTATCATTTTAAACATTAAAGACCCCATAAATATAGCCTATATTATGAATTTGGGGGAACCAGCTTCCTCAAAGGATATGCTCGATTCTGTTCAGAAGGGAACCCATTTCAGACATGGAATAATTTACTACGATGTTATTTAGGAAGGTAATTCCGTTTCAGAACATCACGGACATCCGACGACCTCAACTACATAAATAGAATCCTGCATTTAAGATTTTTTAATGTATTCAGTTTGATTAATTATACCCAAAATCAGGGGCGGCCCGTGAGGGGGGGCATCGGGACATTGCCCCAGTACATTTGGGAAAAAAGTAACAAACTGGAATGAAGACTTTACAAACAGCTCCATGCTGTGGCTCCAAGGTGGATGCTAGAAGGAATAATTTTACGCTCCATCCAAGGAGGTTTAAGATCCATCTACCAGCGAAAAAGTACGTAGATTGCGATTTGCGATGATATCACTCTATCAAGAGGGAAATTTCGTCGATTCAGGTTAGACTTTGAAGGGAAAAAAATGGGAAATAAAGGGCAAGAAACGGAAAAACGGGGCAAGGAACGGGAAAAAGAGGTCATAACGGGAAATTTCTCAAGATTTTGGGGGCTCTGCCCCAGACAGGGTTTCCAACTTTTCTAAAGACCGTAGAATGAAATTTACGTTATGAGTCGCTTCCACTAGAGGAGTTTTGGTTTATTCCGTTAGCCAAACTGATTTAGCCTGTTGGGTATGTTCGTCTATGTTTTGTTGTCTGCAAGTAATATGTGATGTTTCTTTAAGTTCGTTTGGTTGTTCCCAAGAATTTACTCTAATCTAAAGTAAAGTCCGTATTATAGCGTTGTTATAAGTACCTATAAGTTGTTGAATACATACCTAAGTTGTTGAATACGTCTTTTGTAATAAAGTCCTTTGTATTGTCGGTCGAGTTGGAGTGCGTTGTTTATGTGTAGAGCTAGCTACAAAACCCTTTCCGTCGGTAGTTACGAACGATAGTTACAAAAAGAAATTTGGCATCCCTTGTGGGGAATGAAGAAAAAGCAACGATCACTTTGAATAGAATTCGCACCGAATGACGACGTTCATCGACGGATTTACGTAAGTTGAAGTTTAGTCAGGTACTTACTGATTTTGACATTTTTGACATTTGCATGCCTTTGCTTTGGCACATAAACTGAAAAATCGTCACGAAAACTTGCTCACGCTACTTACCAATAAATAAAATAGACTCACTGTGTTGCGTAGAGAACAATCAACTGTTTTCTTTATGTCTTTGCTATGGCACGAACTAAAAATTTTATAGTAACTCGTAAACGAGTTCCACTATCTGCTTTACAAGCAGATACCATGTTACATGGATATGTCTTTGATTGGGGATTTCATAACGGTTGAACACGAGAGTTGTAAATAAATCCTTCAACTTTAAACGAATCCCGACTAATTCCAACAAAACAACGGTTTACTTATAGAAATGTTGAAAATAACTGTGGAGAGAAGCCACTACAATGAGTTGTTGTTAACAGTCGACTGTTGTCAAGTGGATGAAAATGTTTCCTATGGAGTGGAGTAAATTCTGCTATTGCTTTACGTTAAGAATATTGTAACTGGCTTATTAAAATTGTTTATAGTCCAATCAACTTAGTTTAGGAATGTAGCTAGGTACGTAAGGAGGGGGGAATTGGTAGCTTGAGATGTGAACATTTATCACATAAATCAAGCGCATTCCAACGAGTGGCGAACGATTTCTGTGCGATGAAAACTGCGGAAGTTCCATTCCCCTAGCAACGAATGGGTTTTACGTGAAAAACAATGAAATTGTGACACAAATTTTGCGTCACGGAAATTTTTGGTTGACCCCCCAGAGCAAAGACATATCCATGTCATAACTCACGGAAAATTGCTCACGAAAATATTTTGATGATTTCCACTTACAACCGAGTCGTTGCTAGGGAAATGGTACTTCGTCGTTTTTCAAATTCGTTGACCATTCGTTCGAAAGCTCTCGATTTATCCAACCATATTATGTTAACTACTGCGAAGTGCGTGGAAAACAAGCTGAGTTATGAGCAAGGTTATTCGAATAATTGTGTACACTCAGGTGATCGTTCTCAATAATTGATATTGTTCGAACATGATTGCCACCGCTTGTTAATTTCTGATGATTTCATTGAGCTGGTGTTTCGATGATTTGATTCATAGCAGGTGATCCAAATATTGCGAGAACGGTTTGATTTGTGAAGCGGTGGTTAAATCATTTTAATAGTTAATTTCTATGCTTTACACTCTAGGAAGCTGTAATTTCTTATGTAGCCTCTTATAGTAACAAAATCAGCCAAAACTGACGACATTTTGAGGTCACATTTGGAAAAAGCTACAGTGTTCAAAGGCACCTCCAAAACCATACAGAATGAGTAACGAAAACGTCTCTGATCAATATTTTCAGTAGAATATTGATCATTCTGGATGTGTTGCATTCATGAACCATCCCCCTCCTAGGTTCATGGTTGCATTGAAGAAAAAGGTTATATACATAAGTGAGTGGTAGTTGTGGGGTTAGACAACATTTCTATAGCCTTTTCAAACAATTTTTAATTGACGTATGACGTCACACTCCTATCATTTCATCATAATTTAATTTGAGTTCTTTAATATTCCTTCAGAATTACTTCTCCTAAGTAGTTGACTGTGCAATGCAATCGAAGCCTTGATAATTTTTAATACTTCTAATAATAAAGTAGTGTAGGTGTTTTTCTTGTTAGGATTGACGATAAACAGCCAGTTTTTTTTTATTGGACCTATTGCAACGTACCTACATCCATAATAATTTTTTCTCAGCTCTTTCCATGTTAGTTCGTCACACCTAGTTCCATGAACATAATATCCATCGTAACCCAATAGTATAGTATCCACACCAGCATGTAAGCCACAACCAACCAACAAATACGCAGAAACGTTGCAATATGACCAATAAAAAAACTGGCTGTTTATCGTCATTCCTAAAGCCGGTTTCACATGGAGGAGTACGAGCGTAACAACCGGAAAGACGGAAGGCTGGAAACCCCAGTGGAGGGGGCGGCAGAATGCGGCAGGGTGTTCACATGAACATGGACACACGGAATCATAACCTTCCTACTGAAACCCTCTCTGATCTGAAACCTCTACTTGCGGTTATCAACATTCCTGTCCAATAAGATTGCGCTCCGCTCGACGGAACGCGGCAACGGTATAAAGCCGATTTCACATGGAGCGGTATGTCCGGAGATGGAAAGACGGAACGCAATGTGATTGGCTGTTGGGACAACAGTTGAGGATGGTGGCTGCCATGTTGACGGTATTGGCAGTAGGAGGTCGGCGGTAGAAATTTGTATACCGTCGCCGCTTGCCATCGAGCGTTGCGCAAGCTCATTGGACAGGAAGGTTGATAACCTCTAGTAGAGGTTTCAGATCAGAGAGGGTTTCAGTTGGAAAGTTATGATTCCGTTCACCAAGGTGCCGTTTCATGTGAACAACGTGCCGCATTCCGCCGCCCCCTCCACTGGATTTTTCGGCCTTCCGTCTTTCCGGTTGTTACGCTCATACCGCTCCATGTGAAACCGGCTTAAAAATTTCTACCACCGTCTACAGACCGCCCATTCCGGCAACATGGCAGCCACCATCCTCAACTGTTGTCCCAACAGCCAATCAGATTGTGTTCCATCTTTCCGTCTTCCGGACATACCGCTTCATGTGAAACCAGCTTTAGTAAGTAATTAGGTCCCTATAAGATAGTATTTTTAATTTAGTTTATTTAATTTATTTATTTATTTATCAATAATATTTAATGATCATGATTTATTGTCCATGGCATTTGACATAACCCAAGTGGGATTAATGTTTCATGTGTTTAGATCAAAATTAATTTACACTGAAAGCAAAACAAATGGATGAAAAACCTCCATGCTCTTTTTGACTGTCAAATAGGTAAATATTTTTGTGTCCCACTCCTTTTTCAGACCACCGGCCGCCACTGCCCAAAATTGAAATTGATGAAATTTCGAAAATTTAGATTTAGAAAAGAAAGCAATAGGGAGGTGTGCTCAAATATTTGTGCGTATGGTTTAGTTTCTTGACCGCTACGTGATATTTAGCACAGTTTTAGGATCTTGAAAGTCGGTCACAATGATAAAATTCAGGTGTTCAAATTCAACGTTTCGATGTATTTATACATCATCATCCGGGCTTGGAGAATTTAGGCAGGTTTCTACAATGTCATTTCGTTGTTAATAACACATGTAGTATGTACATTCATGTCATGTGCATGCATTGACATGAATACTTACATACATACATAAATACATCAGTCAATGTATGTACATGACATGAATGTACATACTACATTTGTTATAAACAACGAAATGGCTTTGTAGATACCTGCCTAAATTTTCCAAGGCCTGATGATGATGTGTAAATATATCGAAACATTGGCTTTGAAGACCTGAATTTTATTACCCTGACCGACTCTCAAGATCCTAAAACTGTGCTAATTATTTGTGTTTTCCGCATATGTACATAGTTTTCTTCCCTGATCAGTTGGCACCTTCGTAACGAACCAAGTTTTTGAAAACCAACGTATTTTTCAATATTTCAACCCTGTAAGTTAATTAAAATGCTGAGGCATTTTTAGGATTGTAGAGGAACAAATTTTAGTGGAGGAGGTTTAATTGCTTCCGTGTCTACCAAGATAACTTGCGAAAGCTGTATTCACTTTCGTGCGATGAATTGTTACCTATATTTGTTTTCTCCACAATGAAAATTTCCACTCGTATTTCATGTTTTGAACTATTTAGACGTGTCTTTTAGCGAATTTTTGAAGAAAATTAAGCTATTGCTCTCGCTCCAAAATTTGTAGAATGTGAATTTTTGAAAAAATTTTATGCTGAAATCCGTTTCAGGCTATTCTGAATTATATTCTGAAGTTTAACGCATTTTTTTATGTATGTATGTATGTTTGTATGCATGTATATATTTATGTATGTATCATTCCAGACGATAACTGTCCGTAGAATCGTGTTAGAAACTTCAAACAAATTTTGAAATGTTAAGGACACAAAACGAAAGTTCAAGTTCGTTGGCCAGCATGATCGGATTACATCTTCGGGTTGAAATTTTCAAAAATGTAGTCAAAAATTTCAAAATAGCCTGTTTTTTGCGATTTGTTGTGCGAAATAATTTTTTCAGCATACTAACATGTGGTATATTCGGAATCAGCGCAAAATTCCCTATAAGAATATGTATCAAGTTTTCAAAAATTTCAAAGTTGGAAAATCAGTCAAAAATCGAAATAATGCCGTCCGCTAGATGTAAAAATCGGTAATATTTGCATGAAACATCGTCCAAATTCAGATTGAACTACTCTTATGGAAGTATCCTTGTATAACCAATCCTAGAACCATGCTGTTTAAAACGTAGGTAGTAGGTGCTTGTTAAAAAAAAAAAAAAAAAAAAAAAAAAAAAATGAGCGAATTTTTGAAGAAATCTTCTACATTTCAGTCGCTATTGATCGTGTAGAGAAATTTTAGTTTATGATTTTGATAGACAAACATGGAATCAAATTATTAAAAATAATTAGGAGGTACTCATACTTTATTATTATTAAACTAATCTTGTAGATTTAAAGACAAATGTAGGGAAATTCATCTGATGCCCGAGCGAAGCGAGGCCTTGGGTCTGCGTGCTAGTATGTACATGAATAGAACTTCTTCATAATTTCATGGCTGATATTTCTAAGCCACAGTTAGTATTAAAGCTACAACAAGTCCTAAAACAGTTGAGCATAAAACATTAAAAAGAGCGACCGAGAGAATCGGAGGACGGAATATTTCACAGAGCAAACTCAGCAGCTGTGATTACATTTATTTTTTTTTTTTTTTTTTTTTTTTAAAGCACCTACTACCTACGTTTTAAACAGCATGGTTCTAGGTTTGTTTATACAGGGATACTTCCATAAGAGTAGTTCAATCTGAATTTGGACAATGTTTCATGCAAATATTACCGATTTTTACAACTAGCGAACGGCATTATTTCGATTTTTGACTGATTTTTCAACTTTGAAATTTTTGAAAACTTGATACATATTCTTATAGGGAATTTTACGCTGATTCCGAATATACCACATGTTAGTATGCTGAAAAAATTATTAAACAATTATTTCGCACAACAAATTAACAGGCTATTTTGAAATTTTTGACTACCTACATTTTTGAAAATTTCAACCCGAAGATGTAATCCGATCATGCTGGCCAACGAACTTAAACTTTCGTTTTGTGTACTTAACATTTTAAAATTTGTTTGAAGTTTCTAGCACAATTCTACGGACAGTTATCGTCTGGAATGACACATACATACATACATAACAAAATGCGTTAAATTTCAGAATATGATTCAGAATAGCCTGAAACGGATTTCTGCAGAAAATGTTTTTAAAAATTCACATTCTACAAATTTTGAGGCGAGAGCAATAGCTTAATTTTCTTCAAAAATTCGCTAAAAGTTATGAAGATCTAATTTTATATGGGCTACTCATGATTTACAGTAGGCCTACTGGTCAGTATTTCGGTACGCTATTCCTAAAGAAATTTAAGCCTCTAAAAGGTCACCGATTTTTAAAATTTAGAACCCCAAAAGTCCCCGATTTTTGTTTTACAGATCTAGTAGACACCTTGATATAAATCCGGTCTCTATCATCACATATTGTGGCTGCAACGATAGTTTGTAAGGAATATAACATGATGTTTTTAATGTATTATTGAATTATGTTATAAATGCAGTCCAAACGTTTGGTTTTTTGGAATTCAGGGACCAAGTTTGGTGCGTCAGGTGGAGAATGAAGAATTCGGGACTTCCAGGAGAGATGATTTCAGTCGTGGTGATTACGCACTCGCCGAACTTGGCGATCCGCTCAACCAGCCTATACAACCAGTAAGGGATGAATTTCATATCAGAAATGCCTAAATTTGTATAGAATTTTGGTAGAAAATGTGTGGATGAAGTTATAGCGCTTGGTAATAAAATCAGTAGGTAGTTTGATAACTAGTAGTTCATTCGAAAAGTTTCGGGCACCTACTAACGATTTTAAAGTTTTGTCACTTTATAAGCACGAAATGGGCTTTCAGAAAACTAGTGGTTAAAAACAAACTAGAAAACTAGCTAAAAGTTCAAGATTTTTCATGTGTATGTTTGTTTTGCTTGGTTCTTAAGAATATGAATCGTACTCACCCCAGGGTTGCTATCACTACGGTAATTACCGTAAACATGCGGTAATTTGATGCACGTACGGTGCACGGTAGTAATCTCATTACCGTACTCGAAAATACGGTAAAATGGACAACCTAAGTAATTATATTATTAATCTATATATAAATTTAGCATGAATCATCGCTTAAATTTACCTTCAACAAGTCTAACAGGCTGATATTGACTGATACAGGCAAAACTCCGAGTAAAATTGAACGAATTTGATGAAATTTTCCCAACATAGCGTAAATAGTAGTAAGTGCGCATGCGCAAACGTTAATTTCTTATTACGTCGATTTCTCATCATCTATTGGTCCGATTTCGTTCAAAATCGAGAGGTTGTTTTGAATATTTTATTTTATTTAGTAGACACCCTGATATAAATCCGGTCTCTATTATCACACATTATGGCTGCAACGATAGTTTGTAAGGAATATAACATGACGTTTTTAATGTATTATTGAATTATGTTATAAATGCAGTCCAAACTTTTGGTTTTTTGGAATTCAGGGACCAAGTTTGGTGCGTCAGGTGGAGAATGAAGAATTCGGGACTTCGAGGAAAGATGATTTCAGTCGTGGTGATTACGCACTCGCCGAACTTGGCGATCCGCTCAACCAGCCTATACAACCAGTAAGGGATGAATTTCATATCAGAAATGCCTAAATTTGTATAGAATTTTGGTAGAAAATGTGTGGATGAAGTTATAGCGCTTGGTAATAAAATCAGTAGGTATTTTGATAACTAGTAGTACATTCGAAAAGGTTCGAGCACCTACTAACGATTTAAAAGTTTTGTCACTTATAAGCACGAAATGGGCTTTCAGAAAACTAGTGGTTACCAACCGCTGGGAAATGAGCTAAAAGTTCAAGATTTTTCATGTGTATGTTTGTTTTGCTTGGTTCTTAAGAATATGAATCGTATCCACCCCAGGGTTGCTATCACTACGGTAATTACCGTAAACATACGGTAATTTTGATGCACGTACGGTGCACGGTAGTAATCTCATTACCGTACTCGAAAATACGGTAAAATGGACAACCTAAGTAAACATATTATTAATCTATATATCATTTTAGCATGAATTATCGCTCAAAGTTACCTTCAACCAGTCTAACAGGCTAATATTGACTGATACAGGCAAAACTCGAGTCGAATTGAACGATTTTGATGAAATTTGCCCAACATAGCGTAAATAGTAGTAAGTGCGCATGCACAAACGTTAATTTATTATGACGTACCATCTATTGGTCCGATTTTTTTCAAACTCGTGGAGTAGATGGGTATGGATGGAGTGGATGTGTATGTATGGGTATGGGTATGAATGCGCAAAACTGAAATTGATCACCACAGACCAAACTCCGAGATCAATTTTAATGATGTTTTAAGGGATTGTGCGGTTTTGGTCCTAGACGGTCCTCTACAAATTTCATTGCCATTGGATTAACATCAGTCTGTGCGCATGCGCAAACGTTAATTTCTTAAATCGTCGATTTCTTATCATCTATTGGTCCGATTTCGTTCAAATTCGAGAGGTTGTTTTGAATATTTTATTTTATTTAGTAGACACCCTGATATAAATCCGGTCTCTATTATCACATATTATGGCTGCAAATATAGTTTGTAAGGAATATAACATGATGTTTTTAATGTATTATTGAATTATGTTATAAATGCAGTCCAAACTTTTGGTTTTTTGGAATTTAGGGCCCAAGTTTGGTGCGTCAGGTGGAGAATGAAGAATTCGGGACTTCAAGGAGAGATGATTTCAGTCGTAGTGATTACGCACTCGCCCTCAATCAGCCTATACAACCAGTAAGGGATGAATTTCATATCAGAAATGCCTAAATTTGTATAGAATTTTGGTAGAAAATGTGTGGATGAAGTTTTAGCGCTTGGTAATAAAATCAGTAGGTAGTTTGATAACTAGTAGTACATTCGAAAAGTTTCGGGCACTTACTAACGATTTTAAAGTTTTGTCACTTTATAAGCACGAAATGGGCTTTAAGAAAAGTAGTGGTTGCAAACCTCAGTGAAATGAGCTAAAAGTTCAAGATTTTTCATGTGTATGTTTGTTTTGCTTGGTTCTTAAGAATATGAATTGTATCCACCCCAGGGTTGCTATCAATACGGTAATTACCGTAAACATACGGTAATTTTGATGCACGTACGGTGCACGATAGTAATCTCATTACCGTACTCGAAAATACGGTAAAATGGACAACCTAAGTAAATATATTATTAATCTGTATATAATTTTAGTATGAATCATCGCTCAAAGTTACCTTCAACAAGTCTAACAGGCTAATATTGACTGATACAGGCAAAACTCCGAGTCGAATGGAACGATTTTGATGAAATTTTCCCAAAATAGCGTAAATAGTAGTAAGTGCGCATGCGCAAACGTTAATTTCTTATAACGTCGATTTCTTACCATCTATTGGTCCGATTTTTTTCAAACTCGGGGAGTAGATGGTTATGAATTCCCTATGAATTATATCGCGATTGGTGGAGTAATAACTACAGCGCATGCAAAACTGAAATTGATCACCACAGACCAAACTCCGAGATCAATTTTAATGATATTTTCAGGGATTGTGCGGTTTTGGTCCTAGACGGTCCTCTACAAATTTCATTGCCATTGGATTAACATCAGTCTGTGCGCATGTTATGATAGATGCGAAAATTTTCTATAACTCGCATGCGCAAACGTTAATTTCTTATAACGTCGATTTCTTACCATCTATTGGTCCGATTTTTTTCAAACTCGAGGGGTTGTTTTGAATATTTATTTAAATAATTGTTTTTGTTGCTTGAATAATAGGTTGTAACAATTGCCCTTACGCAAAACCAAAAATTGGATGACACTCCGAGAATTATGAATCGATTTTGATGAAATTTTCCATTATTGCGAGCTAACCTTTAGATTTCAGCACATACAAACATGAATTATAGTCCTAATTTACATCTAGCATTTATACACATGTAATTACTGATATATGTTGCATTCAATCATTTCGATACTCTATCATGCCCACCCAACTTGGCAGACGTTTTGGTTAATGTTACCCAAATGTAAACTTGCGTGTAAGCACATTGTATTTTAATATGGTAAAATAATATATTGAAAGAAGTAATACGTGGTTTCACAAACTATTATCCACTGTCTTAATTCAGGACCAAGTCAACCATTTAGTAAATCGAGGGACATGTGAAAGCCTGCAGGAATTATTCAACGATCCCAGGCTTGAGGATGCCATGAACGTTGCAGTAAGTAATATTGATTAGTATTAATGAGTATTAATTAGTATTCTAGGGCCCAAAATGTGGGCCTTCGCAATATACCAGGATCTGCAAAAAAAAAAAAAAAAAAATGAACCCATAAAAACAAGTTTTTAATGTAACTCTTTCTTTTTCTCATGTTCTCAGTTAATTTTATTGTTGTTTCAATATTTGGTAGTTTCTTGGCAACAGTAAATTGAAACAAAATCACATTGTTTCAATTTATTCAGGACCAGATAGGAATAGAAACGAACTAAATCACTCGCGACGAAATTGTGGAACCCAATTTCAAAATGGAAGTTAATGAAAAAAGTCCAGTCATGCAGCATGACCCCATGAGCGGATTTTTGAAGAAATCTTCGACATTTCAGTCGCTATTGATCGTGCAGAGAAATTTACAACTAGCGAACGGCATTATTTCGATTTTTGACTGATTTTTCAACTTTGAAATGTTTAAAAACTTAATACATATTCTTATAGGAAATTTTACGCTGATTCCGAATATACCACATGTTAGTATGCTGAAAAAATTATTCCGCACAACAAATCGCAAATAACAGGCTATTTTGAAATTTTTGACTACATTTTTGAAAATTTCAACCCGAAGATGTATTCCGATCATGCTGGCCAACGAACTTGAACTTTCGTTTTGGGTCCTTAACATTTTAAAATTTGTTTGAAGTTTCTAGCACAATTCTACGGACAGTTATCGTCTGGAATGACACATACATACATACATACATTACAAAAAGTCCATTCATGCAGCATGACGCCATGAGCGAATTTTTGAAGAAATCTTCGACATTTCAGTCGCTATTGATCGTGTAGAGAAATTTTAGTTTATGATTTTGATAGACAAACATGGAATCAAATTATTAAAAATAACTAGGAGGTACTCATACTTTATTATTATTAAACTAATCTTGTAGATTTAAAGACAAATGTAGGTAAATATTCATAGATTTCGATGTCCAATGTGGTCAGTATTGAAGGCAGTTGAAATCTTAACACTATACTATCATAACATCATCAAATCTTGACATAAAATAAAATAACATACCAACGGCATATGAAAGAAACGTATTTCCACAGCCAATCGATGATGAGGATTTATATTACGAGTGATATAAAGTCAGTTGCATTCTAATCTAGTATATCCCACAGCAAGAAATTGACAGACGAACTGTAGTCTCTGTTTCGAACAAATATTACCGATTTTTACAACTAGCGAACGGCATTATTAAAAAATATTTCGCACAACAAATCGCAAAAAACAGGCTATTTTGAAATTTTTGACTACATTTTTGAAGATTTCAACCCGAGGATGTAATCCGATCATGCTGGCCAACGAACTTGAACTTTCGTTTCGTGTCCTAAACTTTTTAAAATTTGTTTGAAGTTTCTAGCACAATTCTACGGACAGTTATCGTCTGGAATGACACATAGGTACATATATACATATATACATACATAAAAGAATGCGTTAAACTTCAGAATATGATTCAGAATAGCCTAAAACGGATTTCTGCACAAAATCTTTTCAAAGAATCACATTCTACAAATTTTGAGGCGAGAGCAATAGCTTAATTTTCTTCAAAAATTCGCTAAAAACGTTGTCTATTTCCACGAAAAATAAAGAGTTGCAATGTTAAATGGATTTCGACGGTTAGGCCTGTGGTGAATTTACCACCAATATATTCGACAAATAAAGACGATGTAAAACTTATCAAAATCCACTACAAGGCCATCATCAGTAACAAACAATAAATGAACACACATTAGAAAGGACACAGCTTTTATAGTCACAGGTGAAGGGAGCTTGAATTCCAATGGTCAAGTGAAAGGAAAGGGGCCGGAGGTACAACCAATCAAATGCAAACAAAGTGAAGGGGGATTATAGCTAATCAGATGATGTGAAAGGGGGAAAATAACTCAATATGGTTTCAACAGTGTGAAGGGATAATTCCAAGCTTTATAGAAATGAACTTATCAGTGGTGAAATATATTGAGGTATATCCTGGTATTGAGCGGCCCGCCGAGAGGGATTGGGGGGGGGGGGGGGGGGCACCAAAGTACAATAAATTGCAAAAATATTAATTTTTATGATATTTGAATAAAAACTTTCAAAGTCATTAATGTCAGTCTAATGTATTTGTCTTTAACTTAAATCAAGAGAAAATGTTTTAACACAGAATGTGTTTTAGCCATGGACTAACTAGGCAAAAAAGCTAACGAAATCTGTGACGAAATCTGTGACGACAATTTTGATTATTTTCGCTTACAACTGAGCCGTTGCTAGGGAAATGGTACTTCGTCGTTTTTCATTCCCCGAAATTCGTTGACCATTCGTTTGAAAGCTCTCGATTTATCCAACCATATTATGTTAACTACTGCGAAGTGCGTGGCCAACAAGCTGAGTTATGAGCATGGTTATTTGAATCATTGTGTACGCTCAGGTGATCATTCTCAGTAATTGATATTGTGAACATGGTTGCAACCGCTTGTTATGATGATTTCATTGAGCTGGTGTTTCGATGATTTGATTCATAGCAGGTAATCCGAATATTGCGAGAACGGTTTGATTTGTGAAGAAGTGGTTAAATAAGCTAAGGATCGTGTAACCGGGTGTAATCTATGTAACCGAAGCTGAAATTTGGGAGGGAGGCTCAAGGGATGTGGTGAAAACCACCCCCTCTTTTCAACAGCCCTTTTCAGGGCTACCAAAAAGAGGTAGACATGGCACACAAATGCTTATAAGACGTCGAGTTATAACTCCGTCAAACAAAATATTTCACCAGAGAGAAAATACGAAATTCTCTCTCAAAAGTGAAATATTATCAAATAACATACAAGGCGACCTCCCTAAACACTTACTGGGCGAGAGAGACGCGACAAGTATCTCGAACCAAGTCGCCTTGAATGAGAAAACTCAAACAGACAATCAAATGTCCTCTAGAACTAACAAGGACAGTTCTAGCAAGCCTACACGCCAATCAGAAACTTTGATTGCGCGAGAGACAATAGACGAACCAACCAGGGGGCGGCAAGCAACCACCTCTGGTTCAGAAGCCACCCCGGGGACCCTGTCTCAGCGACGGACGCGGGGAAGCCACCCCCGAAAGACCAACTCAGCTATCATATTCACAGATTCTGAGAAAACAATGTGCGAGCCAATAAGAAAACACATGGTGAACTAATGAAATTAAGCGGACCAATCAGGGGGCGGCAGGAGGCGGCCACCTCCCTATAATTACCCCGCACGGAGCCCTCCGAAATTCATTCCACTCACCGCTCTCGACGACTACACTCTACAGTACGAAGCTTCTACACGCTCTACGCTGACGACCCTTCTGCTCACGAGTTCCTCTCAGAACGGCTTTCTACTGCTCACAAGGCATATCTTCTCTCCTCACAGATCTCGCTTTGGCATCTACGAGTCCAGTGATCATTTATCCTGCTCATTGCCCAACGTAGTTCTTCTGTCAGGACGCCACCCGGTACATCTATTGATATTCTCATTAGATCGTACGCCCGCTGGGACGTCCGAGACGTGTCGCCCGGGTTTCGTAGCACTAAGCTCGTCACCGACCGCTGGGGCACGCCGATAAATTACTCAGCTCATCCGCTCTAATTTATCGTCCAAGGAAGCCTTTTTCAAGGCTACAAGGTAGGACCCTGACATCCGAGCATAGGAAAGAAGCTCTGTCAAGCGAGTCCACCTTCCAAATCCTGCATCCTATACGGAGAGGTATTAAAAACGAGTTAATCAACTCGGGTACATCGATGGAGCGCCGCCCGTCCTACTTCCTCATGCAAGGGGAAGCAGAACACGGCGCGGCCGGGAGCTCTAGCCCGCGAAGCGCTCCCTACCCGATACTCGACTCGTCCGCTGGTCCTAGCGACGGACAAAGGCTCGATTCTCGCAAAGAGATCGCCTTACTACCTAACGTATTCATGAAGGAAACGTTAGGCCAAGCCTCACACACACAAAAGTTCGAGGATACCTTCCAGACTCGCTCTGAAGTCAATCATCATGATTCGACAAAGATATCTGAATATCCACGATATTCTACGCAAGGCTACCCGGCCGATCCGAGTGTCAAACGCACTCCCAACTTGCTCAAAACACAGGATACTTTTCAGTACCTCAACCAAGCCCAGTATATTCCCCCTACAGATATAAATCTTAGGCCGGAATATTACACAACGGCTCAGCACCAAACCGATCGAACCCAGCACCCACTAAGCGAGCCCAGTGCTCCACGCGGCTGCTACACGAACTATCCTCAAGTTCCTCCCGCCAAGCAAGCTGACCTTGGCGATTTCGCTCACATTCCTTTCAGAAATACCACAGGAACTAACCCGCATAATCAGAATATAAATGTCCCACTTGGTCTACCTACACCAAGTCAGACATATATAAATCCACTACAAGGGAGAATGCTGAAGACGCCTGGGTGATCACTGATCAGCTGAGTTAATTCCAAAGCCGTGGAATTTGTTTTAGCCATGGACTAACTAGCCAAAAAAGCCACAGTTCCTTTGAACCTGACGGCTAAAATTAAAAAACATGAATATGCTTTAGCCGTACACGACTCACTCCTCGTCGATTCTCTGAACCCGACCCCCCATCGGCCTCTGAACTCTGTTTATCATTCTGCCATCAATCCTAAAACATGGAATCATGTTTTAGCTCCTCGCTCTCACTTTATTATAGAAATGATCACGACCATTGAGCTCTTGTGAGATGATGATCTCCTAATAGAAACTCGCGAGTAAACATTCACTTTATTATAGAAATGATCACGACGATTGAGCTCTTGTGAGATGATGATCTCCTAATAGAAACTCGCGAGTAAACATTCACTTTATTATAGAAAGAGGCTAAAGAGGCTACATACGAAATTACAGCTTCCTATAGTGTAAGGTATAGAAATTACCTATTAAAATAATTTAACCACCGCTTCACAAATCTAACCGTTCTCGCAATATTCGGATCACCTGCTATGAATCACATAATCGAAACACCAGCTCAATGAAATCATCAGAAATTAACAAGCGGTTGCAATCATGTTCACAATATCAATAATTGAGAATGATCACCTGTGTGTAAACAATTATTCATATAACCATGCTCATAACTCAGCTTGTTGGCCACGCACTTCGCAGTAGTTAATATAGTATGGTTGGATAAATCGAGAGCTTTCGAACGAATGGTCAACGAATTTTGTGGGATGAAAAACGACGAAGTATCATATCCCTAGCAACGACTCGGTTGTAAGCGGAAATCATCACAATTATTGGCGCTACTTTCGTTGCACTCTCGTGGGACATTTTTCGGTAGTTAGGTCACGGCTAAAGCATATTCATGCTAAAAGCTAACGAAATTTCGTAACAAAATCTGGTATGAAATCTGGGACAACAACATGGATACCGATGATACGGAACTAAGGATCGTGTAACCTGGTGTAACCTATGCGATAGTTTATTATGACGCGGTTTATGAGTTATAAATATTTTAAGTTATTATCTCACTATTGGAAGTTAACCAATCTTCAACCTAAGATTGAAGACGGGTTTATGTGAAACGAGTGAGCTAAAACACATTCTGTGTTTCAATAATTTCGTCCGAAGTATGTAAATAGAGGTAACCGGGGGTCCGGGGGGCCCGTGAGATACTTTTCCACTGCTCTCGGCGGCCCTGGTATTGAGAGATATCCTCTCAATATTTACCAGATCTGTCACTTTCGCGGTCAAACTGGTAAGAAATTCAGAGATGTTTAGGGAAGATGTAACATTAAAAGAAAAACAATGGATAAATATACCTTATTATGGGAAAATTTCTGATAAAATCGGCAAAATTCTATCATCGAGGGGTTACAAAGTGGGTTTTAAAACTAGAAATAGTTTTAGAGCATAACTAGGTTCCGTTAAAGACAAAATCAATGTTCAGGATAAAAGTGGGGTTTATAAACTAAAATGTTCTTGCGGCTACGAATATTGCGGTCAAACTGGTAGGAAATTCAGGGAAAGTATAAAAGAGCGTCAGGAGGATTTAAGGGAAAATAAGGGTAAGTCTACGTTTGCGAAACATCTTAAGGAATCCAATCATACTTACAATATTGATTTGACAGATAAACAGTTTGTAGAATTTCTTCATTATTGTCCAAACAGGTCAGGTATGTTGAATGGATAATTCCAAGCTTTATATAAATGGACTTATCGCTGGTGAAATGTATTGAGAGATATCCTCATTTACCAGATCTGTCACTTTTGCGGTCAAACTGGTAAGGAATTCAGAGATGTTAAGGGAAGATGTAACATTAAAAGAAGAACAATGGATAAATATACCTTATAATGGGAAAATTTCTGATAAGAATCGGCAAAATTCTATCATCGAGGGGTTACAATGTGGGTTACAAATGAGGGTATACCTCTATATATTTCACCATTTCTATAAAGCTTGGAATTATCCCTTCACACTGTCGAAACCATATTGAGTTATTTTCCCCCTTTCACTTCATCTGATTAGCTATAATCTCCCTTCACTTTGCACTTAATTGGTTGTACCTCCTGCCACTTTCCTTTCACTTGACCAATGGAATTCAATCTCCCTTCACCTGTGACTATAAAAGCTGTGTCCTTTCTAATGTGTCTTCCGTTATTGTTTGTTACCGATGATGGCCTAACCATCGAAATCAATTTAACGTTGTAACTCTTTATTTTTCGTGGGAATAGACAACTTTTTTTTCACTAACTTCCGTTTTGGAATGGGTTTTCACAACTTGGTTGCGAGTGATTTAGTTCGTACTCCGTCTAGACTTTTGCCCTTCAAAAACCCCTAGCGACCTCAATATTGGCCTGATTCAGGTCTGCCAGACTCCATTCGATTCAGGATTAAATGTTTTCCATTGAGTTACAGCCAATGCTGATTGAAACGATTTCGCAAGCCAATATGTGAAGTTTTCGTGTCTGAATAAAAGTTTGATCTGATTTGAGGCTTAACAAAAATTCAATTCACAGGACGAGCTTTTGCGAAGTGGAGAAATCCAGTTGCCTCCTGCTGATGCACCTTTCCCAGAGTTGAACGACGAAGAGCTCGAGTGGCTGGCAGCTTTTGCAAATGACCCTCGAAACAACGATCCTTTTATCATGATTTCACGGGTCAGTAAATATTTCATCATTCATGTTTTGGTCAATCTACTGGGTGATGGGAACTGAACGTGAAAGCAAAGTAGGGGCTAGGGAATATCATGTCCATATTTTGTTTCCGAGTCTACCTCAAGGTAGCGGAAGCATTGTTTTTCACTTTCGGGAGAAAATAAACTTTTGGTCTCCAAATCAAAATTGCCACTCGCATTTTACGTTTTAGACCATTCTGAACAACTTTGGTTCCGTGTCTGTCTGTGTGTGTGTGTCTGCAAATCCTTGTAACAAGCTTATTTTCCTCAGTTTTCATCCGATTTGGATGAAATTTTCAGGGGATATGCGGGCTAGGAGGTAGACGGTCCCCTTTCAGTTTCATCGTTCTTGACTCAATACCTCACTCTGCGCATGCGCAAACGTAAATTCTACCAAGCATCATTTTCTCACGCCCTAGTCGTCCGATCTCGCTCAAATTCGGTTGATAGTTGGGAGATGACAATTTGATCAACTTATATCAATTTCAGCATTCTTGTATAATTGATAGCTACTGCGCATGTGCCAATATGTATGAATTGTAACAAGCTGTATTTGATTACTTAGGTTACTATTCGGTATGTAGCTAACTTCCTACATGAGACACCAACAACCTTTTTTCAGGATACATTTAACCCCAGTGCAGGGCCGTCGGGAATGTCTAAGAAGACTGTAAGTGAATTTTTCATTTCAAATTGAAATTATTTAGAAATAGGTACCATGGTGTCTACACCGAAATTAGGATATAATCTAGGGTCATTTCTGATAGAAATTTGCTCTTGAAGATTTTTGGTTCATTTTGTTTTCACTTTCACTTTTGTGCTTTCACTTTCTGTTTCAATTATACAAAAAACTCTAATAAAAATTTTACTAAAAAAAAAGAGAACCTTTCCTACTAATTTATTATTTCGAGAATTTAAAGTTATTGACATTTTTAATCTAATAGAGAAAACCACTTTGATTTATACTCACAAAAAATATATAGAAAATAAATTAGAGACGGAGCGAGGGTAAAGTAACGCTGAAAGCTTTTAAACTGAAAACTACATCAGCTAAAAGGCTAAACTTTCACAAAGGGGTTTGTGGTGAAAACCACCCCCTCTTGTCAACAGCCCTTTTCAGGGCTACCAAAAAGAGGTAGACACAACACAAAAATATTTACAAGACGTCGAGTTATAACTCCGTCAAACAAAATATTTCACCAGAGAGAAAATACGAATTTCTCTCTCAAAAGTGAAATATTAACTAATAACATACAAGGCGACCTCCCTAGACACTTACTGGGCGAGAGAGATGCGACAAGTATCTCGAACCAAGTCGCCTTGAACGAGAAAACTCAAACAGAAAATCAAACGTCCTCTAAAACTAACAAGGACAATTCAAACAAGCCTACTCGCCAATCAGAAACACTGATTACACGAGAGACAATAGGCGAACCAACCAAGAGGCGGCAAGCAACCACCTCTGGTCCAGCAGCCACCCCGGGGACCCCGTCTGAACAACTGACGCAGAGAAAGCACCCGAGGTCCCCGGCTAAACTCAAGGTCGTCGGCTCCGTGACGGACGCTCGTAAGCACCCCGGAGGACCAGCTCAGCTATCATACTCGCAGATACTGAGAAAACAATGTGCGAGCCAATGAGATTACACAGTCGAATTAATGAAATTAAGCGGACCAATCAGGAGGCGGCAGGAGGCGGCCACCTCCCTATAAAGACCCCGCTCGGAGCCCTCCGAAATTCATTCTACTCTCCGCTCTCGACGACGACACCTCGAAGTACGAAGATTTCTACACGCTCTACGCTGACGAACCTTCTGCATCCCGAGTTCATCTCAAGAACGGCTTCCTACTGCTTTCTACAAGGCCTACCTTCTCTCCACACAGATCTCGCATTGGCATCTACGAGTCCAGTGATTATTCATCCTGCTCATTGCCCAACGTAGTTCATCTGTCAGGACGCCACCCGGTACATCTATCGATATTCTCTTTAGATCATACGCCCGAGGGACGTTCCGAGCCGTATCACCCGGGTTTCGTAGCATTAGGCTCGTCACCGACCGCCGGGATACGCCGGTAAATTACTCTGCTCATCCGCTCTAATTTACCGTCCAAGGAAGTCTTTTTCAAGACTACAAGGTAGGACCCTGACATACGAGCAAAGGAAAGAAGCTCTGTCAAGCGAGTCCACCTTCCTAAACCCTCTATTTCTGTACATAGAGGCATCGAAACGAGCTAATAATTCAGCTATTTCGATGGAACGTCGGCCGTCTTATTTCCTCATGCAAGGGGAGGCAGACGACGGCGAAGCCGGGCCCCTTAGCCCCCGTAGCGCTACCTACAGGCTACTCGGCCAATCTGCCGGTCCCAGCGACGGCGCAAGGCCCGATCCTCACGACGAGATCGCCTTCTCACCTAACGTATTCGCTAAGGAAACGTTAGATCAAGCCTCGCCCATACAAAAGATCGAGGATACCTTTCAGACCCGCTCTGAAGTCAATCATTACGATTCGACCAAGCTGTCCGAATACCCACGATATTCGACACAAGCCTACCCGGCCGATCCGAGTGTCAAATACACTCCGAATGTACAAAAAACGAAGGATACTTTTCAGTACCTCAACCAAGCTCAACATATTCCTCCTACAGATATAAATCTTAGGCCGGAATATTACAAAACGGCTCAGTACCAAACTGATCGAACCCAGCACCCACTATGCGAGCCCAGTGCTCCACGCGGCTGCGACACGAACTACCTCTCAGTTCATCCCGCCGAGCAAGTTGACCTTGGCGGATTCGCCCACATTCCTTACAGGAATAACCCGGGGACTAACCCGAATAATCAGAATATAAATGTCCCACTTGGTCTACCGACGCCAAGTAAAACATATATAAATCCACTACAAATGGTGACCCCGCCTTTGAACAGGCTTAACACGGAGCATTTCGTTCCCTCTTATGAAGCTAGTGGATTTCAGGGAACCACTGCGGGCGTGCGACCCCCGCCGGGCCTCTACGCCCCACATCTCATGCAACAACCCTCTACACAAAGTGGCTTTCGAGCACTTTTAGAGGAGATGGGAGATTATCAAAAACCAATCTTCCAAAAGAAGAATATCGATCGTGCACTCGCCGAGTTCGATCAATACTGCGTGCGAAAACACCTGAGAACGCAGAACGAATGCTTCTCAGCTATATACAAGTGGGTACCAGAAGAAATGAGGGAAGCTATCGACTCAGCTTACCTCACGGCACCCCACGCACCCTACGAAGAGGCCAAACAGCGCCTACAGCGAGAATATGGGTTGTCCTTACAGGACAGGCTCCTCGCACTCGAGGACCCCGCATCTCTCGCCAAAAAACCCAGCACCAAGTACCACGAAATGTACTCTAAAGCTGTTGGGTACTTTTCAGAGGCTCTGATCACTCAAAAGTGGATCGAGACTCTACCCATCGAAGCACGAGGTATGGTCGCAGCTCAGCCTACCACGACCGCCCGGCTCGACCTAGCTGATACGCTACACGCGTACAAAACAGAGAATACCTCTCTAAACATACGAGGAGTAGAATCTACTCCGAAACCCATGAAAACTGGTTTCAAAAAGGCCCTCTCACAACAAGCTGAGTTCAAACCCCAACCAGTAGAGAGTAGGCCTCACAAACCGACGGCCTATGTCTGTCGAAACCACGCACGTTTCGGTAACGAAACTCGCAAATGTGCAGACCCAGAACACTGCACTTGGAAGACAAACACTGCTTCCAAAACTAGCAAAAAGGCAGCGACTATAAGCCAGCCTAAAACCTGGGTTTCAAACGAAAATACTCAGAGATCGGTACAAGAAAGTACCGTTCCAACCTCCGACGTAGAGAGTTCGGAAAACGAATAACTGCCAGTGTATCTGAGCCTATACACCGGCAGTCTACTGAGTATAAAAGGCTTTTTTTCAAGTGCAAACTAAATGGCACTGAATTTCTCATCGACACGGGAGCAGAAGTGAACATTCTGCCCCACAATGTCACAAAAAAAATTGGGCTTAAAAATTCGTAAGTCCAACGTTAAGCTCACAGCAGCTAACGGAGCCCCTATAGACACACTAGGGCGAGCTGACACGACAATTAACATCGGCCTCGGAGACATGACCACCGATTTTATGATCACGAAAGTTGATCTAGCGATCCTAGGTATACCATTCCTCGAGTCTTGGGATATCGGAATACGGGTCAAACACAAGTACATTTATAAAGATAAAATAAAGAGCTATGCCGATCAAAAAATAGCTGCAGTCATGAACAAAAAATTCACTGACGAACAAATAGCAGCTACTATCCCTCATCGTGACAATAACCCTCAACCAGAGGACGTGCAAATCACGGAGGACGAAAACATTCGCTCTATCATTGACAAATACAATGATAAAATGAGCAAACTTCAAGGAAAGTGGAAAAACAACGGGGTTTACCACCGTATAACCACGGAAGGAACACCAGTACACTTCCGAGCAAGACCCATGGCGGGCGAAAAACGGGCTCAAGTCAAAAGTACTTTTGACAAAATGCTTTCAGAAGGCATAATTGCACCATCAGATTCCGAATGGGCATCCCCGTTACACTGTGTGCCAAAAAAAGACGGGTCATGGAGAATCACCGGCGACTACCGTTTCCTGAACGCGAAAACGAAGAAAGACGCCTACCCTCCTCCTCACATTCGCTCTTTCCAAGCGAATTTACATGATACACGAATCTATTCGACAATAGATTTAAAATCGGCATATTATCATATTCCGATGCACCCAGATGACGCTCATAAAACTGCAATTATTACACCTTTCGGTCTTTATGAGTTTAAGAAAATGAGCATGGGTTTGGCCGGAGCGGCTCAAACATGGCAAAGATACATGGACAGCATCATGCGAAAATTTGATTTCGCATTTGTATACCTAGATGACATCCTGGTGGCTTCTAAAAATTATAAAGAACACATGAACCACCTCAAACAAATTTTTGACAAGCTAGGGGAACACGGACTTCGAGTAGGTTTTGATAAATGCATTTTTTCAAAACCTACCGTCGATTTCCTAGGTTTCACTATCTCGAAAGAAGGGATAATTCCTAAACGAGATAAAATAGAAGCCATAGAACAATTTCCTAGGCCAATAGACGTACGAAGTCTACGCAGATTCCTAGGTATGTGTGGTTTCTACCGAGCATGCTCAAGTAAATTCGCTCACACGGCACAACCTCTGTATGACTCCATTCAGTCAAACAAAAAAAATGACAAAACACCTATCGAATGGACATCAGAGAGAGAAAAAGCTTTCAACAGCTTAAAACAAGCAATGATTAAAGCTACATTACACAATATCGCTCATCCACACCCTACAGCAGAGTGGAGATTAGTCTGCGACGCATCCGACACACACATCGGAGCAGCACTAGAGCAGGAAATTTCAGACAAACACGGCTCGAAATCTTACCAACCATTGGGATTTTTCAGTAAAGAAATTCCGGAACAATGGAAGAATAAAGCATCATTCGACAAAGAGATGTTCGCCGTTTACCAAGCTTGCATTCATTGGCACAATGACTTGGACGGCCGATCTTTTCATATTTGTTCAGATCACAAGCCTCTGCTAGGCACGATGCTTAAGAAAAATGCACATTTTTCTAAAATGAGATTAAGATGGCTAACATACATCTCTCAAATGACGAGTGACATTCGTCATATACCCGGAGAGAACAACGTCGTCGCCGACGCACTCTCCAGACCCTTCGATCCAGTTGAAATTCAAACAAAATCGATTTCAACCCAAACTGACGAGGGTCCACCCATAGCCGAAATTTCGCAAATTACGGCTGCAATAGAGTGCAATCTTCTACTGCACATTTCAAATGCACAAATTCGTTCTCCTCCTAACGCAGAGGACAAATTGAAACTCACACGAGTCGAATTTCCTCAAGGAGAAATTTGGTGTAACCTAGACCTAGGACACCCAAGACCTTATATTCCAAACGAAATAAGGCAAGAAATAATCAGCCAAATTCACAATTTGGGACACCCAGGTATACACTCTACAGTGTATAAAGTTAAACAAAGATATTTTTGGCACGGACTCCGTGCAGATGTCTCCAACTGGGTCCGAGCGTGCGAGATTTGCCAACGAGCAAAAATCACTCGCTCCGTGAAGCTCCCTTACTCCGAATTTGAAACGGCTAACAAATTCTCACATGTACACGTTGACATTACCGGACCCTTACCTTTAGCTAAAGGAGGGAAACGTTACATTCTAATGATGGTCGATAGAGCAACGGGTTGGCTAGAGGCAGTCCCTCTTAACAACATCGAAACAGCCACGATCACAAACGCCTTTATCAATATTTGGGTAGCTTCAAAAGGCGTACCTAAATACATCACAAGTGATCAAGGCACACAATTCGAATCAGATCTATTTAATTCCATTATGGAACGTCTCGGAGTAAAACATACCCACACGTTACCATACAAACCGTCAACAAACGGAATGGTAGAACGCAGAAATAGATCTCTGAAAGAGGCTCTCAAAGCACAAAACGAAAATTGGCTCGACGCCCTACCAAAAGTACTACTCGCCATGCGTACGGCAGTAGACCCAGCAACGGAAACTACACCGTTCCAAAAAGTTTACGGAATTGACGTACCACTCCCAGGAGACATTTTCGTAACTTCTACAAACCTTTCGGAGCCTCTCTTCTTCCGGCCTACGCATATTAAACATAATAATACGAAATATGCCGTAAACACGCCCAAAAATTTGGATACATGTACACATGTCTATATCAGAGTGCCCACACAGCTCACCTCTCTGCAATGTCCTTACACGGGACCATTCAAAGTGGTTAAAAGAGATAAGTTTTCGGTTACAGTGCAAATTGGCGAACATACAAAAAAAGTTCCCAAACAGCAAATAAAACCAGCTTACACTCTAAAAACAGACGAAGCTGTGTCACTAAACAAAAATCAGGCAGAAAATAAGGAGGAGACTCCCCGAAAATCTGCCAGAAGGCACGTCCCCTCTACCAAATTCGACGAGAGATGGGTGACGGCGCTCGAAACACCCCAGCCGGCGTCGTCGTTAATAACACGACGTCTTAGGGGGGCGCCTGTGGTGAAAACCACCCCCTCATGTCAACAGCCCTTTTCAGGGCTACCAAAAGGAGGTAGACACAACACAAAAATATTTACAAGACGTCGAGTTATAACCCCGTCAAACAAAATATTTCACCAGAGAGAAAATACGAATTTCTCTCTCAAAAGTGAAATATTAACTAATAACATACAAGGCGACCTCCCTAGACACTTACTGGGCGAGAGAGATGCGACAAGTATCTCGAACCAAGTCGCCTTGAACGAGAAAACTCAAACAGAAAATCAAACGTCCTCTAAAACTAACAAGGACAATTCAAACAAGCCTACTCGCCAATCAGAAACACTGATTACACGAGAGACAATAGGCGAACCAACCAAGAGGCGGCAAGCAACCACCTCTGGTCCAGCAGCCACCCCGGGGACCCCGTCTGAACAACTGACGCAGAGAAAGCACCCGAGGTCCCCGGCTAAACTCAAGGTCGTCGGCTCTGCGACGGACGCTCGTAAGCACCCCGGAGGACCAGCTCAGCTATCATACTCGCAGATACTGAGAAAACAATGTGCGAGCCAATGAGATTACACAGTCGAATTAATGAAATTAAGCGGACCAATCAGGAGGCGGCAGGAGGCGGCCACCTCCCTATAAAGACCCCGCTCGGAGCCCTCCGAAATTCATTCTACTCTCCGCTCTCGACGACGACACCTCGAAGTACGAAGATTTCTACACGCTCTACGCTGACGAACCTTCTGCATCCCGAGTTCATCTCAAGAACGGCTTCCTACTGCTTTCTACAAGGCCTACCTTCTCTCCACACAGATCTCGCATTGGCATCTACGAGTCCAGTGATTATTCATCCTGCTCATTGCCCAACGTAGTTCATCTGTCAGGACGCCACCCGGTACATCTATCGATATTCTCTTTAGATCGTACGCCCGAGGGACGTTCCGAGCCGTATCACCCGGGTTTCGTAGCATTAGGCTCGTCACCGACCGCCGGGATACGCCGGTAAATTACTCTGCTCATCCGCTCTAATTTACCGTCCAAGGAAGTCTTTTTCAAGACTACAAGGTAGGACCCTGACATACGAGCAAAGGAAAGAAGCTCTGTCAAGCGAGTCCACCTTCCTAAACCCTCTATTTCTGTACATAGAGGCATCGAAACGAGCTAATAATTCAGCTATTTCGATGGAACGTCGGCCGTCTTATTTCCTCATGCAAGGGGAGGCAGACGACGGCGAAGCCGGGCCCCTTAGCCCCCGTAGCGCTACCTACAGGCTACTCGGCCAATCTGCCGGCCCCAGCGACGGCGCAAGGCCCGATCCTCACGACGAGATCGCCTTCTCACCTAACGTATTCGCTAAGGAAACGTTAGATCAAGCCTCGCCTATACAAAAGATCGAGGATACCTTTCAGACCCGCTCTGAAGTCAATCATTACGATTCGACCAAGCTGTCCGAATACCCACGATATTCGACACAAGCCTACCCGGCCGATCCGAGTGTCAAATACACTCCGAATGTACAAAAAACGAAGGATACTTTTCAGTACCTCAACCAAGCTCAACATATTCCTCCTACAGATATAAATCTTAGGCCGGAATATTACAAAACGGCTCAGTACCAAACTGATCGAACCCAGCACCCACTATGCGAGCCCAGTGCTCCACGCGGCTGCGACACGAACTACCTCTCAGTTCATCCCGCCGAGCAAGTTGACCTTGGCGGATTCGCCCACATTCCTTACAGGAATAACCCGGGGACTAACCCGCATAATCAGAATATAAATGTCCCACTTGGTCTACCGACGCCAAGTAAAACATATATAAATCCACTACAGGGTTATCTGTATTATTTATAAGAATATTATATAAACTTACTTCCACATGACCTTGCGAAACAAGAAAAACTACCTTTGAATTTATTTAGAAAATTAATCAAGCCGTACTATTTTAGTTTACTTTAATGGAAAATATTTTTTTTAGCCTACAGTGTTTGAAGAATAAAAAATAAATAAAAAGTATGTTACTATGATTACTGTATCTATTCTAAACTGAAATTATGAACACTGTATTATAATAATACTAGAGGCCTGTTAGGGCTCTGAAAGCCCTAATCTAGTTCGTTTAACAGTAGTACCTAACAGGAACTCAGCACGTATTATAGTAACGATATATGTCCTACCTATTTGCGGCGTTATGTGACCTGGTGCAAAGCTAAGGCGATGTTATTAAATGATTAAAAAAGAGGAAATACCGATCAAAATGTAAGTAATGTAATAAAATAAATATCACCAGTTGAGGTGGTCCTCGCCACTATGAGACTAAACAAAAAGTTGAATCGAGAAATTCAGAATTTGGGCATGGTGAGATGATGGTGTAATTCTATCTCGAGTCTTCTTCGTTTCTTTGTAAACGTGTGAATCTGCGCGTACGTGTCTTCTATCTCCTTCTTTATGTCGTTGATTGTATCTTGATCGTAGTACTCGTAGATATCGAACTGGTGTTGAGTTGTGTGTAGGAGATGCTACAGCTGTCTTCGTCCTGATGTGTCTGGTACCACTCCAGCAAAGCTCGTGCTTGTTCAGTGTCTGGATTCGAGTGTTGTGTCATGTCCAATTTGTGCTTCGAATATATTTTCGAATTTTTTGGTTGTAATGAGGTGTGTTGCCACGATATCATGTGAGTTGAAATTGAATTGTTTCCCCCATTGGATGATATTGATGGTTCCGGTTTTATCCCTAACCGGGATTTTGTAGATTGTCAACTCTTCGTCATTGCGCGACACTGTGCACACATCGGCGGGACCAACACAAATCACTAAAACGTGGGCAGTGTTGACGTTTGTTGATCGGTGATGCTGGTATAAATATAAGTTACCTGGTTGAAATCGTTTTGGGATGGAGTGATTTTCGTAGATGAGGTTATGATGAGGTTATGTGCATTTCCAGCTCTTTGCTATAGGAGCTGTATTTTATCTCAACGTTCTTAAGCAGGCAGCTCTGAAGAGGTTCTATTTGATTGCTAGTTTCTTCCAAAAAGGAAACATCTCGTATGTACCTGCCAGACGCATCCTGGAAGGTTGAAGAACTTTCCGCTGCGCCCGTTCTTGTTGTAGGACTTCATTGGACTGCATGTTTGAATTCTTCCGTGAAGAATTTGGTGTATACCTTCCTTGAGTGGAGATATGGACATTTTCCGATCGTAGGACTCACGCACAAAAAGTATGTGTAGGTTTATCACCGATGTGACAATTCATAGCATTTCAAAGATCGTTCATAAATAACTCTCCTAGATGTTAGTAACTACACTACGTTTCTTACTTACCGTGGCAACTGTTGTCACTGCCACAGCCTAATAAACAAAGAGTCTCCCTATCAAATTTCAACTTCCTTCAGTGAACAGGAAAGAATTTAGCCCACTCAGCTGATCAGAAAAGACCCCATCACTACGTTTCTTACTTACTGACACTTTTGCAACAAACTTGGGGCCGTGCTGATTCGGAATTATATAGGTATAAAGACCGTTCGGAATTATATAATATAAAGTCCGCTAAGTTCTTCAGTTTCAATTTCTTCGTTCAGTAATAACTCTCCTAGATGTTAATAACTACACCCCGTTTCTTAATTACCGTGAATTGATGGCGTTGTTGTTACCGCCACAGCCAACTAAACACTCTCGATGATAAGGACCGCCAAGAACACGATCAAGGCGGGTATAAAGACGAACGGCGACACTTTTGCAACAGACTTGGAGCCGTTCTGATTCGAATGAGCAGTCTAACACTAAAATCGGACCGCGAAGTTCTTCACAATTTCAAAGATCGTTCGAAATTATATATAAAGATTGCTAATTACCAGGTTCAGAAAATTGTAACTAGGGTAAAGACGCCCCAGTTCCCAGCACAAGATTTTTCTTAAAGGGAACTGTTGCATTTTGCATATAAAATGTATATTTTGTGATGATGAAATTATAAAAGAATAAATGCTTATTAAAAAAAAAAAAAAAATATATATATATATATATATATATATAATATAATATATATATATATATATATATATATATATATATATCCTATTTTAACTCTCACCAATACTATATACAATCCATCCATAGGGACGTCCCTGTAATGCATGCATTATTAACCAATATGATTATCTTAAATGACCCTAGGTACAGCTGTGCTTAGCGTATAGCAGTTTCTCCTATTTAGGCCTTTCAGATCCTAATTCCTTGAACGCTTTTTTTCAATTGTTTTCATTTCGCGTGCAGAATGATCCAGATTTTGACATAGAAGGAGAATTGAAACTAACTGAGAAGGACTTAAACTGGAGTGAGGTAGAAAACGGGTAAAATCACAATGCATATTCATCAAATCATGAACGTGTGTTTATAAGGTGAACTTGTGTGTGGGGCTGCATCCAATTTACGAGTTTTCTAAACATCATACGAATTACCCTTTGGATGCGAAACCCACTAAATCTTGGTAGGTGTTTTTTGTGATTTTTTGGCCTAACTTTTTGTGACTGATGATGGCCTAACCGTCGAAATCGATTTAACGTTGTAACTCTTTATTTTTCGTGGGAATAGACAACATTTTTCCACTAACTTCCGTTTCGAAATGGGTTTCCACAACTTCGTCGCGAGTGATTTAGTTCGTACCCCGTCTAGACTTTTGCCCTTCAAAAACCCCTAGCAACCTCAATATTGGCCTGATTCAGGTCTGCCAGACCCCATTCGATTCAGGATTAAATGCTTTCCATTGACTTACAGCCAATGCTGATTGAAACGATTTCGCAAGCCAATATGTGAAGTTTTCGTGTCTGAATAAAAGTTTGATCTGATTTGAGGCTTAACAAAATTCAATTCACAGGACGAGCTTTTGCGAAGTGGAGAAATCCAGTTGCCTCCTGCTGATGCACCTTTCCCAGAGTTGAACGACGAAGAGCTCGAGTGGCTGGCAGCTTTTGCAAATGACCCTCGAAACAACGATCCTTTTATCATGATTTCACGGGTCAGTAAATATTTCATCATTCATGTTTTGGTCAATCTACTGGGTGGTGGGAACTGAACGTGAAAGGAAAGTAGGGGCTAGGGAATATCATGTCCATATTTTGTTTCCAAGTCTACCTCAAGGTAGCGGAAGCATTGTTTTTCACTTTCGGGAGAAAAAAAAACTTTTGGTCTCCAAATAAAAATGGCCACTCGCATTTTAGCGAATTTTTGAAGAAAATTAAGCTATTGCTCTCGCCTCAAAATTTGTAGAATGTGAATTTTTGGAAAAATTTTATGCAGAAATCCGATTCAGGCTATTCTGAATCATATTCTGAAGTTTAACGCAATTTTTTATGTATGTATGTATGCATGCATGTATGAATGTATATATGTATGTCCTCCTACTTTGGTGCCTCGTGGAGGTCGCAGAGCAGCAAAACAAGCGAGAAGGCGGGAATATCAGCGGGTCCAGAAGCTGTGGAGGAAGCATCCGGCTCGTGTGGCTGCGGAGGTACTGGAAGGAGCTGGGGATGAGCAAGTTTTGCCCCCTCTCCAGGAGTTTGTGGAGTATTGGGAGCCACTCTTGAGTGCTCCTAGCCACAACCCTGGTGAGCCAGTGGTACACCCAGCTTCCACCAGGGATTCCTTGCGCAGCATCATGTGCACGCCGGTGCTTCATGACGAGGCACATAAGTGCCGTGTCAAGAACTCCACCTCTGCTGGACCTGATGGTGTTTCTGCCCAACGTTGGAACAAGACACCAAAAACAGTCAAGCTGCTCATCCTCAACCTGCTGCTTCTATCAGGAAGACCCCCGAAAGCGTTGACCCGCGCCAGGACAGTTTTCATCCCAAAAAAAGGGTTAAGTGGGCCTGGAGGCTACCGCCCGATATCTATTTCGTCGGTGGTCTTCCGCCACTTCCAAAAGGTTCTGGCATCTCGCCTCCAAGTGGCTGGTGTCATAGGTGACGTCCAGAGAGCATTTCGGCCAGCGGATGGCACAGCGGAGAACCTAACAGTTCTCCAAACTGTCATTTCGCTGCCCGTATTAAGAAGCGGCAACTCCATCTTGCCGCTCTGGACGTCGCTAAGGCCTTTGACACCGTTAGCCATTTTGCCCTGACCGATTGTCTTCGTGGTGTCGGGGCACCTGCTCGTTTAATTGAGTACGTTGCTCGCCTGTACCACGAAGGCGTGACGGTCCTCGAGCACGAGGTGAGATGTCGGGGGATGTTGTCATTGGGCGCGGGGTACGCCAGGGGGATCCTCTGTCGCCACTCCTCTTTAACCTGGTCGTGGACACGGCCTTGGGTAAGCTGCCAGCTGAAATAGGGTTCGATCTCGCCCCTGGGGTGCGAGTAGGTGCACTGGCTTTTGCGATGATGTGATCCTGCTCGCCAAAACCCGTGAGGGCTTGCAGATTGCCCTCAATGCCTTTGCTGAGGCAGCTTGCCGGGTGTGGTTTGGTGGTTAACCCAGATAAGTGTGGGTCAGTCTCCTTGGTTCCCGTCGGGTCGCCAGCATCAGGTGAAGGTGGTGGATGGGGAGTGTTTTGTCATAGGACAGTCACCCATCCCCACTCGATCCGTGCTGGAGGTTTGGCAGTACCTTGGAGTTGACTTCATGGGTGTGGCCACCATTGCCGCAAGCCGTGTGGACCTTGGTGGAGCACTAGCTCGTATCACCAAGGCTCCATTGAAGCCACAGCAGAAAGCTGCGCCTCCTTCGCACGTACTTACTGCCAAAGCTAACCTATGGGCTAGTCTTTGGTAGGCTTACTGCGGGGAGGCTGCTAGAGTTAGATCGCGAAGTTCGCTCTGCTGTGCGCTCTTGGCTAGGCTTTCCACCTGGTGTCCCAAGTGCCTATGTCCACGCACCGGTCAAGGCCGGTGGGCTCGGTATTGTCTCTCTCTCAGCCAGCATCCCATCAATACGCCGCCAGCGCTTGCTCGCCCTTAGGGGCTCGAGCTGGGAGGTCGCCCGCACTGCTGCTGCTGACCTGGACTTTGTCAGGCAGCAGTTGTTGTGGTGCGACCGAGCAACACCAACAGCTCCAAAACCCAGCTCATCTGCTGAGTTCGCTGCTGCACTCCATGATTCAGTAGATGGTAAAGAACTCCGACAGTGCTCTGAATCCCCCATTTCTTCCCAGTGGGTGGAATGGCTTCAGAGGGCATTGGGGCCCGCGACTACTGCCGTTTTCATGCCGTCCGAGTGGCTACACTAGCCACCTCGGTGAGGTGTTCACGGAGTAATTGTGGGACAGTGGACACCCTTTGCCGTGCGTGTCGGGGTAAAAATGAGAATCTGTATCATGTGGTGCAGCAGTGTCCTCGTACTCACGGTGGCCGCATACTCCGTCACAATGCGGTCGCCAAGCAGATAGCAGGCGCTTTGTCATCTAGCGGTTGGGATGTTGAAAGAGAGAGGCTATATCATATGCCGAGAGACCGGGGCAAGAAGCCGGATATCGTTGCCGTCAAGCCCAATGGGTCTGCCATAATCCTGGATGTCGTGTCAGTGGTAGCGTGGACATGGAGCAGACCTGGTGGGCTTGACAGAAATGACCTGCGGCAAGCGATCCCTGAGCTAAAAGGAGTAGCCACCATTAACATCAAGGTCATGGCTGAGACCTTGTAATGTCGTGGGGTGTGGTGCGAAAAAAGCGCCACGGAGTTACTCGAGTTGGGCATCTCGGCAGGAATACTCCGTGGTATCACTATCCGCGTCCTGAAGGGGTTCTTACTTGAACTGGTGGTCATTTTATACGGACATTTCCTGTCATCCCACTCTTCCTCCTCGTCCTGCAATTTCCCTTATCCCTAAGCCGGCGTCGGGTAAACCTGGGCGTCCTCCCCACTTTTTTATTTTATTTGTTTATTTTCTAATTTAATGGTGTGCCCCCTCCGCCTTTGAGGGGAGTTTTATAAAAAAAAAAAAAAATAATATATAATATATATATATATATATATATAATATATATATATATATATATATATATATAATATATATTCATATATATATATATATGTATGTGTCATTCCAGACGATAACTGTCCGTAAAATTGTGCTAGAAACTTCAAACAAATTTTAAAATGTTAAAAACACAAAACGAAAGTTCAAGTTCGTTGGCCAACATGATCGGATAACATCTTCGGGTTGAAATTTTCAAAAATGTAGTAAAAAATTTCAAAAATAGCCGGTTTTTTTTGCGCTTTGTTGTGCGAAATACTTTTTTCAGCATGCTAACATGTGGTATATTCGGAATCAGCATAAAATTTCCTATAAGAATATGTATCAAGTTTTTAAAAATTTCAAAGTTGAAAAATCAGTCAAAAATCGTAATAATGCAGTTCGCTAGTTGTAAAAATCGGTAATATTTGCATGAAACATTGGGCAAATTCAGATTGAACTACTCTTATGGAAGTATCCCTGTATAACCAATCCTAGAACCATGCTGTTTAAAACGTAAGTAGTAGGTGCTTGTTTAAAAAAAAAAAAAAAAATGTAATCACAACTGATGAGTTTACTCTGTGAAATATTCCGTCTTCCGATTCTCTCGGTCGCTCATTTTATGTCAAGATTTGATGATGTTATGATAGGATACTGTTAAGATTTCAACTGCCTCAATACTGACCACATTGGACATCGAAATCTATGAATATTTACCTACATTTGTCTTTAAATCTACAAGATTAGTTTAATAATAATAAAGTATGAGTACCTCCTAATTATTTTTAATAATTTGATTCAATGTTTGTCTATAAAAATCATAAACTAAAATTTCTCTACACGATCAATAGCGACTAAAAATGTCGAAGATTTCTTCAAAAATTCGCTCATGGGGTCATGCTGCATGACTGGACTTATACGTTTTTAGCATCATTTACTCACCATCCGATCTCGCTCAAATTCCTATATAGTTGGGGGATGACAATTTAATCATCCCATATCAATTTCAACATGATTGTATCGTTAATAGCTACTGTGCACGCAACTATATGAAATCTTTGTAACAAGCTAATTTCTACAGTTTTCAACCGATCTGGATGAAGTTTTTCAGGGAATGTGAGGGGCTAATGGATAGACAGTCCCCCTGTCAGTTTCATTGCTGTCAAATCAATACTTCATTCTGCGCATGCGAAAACGTAAACTCAATTATGCTCCTTTTTTCACAGTCTAGTCGTTTGATTTCGCTTAAATTTGGATGATAGTTGGAAGAAGATGACTTGATTACCTCATATCAATTTCAACACGATTGTATCATTAATAGCTACTGCGCATGCGCCAATGTGAAATAATTGTAATGACGTTAATTTTCACAGTTTTCAACCGAGCTAAAAGAAAACCGAATTGTGGATAGGAATACACTTGTTTGTGACGTGTTTCATCCAAATTTCGTCCAACGTGTCTTTAGTTAGTCAGTTTGAATTATTAGGCAACTTCCGAGTTTAGGACAGATTTCTTATTAAAGTTTTCCACGATATGGAAGTTTCTCCTAGCATTTTGAATTCCATAGCTCCCTACTGCTTTGAATCAATGGAGATTTTCCTACAACATAGGTTGAATAGAAATTCGCTGTTGAAGTTACCTTAGTCTCACATTTGAGGGAATACCTAGGTACCGTTCAAAGCTACGAGTACATCGTTTACTGAAAATAATACATTTTTCATTATTAATTGCTAAAGGGTCATTATACCAGTAAACCACGTTCAAGTAATCAATATTATTAGTTATTATCTTGTCGTTTATGATTTTAGATGTTGGAGGGCGCAGAGGATGAAATACCGGAAGACCTGAGAATCACCGAAAAAGATTTCGAATGGAGCGACGTTGAGCCCGAATACGAAAAAGTGGTTGGTTATTTTTTTGTCCAATTTCGTTTTTCAGAAATGCGTGTAGTGTCAAAATTTTGGCTGCGAAATGGATTTTGCTTCCGAGTCTACCTAAAGGTAGCGGAAACATTGTTTTCACTTTCAGGAGAGAAAAAAAATTTTGGTAGTTTCCGAAATCAAAATTTCACTAGCATTTTACGTTTTAGACCATTCTGAACAACTTTGGTTCCGTGTCTGCTGTCTGTGTGGTGTCCGCAAATCCTTGTAACAAGCTATTTTCCACAGTTTTCATCCGTTTGGATGAAATTTCCAACACTTAACTCCCCGGTGGGGTGTGTCCAACCCCAACTTAAAAATTTTTAGACAATTCAAAAATAAGTTACACTTGAATCAAATTTTATTGTTATTCTGTTATTAAGAGTGTAAAGACCCACGAAGTAGGTACCTAAAGCTCATGAAGAAAAAGTAATAGTAAGGCAAACTTCAAGCTCTGAAGAAAAAAATAATAGCAGAAAGGTACCTCATTGTAACAAAATTTCAACATAAAATTAGCACATTTTCACTTAAAAACAAAAATAAATAAATAAATACCTACCTAAATAAAATCTACAAAACAATTTTTCTGAGATTAGTTTGATACCACTTACAAAACCGAAGAACTAGAATGAAAAGGTAACATAAAAATGGAACCAAGCAATAGGATCAACATTCTCAAACACTTTGAAGATCAATGATGTTCACAGAAGGAACTAAAAACTAAACTTTCGAAGCTTCTTCATCGGAGGCAATTCTTGTAACTCGACATTATCTCCCCGTGTTTGAATTTTCTCCGCCAAAATATACATCTTCTTCCTCCAACTGTTCCAAAATGGATCTAATGTCTTCAGGATCCGAAAACTTGCGTTTTCAGCCATTTCTAACGATGAGAGCGAATAACAAAACTGTGGGAACGCCCACAAAAATAACACTTGCTATAGAGCATGGATTCCCAAACTGGGGGGCGCCCCCCCCCCCCCTGGGGGGCGTGAAGACGGTTTAGAGGGGGCGTGAGACCATTCGACCATTCTTTGGGGCAACATCGAGCCAACTCCAGGAGTGAGCTCGTTTTGCCCCAAACTATCATATATCCTTGGGGCTGACAGCAGGAAAAAATTATCTCAAATACCACTGACCGACAATACAGTGAAACGTCCGTACTGATGATATGGCTGAAGACATAAAAAACCAGGTAGTCGATGGAATAAAACTATCACCATTTTTTGCCATCCAGCTAGACGAGAGTACAGACGTTGCTCAATGTTCTCAGTTAGTTGTATATGTTTGTTTGATATGTTGAAAATGAATCAATAAATTCGAGCTACTCTTTTCAACAGAGCTGGAGACCACTACAAAAGCTGTTGATGAGATGAAAGCCGTGTCTGATTTTTTTGACAATCGTGGACTCTCGTGGAAAAAACTAATGGGCGTATGCACTGGTGGCGCTCCTTCAATGCTTGGTTCTCGCTCAGGCTTCGTGCAGTTATTCAGAAAAAAAACGCTGATGTGACTGGGATTCATTGATTTGTACACCGACAAGCCTTGGCAGCCAAAACTCTTCCAAACGACCTCAATTCCGTCTTAAAATTATGTATTAAAATAGTGAACTACATAAAAAACAGTGCACTAAATACCCGACTGTTTAAAATTCTTTGTGAAGATTTAGGAATTGACCACAAAACTGATATTTCACACAGATGTACGCTGGCTCTCAAAAAGAAACATGTTGGCAAGACTATTTAAGCTCCGAGATGAAGTAACTTCGTTCTTAGAAACCAGAAGCAAAATCAGCTACGCATGAACTTCAGCAAACCAAGTAATGTTGGCATATTTGTCAGACTTCCTTGTTCGTAAACAGATTAACTTAAAACTGCAGGGTGGAGACTCAAATGCCATAACTCATCGTGATGACATCAAGACGTATGTTGAGAAACTACAACTTTGGAGACGAAAAGTATCAGCAAACCCCTGCAACTTTTCAAAATTTCCCAAAACTAGTATCAATCTCAGAAGAAACACGCTTCAAGGAGGTTTTTGAAGGATAAAACTTGTCAAACAATTGTCAAACCATTTGGAGACGCTCACTGATGAATCGGGAAATACTTCCCTAACACTGCTGACGAACATATATTTTACATTTCCATGTCAACGTTGAACATGTTCCAGAAGCCTGCAAGAGAATTTTTGGAAAAAAAAAATGATTCTTCTGCCAAATATGACTTCGAAAAAATGGAAAAGTCAACATTTTGGATCAAATACTTCCAAGTGTATCCCAGAGAGTCACAGAAGCTCTTCGGTTATTTTGCCTCTTTCAACCACCTACTTGTGTGGAAAATATTCTCAACACTCCTATCAATAAAAACAAAGAATCGGAACAAACTTGATGTTGCTAGTGACTTACGTTGTGCCCCTGCCAAAACTTCTCCAAGAACACCAGCGCTAGTAAAGAAAATGCAAGCCCATCCATCTCATTAAGATTAATTCATTTTTATCTTAAAGGCTACTTCATAAAAGCTACGTGTTATCAAATCGTGTTTTGTATAAATAGCAAATAAAAAATTGTTTTCAGTGTAAAACTTGAATTTTTTCACATCCATCCATTAGTTATGTAAGGGGGGCGTGGGAGGTTTTCATTTTACCGCAAGGGGGCACGGTACAAAAAAGTTTGGGAACCCCTGCT
>JAUMHS010000014.1:4347971-4581595 GCA_030762985.1 Adelphocoris suturalis | reverse complement strand
TGCACTAGAGCTGACGACGCTGACACAGCGAAATATTCTCTAAATTTTGTAAGTTTATTTAAGTGTTTCCTATCTTTTCCAACCTTCTGTAACAACTCAAATTAATATATATATATATATATATATATATATATATATATTTTATATATATATATATATATATATATATATATATATATATGAAAAAGCTTTAAACTCTAGTAAAAAACGGCTAAAAACAGTTGAATTTATTTTTTAAGCATGATATCAGTCAAAAGAAGCTTACCAACGATGAACTAGAGCATTATGAAATTTAAGCTGACAAAATTAATTTGAAGTTCATTAATATTTGCTGAACAATTTATAAAAATTGCAAAAAAAACTAAAAATCCATAATACGGTGTTGAAATGTACTAATCAATTGCTTTGCAATCATATTCCTCAAATTTCAAAACATCGTAACTTGAATATAATACGAAATTATACGAAAATTCGCTTATATATTGATGCTGCATGACTAGAACTTCGTCTTGGTAGATTACAAAGGTTCTTTAATGAAAGTAATTATTTAAAATGTTCCACATTGTCGGAACGGGATCCAGCAATGTCTCGTTAAAAACGCTAAAAATCCATAAGATTCTGTGGAAATGTAATAATCAGTTTATTTGCATTCAAAGTCCTCATAGTTCGAATCATATTATCTTGAATGTAATACGATATTATACAGAAATTCGCTTATACTGTAATGCTGCATGACTAGAAATTTGTCTTGGTAGATTGCAAAGGTTCTTTAATGAAAATAATTACATAAAATGTCCAACAGTCGAAACGAGAGGCAGAGATGTCATGTTAAATACAAACGTCTTGTGTAAAACCGCTGAATCGTCTCAAAGCCGGGACACTCAGCCCCAGTTTCCCAGTTCCTTCTTTATGGCGCAATCCCGTCGGACTTTTGAGTCACCCGTTTGGAATCGCTGAGCTCAGCAGGTTCCCCGGTTTCTCAGGCAAGGCTCGCAGTTCCGTATAGCTGACGCCGGCTGATTTTTTAAAATGATTTTCTCACGTCGGGTAATGCGGTCCTGAGGTCACACGCGATGACGCAACTCGGCCGAAATCATTGGCGAAAGACGGATATTTGAACGGATGACCGACCGAATATAATAGCCACAATGCAGTTATACAGTGTGATGTGGTATGTACCAGTTAACTACATTTACTTAATGCATAATGGAATTTACGTTCGCGCATACGCAGAGTGAAGTATTGATTTGGCAACAATGAAACTGATAGGGAACCATCTGCAACCTAAGCCCCGGTGCACACGAGCGTCAAAATGACGCTTGACGCCGCGTCATTTTCAATCGGATAACTAGAGATACACAGCGGAGCATGGTGCGGTGCACACGGGACGCCGATACCTATCTGCAGCTGGCGTTGACGCGGATAGGTATCAAAGTTGACGCAGGTTTCTGTGGGACGCGCGTTGCGGGCGATAGGTATCTTGCCGCCCGATACCCCTAGCAGTACTCAGCAGTCAATCGTCCGGTGCACACGTGCAGCTGCGTCACTTCGCGTCAACCATCATTTTGAAGATTTCGGCCCACGATTTTTTGAAAAACTTCAATTTTCTGCACATTGATTCATTGTCAAAGGATACAAGAAAGCTACGTGCTATGCCCAACATGCCGTTTTTAGCGAATCTTCGCAGAAAATTGCTACTGCAATTATAAAATAAACAATTTTCGAAAACATTCTTCATTGAAATCCGAGTCCTAGCTCCGAGGTCCTTCCAACTTTTCGTCCAACCCCAACCAAAATCCATATTCATATCAATTTCATATACGTATACATATGGGCATGTATGCGGGAGTATGGGGATGTTATTTAGAAAAAGTTCCAGTCATGCAGTATGATCGAATGAGCGAATTTTCTTAAATTACATGTCTTATTATATTATGCTAAATTGTATCGAAATTTCAGCAATTGATTATATATATATATATATATATATATATATATATTGCAACATTTTGGCACCCATACAACATTGAAGTTAGGAGGCACCCTCCTTATCCGCTGGTGTATATATGTATTTTATGGTGTATATTGCTTCAAATGACCTCTAAAAACAGCAAGGTATACTTTTTATTTCATTTTAATGGTTATTTACGGAATCCATAATGCTATACTTGTGGCACCATTCTTGAGAATTTTAAGTCACCGTCTATGTGGCAACCATACAATATTGAAGTAATGTGGCACCCTCATTATTCCCTGGTGTATATGTATATAAATAAATATTCTAACATTGTGGCACCCATACAATATTGAAGTTAGGAGGCACCCTCATTATTCCCTGGTGTATATATTTATTTTATGGTGTATATTGATTCGAATGACATTTAAAAACAGCAAGGATATTTTTATTTCATTTTTATGGTTATTTACTGAATCCCACAATGCTATACCTGTGGCAATCTTCCAGGAAATTTCATATCACTATATCTATGTGCCGACCGAGATATACAATTACAAATCACTGACTAAGTGGCGACCACTTTGATACCTAGGTGGTATCTGCGACGTTGCCAAACCACCTTCAGAACAGCAGACAAATCAACCGTTTTATAATAGCGGACAAACAAGAGCGAACCAAGAATTTCACAACTCCCATTGGTCTTCCTGGGTTCTGTTGAGGTAAACAAACTATGGTCAAAGATCCAGAGACTGAGCTTCAGGGAAGGAGAATGTTTAAATCTCGTAGACTTTTAGTTTTGCCAGCAGATTAGGTACCTAGATAATTTAATTTTGTAATTCTATATCTTCTTTTGTTAGTGCAGGTACTAAATACGCTGAATGTGGATATTGTAAAACCACAACCAGCAAGCAAAATTTTTAATAAGCTTTGAAAAGGCGTAGGTATTAAATGTGCTCCAATTTTCTCAACAAAATGTGAATTATTTTTCCCACAGAAATCGTTTTGGGTTCTATGAAACCTGGATAAAAATTTCTTTTCGTGGAGCTACAGCCAGTAAGTGAAGGGTCTTTTTATACCTTCCTCAGTTACGGCAGATATAAGCAACTTTCGTCGTTAAGAATGTTTAAATCTCGTAGACTTTTAGTTTTGCCAGCAGATTAGGTACCTAGATAATTTAATTTTGTAATTCTATATCTTCTTTTGTTAGTGCAGGTACTAAATACGCTGAATGTGGATATTGAAAAAACCACAACCAGCAAGCAAAATTTTTAATAAGCTTTGAAAAGGCGTAGGTATTAAATGTGCTCCAATTCTCTCAACAAAATGTGAATTATTTTGCCCACAGAAATCGTTTTGGGTTCTATGAAACCTGGATAAAAATTTCTTTTTGTGGAGCTACAGCCAGTAAGCGAAGGGTCTTTTTATACCTTCCACAGTTACGGCCAGATATAAGCAACTTTCGTCGTTAAGAATGGCCCAGAACACCACGGAGATCACTCCGGAGGATTGACCAGTGCAGATTGTGTTTTCGAGTCGAAATGGGGGGGTATGTATCCCTGATGATTTATACAAGAATTTCTCGTTCAAGAGTATAGGATAAGTGAAACAGTCGCGAAAGTCGTGAAGCAGATTGGGGGGGGGGGGGGGGGGGGGGGGGGGGGGGGGGGGGGGGGGGATAACGGAATAGCACCTGAGTGCAATACTATGTAATCAATGTTATTTCTTGGTGTCATTCACCATAATAATGATCACTTATCAACTCCCTACCTATCTAATAAACCGTCTTTATGCGTTTTTCAAAAAAAACATTATCTCATTTAAGAGAATCGTTATTTTTTACGCGGAACCATCGTTGTATCACCATATAGTACATTGGTGCACAACTAAGTGCCGTCCTTCTCACCGGAGAGAAAGAGTTCATCCCATCATTATGGCTCCAGATGTTTTCCATGGATCTCTCAGGCATGTTTTTACCGTGGTAATATGAACATTCCTCTTAAACGATGGAAATGGTAGCGCAACTACGAGGTTCTACCTCGGCCAAAAATTCTCTTACCCCAGCCCATCATTACACTTGCAATTTGTGTGTATTGCACAAAAGGTGAGAAGAAACATTCTGGTCCGTAACTTCAAGATGTCTAAAGAAATGGAAGTTTTAGTGGACAAAATCCTAACTTTTCAATTTGGAGTACACGACCTCATAACGAAAATGAAATAGTATATTTGTGGGTAGTTCTTGGTTGCTTAAGAACTAGTAGGTAACACTTTCCCAGATATACGAAAGAAAATTGTCTTTACGTTTCGAGACAATCGTTTGAAATTCCAAAAACACGTTCTGACATTGTAAAAAAAATATTTCAGTTCCACCTTTGCCAAATTCCCATCAATACAATCGTCCAAAGAACGTGATCAGCAATTTCTAACCCACAGGGGCTCCTAGAAAATCATCAAATCTATGGAAAAACTGCAAGACACAAATAAAATAAAATGAGCAGTTCTAAAATTCCAATTCTTATCCGACCTTAAATATCCATGCCCCTTTTGTAAGAAGCCCTATGGAGCGAGAAAATGTCCCAGTTTCAAGGTATCAAGGTCATGATTAACGTAGTCAAGTGACCCTTTTGTATGGTTAATGTAAAAGCCGTCTACCGGTTGCCCACAAACTCGAAACCTGTCCTTCACAGACCGTTTGCATGTATTGTAAAGGCCTGTTTTCCTAGCGACAGGTTTTTTGCGCCGCAGGAACCGAATTCGCCTGAAAAACGTCGGCAGGAGCGCGAAATATATTTACGCTGCATAAAAGTGTTTTCCTAGCGCCGTTTTTCATCCGTTCAGTTGGCGTTGAATTGTGTTGAAGGTAGCACGTTTGTGTGTGTGTGCGTGCGTGTGTGAAAACACTTACCTACTGCTGAAATGGAGAACATGATGAGAGAGAGAAATACAATGGCGTAATTGCTGCATTGATAATAAAGAAATAATAGATGGTGACGAAGAAGTAGAGTTCATAATAATAAAATATGCCAAAGTAAAAAGGAAACGTGTAAGTGATGTATTCTCAAACCACAGAAATGAAGGAATGTTCAGCGTTTTAGTCAAAAATCATCTGCTTGACTATGAAGAGAAATTCCAAAGTTACTTCAGACTGACCAGAGAAAGGTTTGGGGTGTCCCGCTTTGGGACATCTTGAAAACCTCGGAAATCGAAAATTGGAGCAACACAAACACCGGAATTCAAGGGAATCACGCCAGCGTACTGCGCTGTTGACTCCTCCACTTGCTTCTCCGTGCAGCACACATCGAGGGATCCCCCACTCTTCTTTTCTGCCATCGAATACTCTCGATACTATCGATCCAGCCTCCCAACACATCGATGCTGTCAGAAGTTCGGAAAAGGGAGGGGATAGAATCGGTTAGCGGCGCTAGTCTCCCACTTTTATCTCCCTCCTACTGAATAGTGAAGTATTGTGATTGTCTCCATATACGATAGTTGAAGTGTAGCTCAATGGATATGATAATGGTCTCGTGAGACTAACGTCGTGTGATCAAATCTGGCTTTTAGGTGTATTTTTTTTGCTCGTAAAACTCCCGAAATGTACTTCTAAAACGCTATTCTGACCTGCATGTACAACTGATTTGAATATTCACTAAGGGATTGACTACTTGATGTTATGTAGTTTTGAGATGCGAGCTTGTGAGCATCCAGATCACCAAACTATACACATAATTCTGATCTACATGCCCAACTAATCTGCATTTTTACTAAGTGATTGACTACTTGATGTTATGTCTTTTTGAGATGCGAGCTTGCGAGCATCCAGACCACCAAACTATACATATCATTCTGATCTACATGCCCAACTAATCTGCATTTTTACTAAGGGATTGACTACTTGATGTTATGTCTCCTTGAGATGCGAGCTTGCGAGCATCCAGACCACCAAACCATACACATCATTCTGATCTACATGCCCAACTAATCTGCATTTTTACTAAGGGATTGACTACTTGATGTTATGTCTTCTTGAGATGCGAGCTTGCGAGCATCCAGACCACCAAACAATACACATCATTCTGATCGACATGCCCAACTTTTATTTTCTAAAAATGTTAGCAGAGTTTTAGTCAAAACGAAATTGCCAACGATCATCTAGGACATAAAAAAATGGTTGCACAAAATTATGCTGAAAACGTACTTAAATTTAATTAATATTTGCTGAAAAATCTATAGAAACTGCAAAAAATATTTTTTGAATCGCCGAATTTTATTCAGTTTGTTGCTGGTTTTAACAATCTCTTTGTACTCAAATTCCGATACAATTTAACATATCACAATACAATAGGTAATTTGAGAAAATTCGTTCATACAATCATGCTGCCTGACTGGAACTTTTTCAATTTTGGCGCTCAGAAGGTCGTTTTATTTCAAAATCAAATCGATGTGTTGGGAGGCTGGATCGATAGTATCGAGAGTATTCGATGGCAGAAAAGAAGAGTGGGGGATCCCTCGATGTGTGCTGCACGGAGAAGCAAGTTGACAGTCGGGAGCAGTCGCGTCAACGCAAGATGTTCTGCGCTGACGTTATGCGCTCTCTAGGAAAACACCCTAACTAAATTCAAGGGAATCAGTGGTCGATGTTGAACGCCCGGCGTATCACGTTGTCAACGGCGCAAAAAACCTGTCGCTAGGAAAACAGGCCTTAAACAGTTCCGCAACTTCCACCTTCAATATCATCCTGGACAAAAAAATGGAGATCGGCGTTTTTGACTTCGCTATCAGGGTTCAAGTTGATAACTGACACACCGTTTCGATCGGAATTTAAATCTGCATAACCATCGGAAGCAAAACTCATGAATCCCTCCAATTTCTCGTCTGTTTTGGATGCTTAGGACCAACCTCGATCGGGAGCATCTCCAACCTCATCTGCCCGTAATGCCAACATCTCCGGATGCAAAATCAGGCTCGACAAAGTTCTTATATCTACTAAATTCTACGACGCACGATGTTATCTCCTTCAGCTAGATGACCGTGATCGCCCGAGGACAGGCGATATCAAAAGGAGGGACATCAAAGTACTTTTGAGACATTAAAAAAACTTGAAGAAGAGCATAGAGTTCTATGCTTGTGTACTGTGGTCGAATGTGAATTACAAATTTATTTTAAACCCACCACAAACTCATAGGAATTATTTTGGCTGTTTCATCTAAATTGCTTTCAAGCATTAAACAGGTATTTCTTATGCCTACTGCAACATCCGCGTCACCTTCCACTTCCACCCTTATCAACTTCTTCACAACTGCGTGTAAATGCGGATGAGGACATGCACAACTAAAGGGAGGAGGCATTCTACCGAGCATTTTGCTGGTTCGGGTGTTAAATTGCTGTCGATACACCGGCCTAATTTTCCCCTTCGACACCGCCTCATCTTTTCATTCAGCCAATGTATAAGATATAGGTGCTAACCGCCAATGCCACTAGGAGCTCGGCTGAAAAGGGGCAACTGATCTATAGAAACGGACCAATTATTGAATTTGTTAGTATTCAATTGAGTTTGTATAAGATATGCACGTCTGCTAGTCCAAAACCGATGGCGACAAGAAAAACAGATCTATATGGCTTACAGCTGGAGGGGGAACCATATCGGCCCTTAACACTTTCATCCATGGCCAACTGAACCATGGTCGTCTGCTATCTCAAGGTGGATGGGTGTTACATGCAGATGTGGTTGAAATATATGAGTTTGAGCGCCCAGAAACGACTGTTTTGTTGATCGCTGAAACTGTGGCCCATCATACCAGGATATTGATAGGTTACGTGAATTCAAGTCTGCTACCTTAGTATCCCTAGGTCTTTGCTAGAGACGGAGTCCAAAAACACAAATTTTGGGTCTGCAATCGACTTATTGGTAAATAAATGAAATATGAACCAGATGTACATGTAGATGTACTGTAGTTATGCGAATCTGCCACTCGAATATCGCCGGTTCGCCAATGTAGACGTCGTTCAAAAACACTGATTTGGATTGGGGTCAAAAAGAAACTCGTATACACATTACTCAAATTACGGCCAATATTAATTGGTTTAATAGGTAACTTAGAAATACACGTCTGCCATCGAAGCGTCACTAGCTTACTGGTGAAGATGAAGTCAAAACACTGTAAATCCTTGACACAAAGGTTTAGTATTTTCCATTACAGATTTGCGTACTATTAGAATGATATAATCAATCGTTATTGTTCTATATCTGATCTGATTTATATTTTGATTTGATTTTTAGCGCATTTTCTTTTAAGAAAGGAAAAATGAGCTATTGTGTTCACTTTGTTCGCTGATGTTGTATGTATGTCCTCTTAAAATCGTTTTAAATGCCACTTCCCGACGTCCGATTTTGATGAAACTTGGTATGGATGTAATCTGTAACATTGTGGAAATAAAGATATGCCAAGGGTTGATGACGACTAAGAGGTCATTGATCAGCTGATTGAGCTGCCAAGCCATTTTATCTCTAATTCAACGCAGGAAACGTCTACTATTTCACGCGGATCTCCTTACAAGAAAATACGCTATCATGTGTCTCATTTTGTGAGCACTGATCTACTCGTTTATTATTTTTTAATAACACTATCCCCCTCCCCCCAAAAAATCAAGGTCATGCCCTCACGACACAGGTTCTGGTCCTGGGGGTTAGTATTACACGTCCACCTCCTCAAAAAATAGACGTCTATGTGAAAAACGGGCTTCGGATTCGGGTTCAATACCTTCAAAAACTCCCAGTACCAGCTTCGTGTTCATTTTTTTTTTTTTTTTTTTTCCAGTGTAATAATTTATAGTATTGATATGGGTTTCCACAACTTCACTGCTCTCCAGTCTGTGTGTCTTATCAAATGAAAGTCGTAGGACATCTAATTCTATATCTGCATTTTATATCACATGTCATTTTATTTCATTTTCATGTAATACATGTAATGAATTTCATCTCATATAATACATGTCATTTTATGACGGAAAATTCAAAATTGTCACTAGACCGCTCCTTCTCTAACACGTGATAGTTTTCTAAGGAAATTATTATTTCGTAAAATTATATTTAGGTAATTCACTAATAATAAAATTAGCGAGACTAATTGAATTCTGTATTATAAGGATATTATAATTAAATTGCGTTTAAGATTGAGTAGTCATGCCAAAATTAACCTTATTTAGACAAACCACCTCAGGTGTACGATGGGAGTCGTGTGTGGACAATTTGTATTTTTTGTCATAAATGCGCTAATATTAATTAAATTTCCAATGTTTGGTACCCATTAGTTACAAAGTTAGACTATTTATGACTTTCATCTAATAAGTTTTTCAATTGGTGTGACAGTTTCTGAGACTAAAGCTCTTAAAAATCCAAGTGAAACATTTCACCCAAATTGAAAAAAGTGCCTTTTTTTACAAGCGGTTGGATGATTACTCATATTTCAAATTTTAATAGGTTATTCTACGTAGAATTTAACTGCCGTGAATATTGGTAATAGATGTTTCCTTGCTAACTAGCTTAGTTTTGGCGTAAGATCAAAAATATAGAAAATAGTTCGAAAGTTGCGATGTTTTTTCGCAATAGCTTAGGTCGCCCAAGTAACTGGAATAAGCACACTTGGGTTTTTACTATACATGTTGACTCTAAAACTACGAAAATCGAAACAATCCGACCTTATGTTGAATGTCGCATTTGGATTTATTATTTTCAATAATGAACCTTTGTATTTTGAAGATAAATCAACTTTTTTTCTCCTCTATTTACTAGACAATTTACTAGTAATGTGACATTTTCGGTTTTTTAAACATTATTATTACCTATACAATCATTTATGTATTTATAATTTTCATCACCATTTATCACATTCATTTGAAATTCCCAAATCTCGAGAAAAATAGGCAAGGAGACTAATAATTCCATACCACTTGACGATGAGAAACAAAAGAAATTGAATCTCAACTCAAACTCAAATATTCATAAGGCATTCATAAGACTACAGTTGTATAGATCATGTAAAGTTAAGTTGGATCACATCCATCGAACTATAGGTATATCGAGGTATGTCGAATTATAGGTATCAAAACATAATTGAAGAAATAGTAAGAGCATCTATGATCAAGTAGGCACTGCACAGGTACGAAACGAGGTGATAAATTGCCGTTTTTTATTTACTATTTATTCAAAAGCGGCAGGATCCAATGTTGAGTGTAGTCCCAACTGCCAACACAAAAACGTGTTATTTTTAATACATCACTTTTCATTAATTTCTCTTCTCATGTTCACAGAAAAGCTTTTGTTTTTGACTGGTACGATGAATTGTCCATAAAATATTTTGAGTTCAAAATATGAACGAAAGGCTACGAAAGTAAATCAGTAAAAATAGTAAACCCACGTAGAAAAATCCCTAAAATCATTAGTTCATTTCTATATAGCGAGTGAACAGAACTTGACCCGGTGAATCGTGACAGTTAGTACCCACTCGGAAACCAGGGACAAAGTGAAAAGTCACGGATCCAGGGGTCTATCGTTAAATATCAAAACCACGAGTGATTGGCTGCTACATCGTTACTGAAAGCTTATGCCGCACAGCTACAGCGGTTTTTCCTGCCCTTCATGCTTTCACAGGGTGTGTGTGACACCACAAGCAAAATTTTGACTAAAATATCTGCGGTGATTACCTTAAAACACTATAAACCAATAGACGCCTAGCCTCACCTGGAGTTGGAAGACAAATTACAGAAACTCGGCTAAAAAATCTTGAGCATTTGTACTTAACGTTGATTAAAAAAAAAGAGAGAGAGAGAGAGAGAACAGCGCAGATGAGGCTAGATTCAATTGGCTGACGAACTCTCTCAGTATAATTGTAAACTTTTCCTGTGTACCTTGCACTTTAGATGCTTCATTGTTTGAGGTAATTATTACTTACATATTTTTGGTTGAGTGCTTTCGATTGTCAACTCTCAAAACTGGATCCTGCCTTGAGTAAATATGAAATCCAAAAAGGCAATTTATCACCACACCACTTTGTTTGTGCAAAGGAATGTGTGGAACGTTCTCTTACTCTTGTCGAAAAAGTTACTTTTCATGCGTTTTTCAGCGTCAGTTCTCCGGAGAATGTTTCAATTCTTAATTTTATTTTAAAAAATCATTTAAATAAAATTTAAAATGTAGAACAATGCTTTACTACATAGTGGCACGTAGACGGTACCTATGCAGTGCCTACTTGAATATTTACAAGTTTATACATGTTCTTATTATTTGATCAATTATGTTATGTTGATACCTATCGATGCATGTGGTCGAACTTTCCTATAGGTACTCAGTGAATCCGCATTTTCGGCTAATTGTTCGTCTTGTAAATTTGGAACGGAAAGCGGGGGTCGAACCTGCTTCCTCAGTCAATAACTATTTCGTAGCAATTTTCACAGATAAACGCAGTTATATCATTGTCATCAATAAAAGATTTGTTTGATTTGCTACATGCTTTGTGGATACTGGTTCAGCAATTTATCATTTAATAATGATTAATAGGACGTTTCCATTTTTTCCTACCGTTACGTTACGGCGAAAATATTGATTTTCATGTACAACCAATGCGTTAGTAGGGAAGTGTAACTCCCTTAGTGATAGCAGGAAAACAATCGCCACTTTTTGGAATGCTCTCATTTTATCACAACATCTCATGATCCCTTAGCCTCTGTAGTGTCAAGGAAAGCTGATTTATTACAGTAAATTATAAACTAATATTGTTAAGTAACCACATTGAACTAATAATGTGTAAAATTAATCATTATTAAATTATGTGACTGTAGAACCGTAAGTCTGTCGTTTTTTTTTTTTTTTTTTTTTTTTTTTTTTTTTTTTTTTTTTTTTTTTTTTTTTTTTTTTTTTTTAAATATATATACATGGTTTAATGTCGTTCTTATGTATTCCTTCTGTTATTTTCTGGCAAAAAAGAGTAGGCACTGATCAAGAGTTACATTTCCAGGTGGATCCCTAGGGCCTCGTATTATCACATTAAATCTCAATTTTCGGAGAAAATAAATTATCGTAGTTCATAAAAACTATATCCACGATTACCAAACTGTTTTGCAAAAGAAAACCCGTACATTTTATAGAAAAAAATGGGAATATTCCGAATTACTTCCGAAAAGTCGACTGCAGATAAACAACATTCACAGCAGGTTAACACAACTGAATGTGATAAATGTGACCACTCGCGGCGCATCATCCATTTTTGAGTAACGTATAACTAGGTACTGGAATAATGCATAAAAGATGTTACTTCATCACGTATGTACCATCTTGAATACTTTCTATTCCATTCCAGATTTCCTAAAGTCCCAAAAATTCGCATAAATGGATGATATTACGTAAAAGAAGACTATAGGAGATCATCTAGGGTCCCCTAACACTCCTTGAGAGTATTCGGTCAATTAGATTCAGAGTTTCACGTGTGTTAACCAAGTTAATATCAATAAGGCGATAAAATGCATAGGAAACGTTCCTAGAAACCTCTACCCAACTACCCTCCAAGTTTGAACATAATCAGACCAATAGATCGTAAGAAATCGACGTTGTTAGAATCTGACGTTTGCGCATGCGTTGCACCCTATTATTGATCCGACAACAATGCAATTTAAAGGGAACCATCTAGAAGCTAACCCACACAAAACCAGAAAATTCCATAAAAATCGGTTCCTTAGTCTCTGAGTTTCACAAGAGTCAAACAATTTTATTTTTGCGCATGTACAATGGTCATTACTCAATCAATCACAATAAAACTCATAGAGCATATTTCTGATACGTATAGCCAACTACCCTCCGGGTTTGAACAAAATCGAACCTATAGACCGTAAAAAATCGACGTTATTTTATGAATTCACGTTTGAGCTTGCGCACACGTCATTATTGATTCGATTGCAATGAAATTCATAGGGAACATAAAGAGGCTAACCAACACAATCCCTGAAAATGTCATCAAAATCGAACTAAAATTGAGAATTTCCTGTGCTTTTGACTGGGAGTAGTTGTGTAGTCGTCCAACACATCTCAACCCGCCCGACCGCACGCTCAACCTGAGACAGCGTTCCAGTTGTTTTAGTTCTTTGCTTTTTAAAAGAGAAGAGGTGGGGAGAAGACGAGGTTATTTAAAGCAATGGCCGACCCTGCCAGATCTCCGGTAGCCATTCAGTAAGCAAAATAGAATGTGTATATTATTATGTATATTATAATATACACGAAACACCCGACAGCGGCGAAGCACGCGGAAAAAACGATGAACTACAGCTGTATATTTGTGATCCATAATCCATTCAACTGGCACCACCTCCCAAACTTCAAAGGCTCTTTGTTGGTCACTGAATCAATGTAAATTGTAATTATGAATCCTTATCATCCAGTAGAGCTTAAATTAAATAGTGAAAATCTTTTATGTGTTTATTGTTGAAGTTAAGGTAAGATATGAGGGGTTGACAATGTGGCACCCTTATACGGGTGCCATAAAAACTTGGGTGCCACTTCGTATGCTGTTTTTATTGTTTCGGGTGCCACAATGTATGGAATATATATATATATATATATATATATATATATATATATATATATATATATATATATATATATATATATATATATATATATATATACATCATTCCAGACGATAACTCTCCTTAGGATTGAGATAAAAATACCGTTCTTGGGCCAACAAATCAAGCATTCCAAACGAAAGGATGAGTTTGTTGGTCAACTACGTATTTTTTAGCCCATTAAATTGGCAAATTTCGAAAAATGTACTAAAAAAATCACTAAAAATGGCTAAAAACAGCCAAAAAGCGTTACATTTATAAGTTTTAGCACAATTTTAGTCAAAACTAAACTATAAACGATTAACTAGGACATTTAATAAGTTTTGCTCAAAATTATGCTGAAAAACGTAGGTACTTTCATTTCAATAATATTCGCTTCTTCAGTACTTCCGATTTCTGCCCTCTTCTTTGCGAAATACGTACTTGTGCACCAAATACGAAAAAACCACTTTCTTCTTCAATATCTGGGTACAGATCCATCCTCGTAGTTGGCGAGCGAGTGACTGACACGTCATGACGCGGCGTCCTGCGTCCTTTTGCCGCTCGTGTGCATTGAAACTCAGATAGGACGCAGATAGCGATTCCAAGAAATGACGCGGCGTCAAGCGTCATTTTGACGCTCGTGTGCACCGGGCCTAACCCGCACATTCTCTGACGATTTCATCGAAATCGGATGAAAACAGTGGAAACTAGGGACATTTTACAAGTATTTTACATTGACACATGCGCAGTAGCTATTAATGATACAATCGTGTTGAAATTGATATGAGGTAATCAAGTCATCTTCTTCCAACTATCATCCAAATTTAAGCGAACTCGAACGACTAGAGAGTGAAAAGATGGAACATGATGGAATTTACGTTTGCGCATGCGCAGAGTGTGGTATTGAGTCAAGAACGATGAAACTGATAGGGGACCGTCTACCCCTTAGCCCACACATTCCCTGAAAATTTCATCCAAATCGGATGAAAACTGTGGAAAATAAGCTTGTTACAAGGATTTGCGGACACACGACAGACACACAGACAGACACGGAACCAAAGTTGTTCAGAATGGTCTAAAACGTAAAATGCGAGTGGAAATTTTGATTTCGGAGACTAAAAATTGTTTTTTCCCCCGAAAGTAAAAACAATGCTTTCGCTACCTTTTGGTAGACTCGGAAGCAATTCGCTCGTAATGGTTATGCCTCACAACTAGTTTCTTTGATTATATTATGCACATTGCAGATCTACTCCTTACGATGAATCACCTTTCGCTTCCAGAAATGATTTGCATCGTTTTGTTTTAACAATTCTCACAATCATGTTATCAGCAGAACTTCATACTTTGTGTTGAAATGTTCCAAAGGAGCTCCAATGCAAGCTTCAGCGTATGGATTGATTATAGGAGATGTTCTCCTCAGTGGTCCCCCAGCTGATGAGTGCTCCTCCATGCTTAGTATTTCTACATATTTAGATGCAGCCAAAGGAGCTCCAATCCAATTTTCAAGCACTCAGGTCAATAAGGAAAGAATTTTAGCCTCAGTGGTCCCTATGCTGATCAGCATAACTCCATACTTTGTGTTGAAATGTTCCAAAGGAGCTCCAATGCAAGCTTCAGCGTATGGATTGATTATAGGAGATGTTCTCCTCAGTGGTCCCTCAGCTGATGAGTGCTCCTCCATACTTAGTATTTCTAGATATTTAGATGCAGCCAAAGGAGCTCCAATCCAATTTTCAAGCACTCAGGTCAATTAGGAAAGAATTTTAGCCTCAGTGGTTCCTATGCTGATCAGCAGAACTTCATAATTTGTGTTGAAATGTTCCAAGATCAGCAGTACTCCATACTTTGTGTTGAAATGTTCCAAAGGAGCTCCAATGAAAGCTTCAGTGTATGGATTGATTATAAGAGATATTCTCCTCAGTGGTCCCTCAGCTGATGAGTGCTCCTCCATACTTAGTATTTCTAGATATTTAGATGCAGCCAAAGCTGCTCCAATCCAAGTTTCAGGCATAAAGGTCAATTAGGAAAGAATTTTAGCCTCAGTGGTCCCTATGCTGATCAGCAGAACTTCATACTTTGTGTTGAAATGTTCCAAAGGAGCTCCAATGCAAGCTTCAGCGTATGGATTGATTATAAGAGATATTCTCCTCAGTGGTCCCTCAGCTGATGAGTGCTCCTCCATACTTAGTATTTCTAGATATTTAGATGCAGCCAAAGCTGCTCCAATCCAAGTTTCAGGCACACAGGTCAATAAGGAAAGAATTTTAGCCTCAGTGGTCCCTATGCTGATCAGCAGAACTTCATACTTTGTGTTGAAATGTTCCAAAGGAGCTCCATTGCAAGCTTCAGCGTATGGATTGATTGAAAGATAAATTCTCCTCAGAGGTCCTTTCAGCTGATGAGTGCTCCTCCATACTTTATATTTCTAGACATTTCAATGCAGCCAAAGGAGCTTCAATCCAAGTTTCAGCAACACAGGTCAATAAGAAGATAAGAATTTCAGCCTCTGAGCTTCTTCAGCTGATCAGCAGGACTCCATACTTTGTTATAGATGTACAGAAGGAGCTCCATTTCATGTTTGAGTAACACAGGTCGATTTGGTAGGAATTTTAGCCTCAGTGGTCCCTTTGCTGATCAGCAGGACTCCATACTTTGTTCTAGATGTCCAGAAGGAGCTCCATTTCATGTTTGAGTAACACAGGTCAATTTGGTAGGAATTTTAGCCTCAGTGGTCCCTTTGCTGATCAGCAGGACTCCATACTTTGTTCTAGATATCCAGAAGGTGCTCCATTTCATGTTTGAGTAACACAGGTCAATTTGGTAGGAATTTTAGCCTCAGTGGTCCCTTTGCTGATCAGCAGAACTCCATACTTTGTTTTAGATGTCCAGAAGGAGCTCCATTTCATGTTTGAGTAACACATGTCAATTCAGAAGGAATTTCAGCCTCTGAGCTTCCTCTGCTGATCAGCAGGACTCCATACTTTGTTTTAGATGTCCAGAAGGAGCTCCATTTCAAAATTCAGCAGTAATCACAATACTACCGCTACCTTTAGGTAGTCATGGAAGCAATTCGCTCATAATGGTCATGCCTCACAACTAGATTCTTTGATTATATCACACACAATGCAGTTATACTTCCTACGATGAATCACCTTTCACTTCCAGAAAAGATTCGCATCGTTTTGTTCTCACAATTCTCACAATCGCGTTAATTTCGCTCCGCCGTACGAAGCGACGTCCTTGTCGCCGACCTTGATGGGGTTCCCCTAATGGATTCACCGCCTTCGGATTGATTGAATTTCCGGGTATTTAATAACGGTTAAAATGTCCGATAAACAAGTAGTCTAAACGCCCGTGAATAAACCCGTACGTTCGCTTCCCTGGCGATTCGAGACCTTCATGGCCAATCAGTTTTCAGCCCGTTTTCTACCTTACCCAGTGGCATTTTGATTAATATCAAACAACCCTGTCTATATTTAATGTAATTTCCAGGGGTTGATCCTCGAATTCTACTGGTTGGATTGTAACGATCTCAATTAAATTCGACCAACCAAGGAATTAAAAGTTGGGTGGACAGTATACCGTCCTCACACATTGTAACGTGGACGTATATAGAATTAGTTTAAGAACATTCATACAAAAGTGAAAGTTATAAGGAACCGTCTAGAGACTAACCCGCAAGTAACCTGAAAATTCCATGAAATTCGGTCCATAGGACTCGTAGTTCTGTTTCCGTAGATCAATTTCCCCACCAATCGCAATATAATTCATTGGGCATCTTTCTGGAACATATGTATACCCATCTTTCAGCAATTTTGAACGAAATCGGACCAATACATGTTGAGAAATCGACGTTAAAAGATATTCACTTTTACGCATGCGTACAGTCTATTATTGATCTGGCGGTAGTGAAAGTTATAGGGGACCGTCTAGGAGCTAACCCGCACAATCCCTGAAAATTTTATCAAAATTGAACTACAAAACTCGGTATAGTTTTGGGCTTGACAAGAATTTACCAGACAGACAGACATCAGATAGACAGAAAATTAACCAAAATTGATCAGCAAACTCCGAAAAGCAAAAAGCAAGTGAACATTTTTGATTTTATAGGACAACATTTATTTTGACTTCTTTCACGATCACAAAGCTTGCCTACCTTAGGTTTTACACACACAGCCAACAAATTCTACCTACACACCGACTGGCCTGTAAAGTTGGTATTTAGGTAGAATTGACTTTCCACACACCCCCGCAATTCTACAATAGATAAGCAGACTAAGTGAATAGACCAGGCTAACAACAGTTAAATTCATTATAAACAACAGTAATTAAGAAACAATAATTTAAAAGTCAAGTCATGCAGCATGACCCCATGAGCGAATTTTTGAAGAAATCTTCGACATTTCAGTCGCTATTGATCGTATAGAGAAATTTTAGTTTATGATTTTGTTAGAGGCCTTGGGTCTGCGTGCTAGTACTACATAAATAGAACTTCTTCATAATTTCATGGCTGATATTTTCTAAGCCACAGTCAGTATTAAAGCTACATCAAGTCCTAAAACAGTTGAGCGTAAAACATTAAAGAGAGCGACCGAGAGAATCGGAGGACGGAATATTTCACAGAGTAAAATCATCAGTTGTGATTATATATGTATATATATATTTTTTTAATTTAACAAGCACCTACTACCTACATTTTAATCAGCATGGTTCTAGGATTGGTTATACAGGGATACTTCCATAAGAGTAGTTCAATCTGAATTTGGACAATGTTTCATGCAAATATTACCGACTTTTACAACTAGCGAACGGCAATATTTCGATTTTTGACTGATTTTTCAACTTGAAATTTTTGAAAACTTGATACATATTCTTATAGGAAATTTTACGCTGATTCCGAATATACCACATGTTAGTATGCTGAAAAAATTATGTCGTCGCACAACAAATCGCAAAAAACAGGCTATTTTGAAATTTTTGATTACATTTTTGAAAATTTCAACCCGAAGATGTAATTCTATCATGCTGGCCAACGAACTTGAACTTTCGTTTTGTGTCCTTAACATTTTAAAATTTGTTTGAAGTTTCTAGCACAATTCTACGGACAGTTATCGTCTGGAATGACACATACATACATACATATATACATACATACATACATACATACATACATACATACATAAAAAAATGCGTTAAACTTCAGAATATGATTCAGATTAGCCTGAAACGGATTTCTGCATAAAATGTTTTCAAAAATTCACATTCTACAAATTTTGAGGCGAGAGCAATAGCTTAATTTTCTTCAAAAATTCGCTAAAAACTGTTTTAAACTATGTTGACTTGAAACGTTGGAACTTGGTACATATTTTAAAGGATTGTGACAAATTTAAGAGTGGGAGAAAAAATTCAAATTGTTTGACAGACAAAGCTTTTGTCTATCTGGCACTGGGTGGGAACATAATCTAGTTTTACTAACCGTTTCTCTACAAGGTCTTTAATAAAGTAATGTTTTACATCAACATGCTTGGTTCTCCTAGTCTCATATGTTGACGCTATCTTAACACATGCCTGATTGTCCTCTAAAATGAGGATCAAGTGCGAAAGCTCATCTCCTCCGATATAACCAAGAATGTGCTTTATGAAGAGAATTTCAGTGAGACAGTCAGAAACAGCATCACAACAACAAACAAACAACAATAAAAGCAACTCTGCTTCAGCAATACTGAGAGCAACATTCGCCTGCTTCTTTGACCTCCAACCCACAATATTTTCATTGAATTTAACAATGAAGCCACTAATGCTTTTCCTATCATTGACGTTGTTCGCGGAATCTGCATCAACATAAGCAGCAATTTCGAAACAGGAACCGTTGTTTTTCGAAACTTCAAACTAAGATCTCTACTATATTTCAAATATCTGATAACTCTTTTGAAATGACTCCAATGAGTGGAACTATATGCATTTTGAAATTGGCTAAAAAAAGGTTATTGCATAAACTAGATCTGTTCATTACCTTTGTGTAATTATTTGTAGCATCTTGTATTGATAAATTGACCAATAATGCTAAGAATCGTCTTAAATATTGAATGATATTTGTTTTACCTATTTTTTGTTTGTTTCAGATTCGTTTCCACGCAAGAAAACCCACTAAGGTCAGCAGAAGACGAAACTGAGCCGTCCGGAAATTACCCATCCAACCAACGTCTCCGATGACCCTCAAATTCAATTCACTCCCAATCATCAAAAACATTGAAAAGCCGAAAAATGTCTTCGAATTTCTTCAAAAACTCTAGATGACCTTCGGGAAATCGAATGTTCAATAATGTTTCATTAATTATATTTTTAGGTGTATATTTTATCCAAAAATTATTCAGTTGAAATCAAGGATAGTATGACGGCTGTGAAATCGCGAATTCATCAAGACTGAACAAGAGCTGTTTGGGACTTGTGTTTTCTGTTTTTAAAAATCGAAAAATCGATTTTTCGTTTAAATAAATTCTCGATACCAGATTTTGTTTGCATTTTATCGAACGAGAGACAATTTTGATTCCATTCCGCAGTCGGATTGAAGATTTTTAATAATTGTAAGGAAGTGTTATTGTATAAACGGTAGAGTAAAGTAGGGAAATATCTGAATTGATTCGAAATGGAGAGTATGATTAGTTTCTCGGTGTTGTCGCTTGGGGCGCTGACGTTGCTGCTGCTGATCCCTGCTGGACAGGGGCTGGACGGACCCAACATCTGCATGCGGCAGGAACCGTAAGTTTAAAGTTCATTTTTTCCTAAGTTTAAAGTTCTATTCTAAAAATGTGCTATTTCGATGGCTTTAAATATTTTATAAATTGAAAATTAATATAATATTCATTATCAATTTCAGCTTATTCTCTTTACCCTATAAATATTGGAAACAACAATAAAATAAAACACACAATGAACTTCATAAATCATTTCAAAAAACATTCAAGCAGTTAACATAGGCAGTACCAGTATATTATAAGCGAGTTAATCCTTCAGTCAAACCAACATAAATTTCTCAGTTTGCAAACTTTACCTAAGAAGAAATATAGCCTCTTTATGTCGAATTCACTTGGTACTGGTACAAAATTTATCGCACATAAAACTCACATAAAAAGTGAATGGATATGCCATTGGCTTCCTTGGTAACTACATCACCTAGAGTCAACCGTTTGTGAGAAAAATCAACTGACTATTGAACTAGGGAGAAAACTCGGCGCTCCGCGCCTCGCCAGGGGGCAAGCCCCCTGGACCCCCGGTTACCTCTATTTACATACTTCGGACGAAATTATTGAAACACAGAATGTGCTTTAGCTCACGCGTTTCACATAAACCCGTCTTCAATCTTAGGTTGAAGATTGGTTAACTTAAAAAAGTGAACTTAAAACACTTAAAATATTTATAACTCATAAACCGCGTCATAACAAAATACCTATCTCATAGGTTACACCAGGTTACACGATCCTTAGTTCCGTATCATCGGTATCCATGTTGTCGTCCCAGATTTTGTTACGAAATTTCGTTAGCTTTTTTGGCTAGTTAGTCCATGGCTAAAACACATTCCATGGCTTTGGAGCTCACTCAGCTGATCAGTGATCACCCAGGCGTCTTCAGCATTCTCCCTTGAGCCTCCCTCCCAAATTTCAGCTTCGGTTACATAGGTTACACGATCCTTAACTTATTTAACCACCGCTTCACAAATCAAACCGCTCTCGCAATATTCGGATCACCTGCTATGAATCAAATCATTGAAACACCAACTCAATGAAATCATCAGAAATTAACAAGCGGTGGCAATCATGTTCACAATATCAATTATTGAGAATGATCACCTGAGTGTACACAATTATTCAAATAACCATGCTCATAACTCAGCTTGTTGGCCACGCACTTCGCAGTAGTTAACATAATATGGTTGGATCAATCGAGAGCTTTCGAACGAATGGTCAACGAATTTTGGTTGTAAGCGGAAATCATCAAAATATTTTCGTCTCAGATTTCGTGCCACATTTCGTTTCAGATTTCGTTAGTTTTTTTGCCTAGTTAGTCCATGGCTAAAACACATTCTGTGTTAAAACCCAGTAGAGTAGTGGATTGATCCACTACGAGTCCCAACAACTAGTTTGTATACATAAACTAGGACTTCTCAGGAGGGTTAAGGTGGAGGGAATTGGCCCATTGGAATGTGGAGTCATGTGTTATAAATTCACAGAGCAACTTTTGTGGGATGAACGATTTTTGTGGGATGGGAAATCAGGAAGTTATACTCTCTCTGGCAACGATTGGTAGTAGGTGAAAAAAAGCGTGACATTTTTTGCTGTCGGACGAAAATTTTGAATGATCCCCAGGGCTAAGAAATCCATGAAAGGAACAAATAGCTTCAGATCACAAATTGAGAGACCATAAAATATTAAATAAAAAGTCATGCAGCATGACCGTATGGGTGAATTTTGGTAAATTATCGTATTATATTTAGGTTAAAGTGTTATGATATTTTAGCACTTTGATGGCAATGAAATTGTTAAATATAAGTAAACTACATAGAAGGAGTCTGTTTTTTACTCTTTAAATTGTACGATTTTCGTTTTAGAAGCATTAAAGGTGCAATAAAATGACGAGAAAACAAAAAAATTTTGAATTTGTTATTTCTTGTCAGGGAAATCTGAAATTCGATCAGGGAAAAGTCAGGGAAATTGAAAGTTTCCATTTGGCCACCCTGAAAACTAAACTGTTGAAAAATGGCTTTATAACCACGAATTAGGTTTACGTGAGAAGGTAAACTTCTTGTGAAAAATCGGTTGGTTGAGTTGCGATCTAGCAACATCTACCACGTCATGGCTGACCTTGGAAAAAACTCAAACCTACTCAAGGCGTGACGTCACGAAAATATGGGCTATACCTACGTACTTTCCGTATATTATACGTGTTCATGTAATTCATAAAAACGAAAGTACGTACCTAATCGACTTTTTTGTCCCTAAAATTTGCGTAACTGCAAAACTCGCATAATAACTGCACTGCCAATGCCGTCTTTATGAAATCTTATCTTCAGAAGAATGCATTTCAAGATTTTTAATTCATGTTGCATATTTCCTAATTCGATATTTGACAGACTTGCTAATTAACAGTTGAATTCGTCGGCAAAGCAACAACCTACCAACTTTGTTTAGGCTCTTGTAGGAAACAGCGAATCTAGTAGGATGTATGTACGTACCTAGGTACCTAAGTAGTTTCATTTGTTGGTGTAGCAACAACCTACCTTGTTTACTTTGACAAACTACCTATCAAATCTCTCCTTTTATTCACTCAATATAACAAGTAAAGCTTCCTCAGTTAAGCATAGTACTACGAACTTTTAATCAAACGCTGATGAAGCTACCTGAGCAATGGCCATGTACCTACTACCTACACTGCAGTACATACATCTGAGGAATTTTCAATAATTTTTTCAGGTTAATTATTCTCAAAGCCTTAAAGAATGTTGTTCTTTACTTTTCGGATACTGATTAACTAGAATAGTTAGTTCCTTGTCGAAATAAAAACTGGTCCAACTTTAGATTGGTACCATTGGCTATAACCTACAACCAATATTCGAGCTGACAGGCACGATTATGTAACTATTTAATTGAATTGGAACCTTGTATTGCTACAATATTACTTTTGCAAAACAACTGTTGAGAAATGGCTTTATAACCACGAATTGGGTTGATCTGAGAAAGCAAACTTCTTGTGAAAAATAGGTTGGTTGAGTTGCGATCTAGCAACTATCACGTAAGGTATGGCTGACGTTGGAAGAAACTTAAACCTACTCCAGGCGTGACGTCACGAAAATATAGGCTATACTTCCGTGTTACAATAGAGAGTTTTGGTGACCACTTACGTACCCTTAACGTCAACCTAACGTACCCAAGAGTACGTAACCTATATGTGAGGAAACTTTATTTACATGAATATGTTTTTGCTCTGGGGGGTCAGCCAAAAATTTTCGTGACGCAAAAGGTGATGTCACGATTTTCCAAACTAATGATTTAGCCGTTGCTAGGGGAATGGAACTTCCACAGTTTTCATCGCACAGAAATCGTTCGCCACTCGTTGGAAAGCTCTTGATTTATGTGATAAATGTTCACATCTCAAGCTACCAATTTCCCCCCTCCTTACGTGCCTGGCTACATTCCTAAACTAAGTTTATTGGACTATTATAAACAATTTTCGTTTGGCGGAAACTAAATTTTGCGATGACACATGATTCAGTTTGGAGAAATTCAATATTTACTATCAACTGCTTGTTGTTGACATCATTTGGGGAGTTAATGACGTGTGGAGGAGAGTCTAGACATGACCCGTTTTCAATACGCCGGTTACAATATTCTTAACGTAAAGCAATAGCATTATTTACTCCACTCCATAGGAAACATTTTCATCCCCTTGACAACAGTCGACTGTTTATCCTACATTACGTCGACTACAGTCCAAAGTTGAAGGGTTTGTTTACAACTCTCGAGGACAACCGTTATGAAATCCCCAATCTTCCATATATCCATGTAACGTTAACGTGGTATCTGCTTGTAAAGCAGATAGTGGAACTCGTTTACGAGTTTCTGTTATTTATTTATTTTTCTCTTCGAAAATTTGTTTTTAGAATGTTTATAGAATGAATCTTTTAACTGCAACTTTTAATTGTCAGGTACAACGTGACATTGCGGATCTCCGAAAAGAAACCTGTTCAGAAGAAGGAGTACGTCTGGTGCGCCAAAATCCCTCCGAGGTGTTCGAAGTACACGATCGATTTCGTGGACATCTTCAAAGACGAGGTTCGTACAAGTTTTATGCGAGCTTTTTATAAATTTATACCTAAAGATGAGGACAAAGTCCAAATTTTGAAAATTTAGTGCGTTCTGAGTGAGAAAATGCATTGTTTGCCGTCTCAAAATTGGTAGAATACAAAATGATCAAATTTTGTATTTGATGGATGGATTATGATATTTGTAAACATGGATGTTTATCCATGTTTTGTTTTTATTTAAAAATTACCTCATTTGCAAATATATTGGGATCAATTTTTTGTAAGTATTATATTGTACAAAGAAATTTGAATATATTACTAGTTCAAGAGGAATTTTTGTTTTTCACCTACAGGCAAGTTAGGTATTATGCGCCGATGGTATCGGTATCGAGAATCGGGAATCGATTTTTTAGGTTTCGGTATCGGTATCGGGAATCGATAAATTTTGGTATCGACTCTTCTCTAGTTTATTTGGAGTCACATCTCATAACACTCTACTGAACTGGTGGGCTACAAGTACGTGCCGTTGTATACTGCAAAAGATCCGGCTTTTCTGTCTGTTGCTGAGAAAAATCAGTAGGAATTTCTTCTGTGTGCCAAAATCATACCACCAAAATCTCTCCTTCTTTATTGCATCAAGGGGGGCGGGGGGCTGTGAACTCTTTGCCTATTATTTTTTTTTATTTGATTTATACATGCAATTTATAACATTGAATTTATTCCATCAAGTCTTTAAAGAAACAGGCATTACCACACTTCGATAGCCAAACTTCGTAATTAAATGTGTGTAGTTATACGCTAGTGTATATTATTCGTCTATATCTCCTCTCTTCTTTTTCTTTCCTCATTCCTTTCTGTTTCTCAACTCCCTTGAATTCCTACCTTTTCACCATTCCATTAAGCTTTCACTAGGTTTTCACACAAAAAAGTCCAGTCATGCAGCATGACCCCATGAGCGAATTTTTGAAGAAATCTTCGACATTTCAGTCGCTATTGATCGTGTAGAGAAATTTTAGTTTATGATTTTGATAGACAAACATGGAATGAAATTTTAAACAAGCACCTACTACCTGCGTTTTAAACAGCATGGTTCTAGGATTGGTTATACAGGGATACTTCCATAAGAGTAGTTCAATCTGAATTTGGACAATGTTTCATGCAAATATTACCGATTTTTACAACTAGCGAACGGATTTTTTTTTTTTTTTTTCCAAGACAAGGAAGTTTAGGTTCTTCTAGCAAATTCTCCCCTGATGGAACCTGTTAGTATGCGGAAAAAATTTTTTCGCACAACAAATCGCAAAAAACAGGCTATTTTGAAATTTTTGACTACATTTTTGAAAATTTCAACCCGAAGATGTAATCCGATCATGCTGGCCAACGAACTTGAACTTTCGTTTTGTGTCCTTAACATTTTAAAATTTGTTTGAAGTTTCTAGCACAATTCTACGGACAGTTATCGTCTGGAATGACACATATATACATACATACATACATACATACATACATACATATATACATACATATATACATACATACATACATAAAAAAATGCGTTAAACTTCAGAATATGATTCAGAATAGCCTGAAACGGATTTCTGCATAAAATGTTTTCAAAAATTCACATTCTACAAATTTTGAGGCGAGAGCAATAGCTTAATTTTCTTCAAAAATTCGCTAAAAGAAAAATAATAATGAACACAGTTGTGTTTTTCTTGTTTCCTTCTAAAACATTTTTTATAAAAATATCTCTTTCTTCCATATTAATCCGCTTTTATTTTATTTTACTATTTTCTTTTTCTGTCTTTCATTAGGGCCTCCCATTACTTTAATTTCCCCCAAACATTTATCATCTTTTATAATAAGTTCACTTAGTAAAACTCATGATTTACAGGTAATTACGAAAACCAAACCCGTCGAAGAATGCTGCGTCGGTTACGCTGAAACTCAAAGCCAAACGTGCGTCCCCGTGTGCTCTGAAGAATGCGTACATGGAACGTGCATCGAACCGGAAAAATGCAACTGCGAGCCAGGTTACGGCGGACCTCGTTGCGAGCTTTGTAAGTACTAGTATATCGTCTAAGTAGAATCAGCTTTGGACGTAATTTTCCTATGGCCTTTCTTTTTTTCCCCAATGTATTTATTTCTTAATTTCTTATGCATCACATAAATTGTGAAAGCCATACAATGAAAAATAATGCATCCATTACTATTCAAATAACGAAAATAGCTGGCACATTAGTGCATTATTGCTGCACAGTAGTGCAGAAATAAAATTAACCCCATTGCGGCTTAAAACCAGAGTTCATACCCTTGCCGTTCATCCTTTTGGATATAACTTACCTAGTTACTTTGCTCACTTCCTTAATTACTTATCAGCAACTAAAATCAACTTACTAATTTTCTTAATATTTCAATCTTAACTTAAGATTAAATGCGCAAAAAATGCTAAAGGCTGATCTCGTTGCGAGCTTTGTGTGTACTGGTATGTCCTCTAAGTAGAATCAGCTTTGGACGTCATTTTCCTATGGCCTTTTTTCCCCAATGTATTTATTTCTTTATTTCTTATGCATCACATAAATTGTGGAAGCCATACTATGAAAAATAATGCATCCATAGCGTGGTGTAGAGCATGAAGCTTGAGGATCTGATAAAGTCTGAACAGTGGCATAGTAATGCAGAAGTGGTGAGAGGTCTTGTTTGCAAGGTACCTCTCGGATCACAAAGATTGATGCATCTCAGGTGTTTTTGTTAAATTCAGTGTAGAAACCTGTTTCTTGTGCATTTTGTTAAATATCGCCTTCTTCTCTTTTGTCAAGTAATTAGCCCCATATACATACTTCCATTGATATCCATAGACCCACGGTGGTTATAAAAAATTGTATCATTTACAAAAAATGTTATCTTTGTTCATTGCTTCATTGTTGGAAACAGACCGGCGTAAGTACTACTTATAAGGAAATCTGATCATTCTAAGGGTTCGTAGATTAATGAATGAATTAAATCTTTATTTGCTGTAACAACTTTTTGCGTGACAATTGTCAATAAAACATTTCAATACATACCTAATTAATATGAAAATTTGCTAATTCGTTGAATTGGTACCTGGGTTCCGTGATATCAACAAATCATGATTGGAGAGGGATTAGTGCTGTGGGGGACCCAAAAAGCACCCCCACGATGCCGGCCACGGGCCCCACCCACCATGGCGGCTTCCAGGCCAGGCAACAGCCAGAGAGACCCGCCAAGAATATGACGGTTAACCTTAAATACTAAAGGTGGCTTTCTTGCTAAAATTCCCACTATAAAATCAGCTTTTGGATCTTTTCAACTTTTTATTCTCTCGTCTTCCCAGGGTTTCTTAGGGTAGGTATGATAAAATAACTGTTGCTTCCGAGTCTACCTAAAGGTAGCAGAAGCATTGTGTTCACTTTCGCGAGAAAAAACTTTTGGTCTCCAAAATCAAAATTTCTACTCACGTTTTAGACTATTTTAGACGTTTTAGAAAAACTTTGGTTCCACATCTGTGTGTGTGTCTGTCTTGTGTCCGCAAATCCTTGTAACAAGCTTATTCCCATCCGATTTGGATGACATTTTCAGAGGATGTGCGAGCTAGGGGTTAGACGGTCTCCTGTCATTTTCTTTGTTGCAAAATCAATACATCAATCAATCAAAATCAATACTTCACTCTGCGCATGTGCAACCGTACATTCCATTGTGCTCCACTTTTTCACACTCTAGTTGTTTGATTTCGCTTAAATTTGGATGATATTTGGAAGAAGATGACTTGAGTACCTCATACCAATTTCAATACGATTGTATCATTAATAGCTTCTGCACATGCGCCAATGTGAAATACTTGCAACGACTTTAATTTCCACTGTTTTCGTCTGATTTCAATGATATTGTCAGAGAAAGCGCGGGTTAGGTTGTATGGTCCCCTATCAGTTTCATTGTTGCCATATCAATACTTCATTCTGCGCATTAGCTAACGTAGATTTCCATCATGCTCCACTTTTTCACACTGTAGTCGTTCGATTTCGCTTAAATGTGGATGATAGTTGGAAGAAGATGACTTGATTATTACCTCAACTAGACTGCTAGACTTACCGTTGCCAGTGTAGCTGATGAGTAGCGTTGTGAGACGCTAAAAGGTTAATATACTGTTCAAGATCAGCACTTGTAACCACCTGTAAGAAATTCACGTTACACATTACAGCTTGTCCGAACGGGCGATGGGGCCCCGACTGCACGAAAGACTGCATCTGCAAGAACAACGCGACCTGCGACCCTTTCACAGGGGAGTGCACCTGCGCCAGGGGCTGGACTGGGGACGACTGTGGCGCCCCCTGCCCTAAAGGCCAATATGGCGGTGGCTGTTTGGAGAAGTGCAGGTGTAGAAACGGCGCCACTTGTCACCACGTTTCTGGCAAATGTATTTGTGGACTGGGATTCACAGGGCCATTGTAAGTATGATTCCACCCAATTATTATCGATTAATTACAAAGTTTGCTCATAAGTTCATCGACATAGCCCGACATTTTATTTCTACTAGTTTTTACCAGTAAATACCTGGCCAGCTGAGCCTAGGTATATCCTACCTCCATTTGAGGCGACGGTATCTAAGGACTACTTCAGCATACTTTCCTTTCTCTCGTTCCCCTGAATTTAACCTATGGTAAATGAATACTTGAATAAATTCAGTTCCTGGCAAGTGCATTTGTGGACTGGGATTCACTGGGAATTACACAGTTTGCTCATATGTTCATCGACATAGCTCGACATGTATTTCTACTAGTTTTTACCAGTGGCGTAGCAAAACCATTTATTATGGATTTTCAACAACAACATTCAAAAATTATCAATTTAACTATCGTATAAATATGTATAGAGAGTACTTACAACTCACAAAGAGGGCGTTGGAGCACCTATAAAGGCTGCACCACTTAAAGGCTACAAGGTTGCACAATTACAAAGTTTCATTGTTGAAAAATGAAAAAGCGAAAACAATCACTTTAAAATTAATTTGATTTTGAGTCTTAACTACCTACCCAGAGAAAATAAACATAATCATGTAGGGAGATGAATAGGGAAGAGCAGGCACATTGTATTATTTTTACAGCATAACTATACTATAAATTAAGGTACCTAATTAATCCTTCTCTTGGTGGACACAAAAACAACATTCTTACCTAACTAAATCTCTCATTCTATATGAAAATGCTCATGAACCGGGGAGCACAAGGCTAATCATTGACTTACCCCATCCAATCGTCTTTGTATATGTGGATGTATCCATCCAAGAGGTTCATAACTCATAACTTTAGCACTCACTTTTACACTAATTACGATTCCTTTTATGTTACACATTGTATGCCAATTATCACGAAATAAAATACAGGATACAGGGCATTAAACGAGAAACATCACCAAAGGTAAACAAACTGAAGTCGGTTGGTTCGCATATCGATTGTTTCAATCGTTTTCATTCTACTATGGATATTTCAATCACCACTGGCATTTAGTCTGCGTAAGATTCTATTAGTTTTATCTTACCATTATTTCTACTGGAACTCATACAAAGAATCAGGGACAATTGAAGACTGTTATGAGTTAGAAAACATATTGATGCTACGGCACTGAATGGATCAATCGAACGCGAATCGAAGGTCAGTAAAGGTGGAGAAAGAAGTGGAAATGAGAGAGGGGAAAAATGGCTTCCACAGCAAAATGAGGAAGGACAAGCCCAAAAAGAAGTGGGGAAACTACGTAGTTTCTCCATAGTTTCTCTTTATAGTATCCAATGTATCAAAATTAAGATAATTTGTTCGAAGTTCAAATTCGCCAGACTCACTTAGCGACAATTCACATGAAACTATGATATTCATGCTGCATGATTGGAACTTCCAAATCGGTTGGTTGATTTTAATTTTTAAGTTTTTCGTTCCATGTTTTGACATTGAGTTTTTTCATATACAGGTGCGAAGATTTGTGTCCAGAAGGAAAACACGGGCAAGACTGTCAAAATGACTGCAGGTGCCAAAATGGTGGAACTTGTGATCCAACGGACGGTTCGTGTTCGTGTACTCCAGGTTGGATGGTGAGTATTTTATAAAACTTAATAAGAAGCATGAAAATAGATTGGTTCCATGTGGGTATTGTTGGCAATGAGAGTGCAGATGCCCTTGCAAGGAAAGTCATTGGTGATAACTCCATTGATGTGTTGCCTGTACACATAGAGGATCAAGTTTCCTACATGCAACATCAAGCCCATTCCATATGGCATGAGCAATGCCCGGGTGAGGTCACTGCTGGTCTGTGTGGTGTCCTTCAGGACCAGAGCCCGGTGGGCCCTTTTGTAACCCTACTCCCCAGGAGGGATCGTATAGCAATCAACCGAGTTGCCACTGACCATACCAGTCTTACCCACTTCCTGGAGGACTGTCCAGCCTTATGGACCTCCGAGTCCAGCATCAGCTCCCTCTGTGGGTTGACGTTTTATCCGTACCAGACAAGGTCCAGTCCCTGTTGTTGTACCTGAGAGCCGCTGAGCTCTACTGTGAACTGTGATATCTGATCTGTGATATATTTATATACATCTAGTCTAGTATATATTAGCATTTATATAGTTATTAGCTTATTTTACATCTATTCTTAGTTGTATTACTTTATTTTTGGGTTCTTTATATCCACTTTGGAGGCTAAACAGTGGTCATTACTGTACTCCTCATTTTTTCACATTACATGACTCCCCTAGGAATCGCGCCACTTCCTGTGTCCCTTTAGGCACCTTGTTCAATGCTGCTAATGACCCTTCTGGTTGAGGTGCGGCATAAACCTTAATTAGATGTTGTTGCGGCTTAGCTTGGTTTCATATATTTTGTATAGCAAACATTATTTTGAACTTAACATGAAAAAATATGTTTTTAAAACTTGCCCATGCTCAAGTCTAAACTCCCAGCTAAACGAAATCCGTGTATTTGATGTACCTTGTGTGGAGTTATTTTATCAAACTATTGGACCAATTTAGACGAAATTTAATGTATTATTCCATTACATTTATTATTATTCATGACAGTACTGCCTGCAGTTTTCGTCTTTTAAACCCCGATCTCTTACTTCTAAAGCACCGTTCACAATGAGTCCAGCACAAAACATGTTGAGCCACACGCCATCAGAAAGGGTTTGGTTTGAAATGGCACATGGCTTATTGGCACTGTACATCTAGATTCGGCCCTTCCTGTGAAATGTCGGTAAACACACAAGCCTTAAAAACTCTATTCTCACAGTCCATGGCTCAATGAGTTTAGCATGAAACGGGTCGTGCCACGTGTCATAAGAACGATTTTTTCTTGAGGTAGCACATGGCACGAGGCGAGGCATGCCTAGGCGCAACCCTTACCGTGAAATGTCAGTAAATGCATGAGCACCAAAAACTCCATTCCCACTACCCGCGGCTCAACTAGTCTCAATCAATACATGCTCACAAGAGGGATCTGGTCTAGACAAGCAGCACCAACGAGTCCCATGCTGTAGGAATGGTTTTGCACAAGGTGGTGCGTGGGCAGTTGGTGCTGCTTGGCCAGGCGCAACCCTTCCAGTGAAATGTCAGTAAATTGTAAAGAACATCAAAAAATTCCCACGGTGTTTGGCCAACATGTCTTGCACAAAACATGTCGTACCACAAGCTGTGAGAAGGAGTTTGCTCGAGGTAGTACGTGGCTTGAGGAAAGGAACGTCCAGTAGTAGTAAGAGTAATCTTATCATTCACCTACCATTTGGAGGAGTCTGCCGTCACTACCAAGTCATGTACAGGAGTACTGTTTCAACGGCCTGAAGATGATGTTCTCATATCAAAACCGCACCCCCAGTACCCAATTCGCTAGTGATGATGGACTCTTCCAAAACGTATGTAAATGATTGTATCTTGCCTCGCATATTACCATATCAACTACATAACTCGTGTTTTTCTTCATATTTGCAGGGTCCAGTCTGCGGTAACAGGTGCCCGCAAGGCACTTTTGGAGAGAACTGCGTGAAGGAGTGTGTCTGCTTCCACAACTCCCACTGCGACCACATTACCGGCGCATGTGAATGCGCTCCGGGCTATAAGGGTGACTCTGTAAGTATCACATAGATTTCTTGTATGGATATATAGATGGAATTAGTGTAAAGTAACTGAGATATGGATTTAAGTGTAAGGTTTACACTACTAAGAGCCTTAGAAGTATTTAGATTTTTAGATGCCTGTTTGCTGGCGGCCACCAGTGCGCGTCAAGTCAATGCATATTTCAGATCCCAGCCATAGCTTCTTCTTTCTTCCTTTTTTACCAACTAAAAAGCAGGCATCATGTTGTAATTTTACTGTGTGTGTGTGCGTTTCCAAGCGAAAAATTTTCAGGATAGGCCGGTTTGGAGCTTAAAATCAACCATATCTCAGTTATTTTGATGGATGTATGGATATATAGATTTTTTTTTGGAGTGGGGGAAATTCTCTATGAACGAAGAGGAGTGACAGTGTCTCCTCAACAGTGTTGGTGTCTCCCGTTTTGGGCTTTTAGGGCATACCAACAACCCCCACCACCACCACTCTCTCTTCTTATAGAGAACTACCCTGGAACCACTTATTTATTCGGGGTAGTTCCCTTTTTCTGACCATTTGGGCTCCTCATCTCTCTATGTCTTCTTCATTCCCAGGATCTATCCTGCTATGCCATATATATGGTATAGGAGATGGAGAAAGTATAATGTAGAGTACTCCTATTGATTTGCACAACATTAATCTGAATGGCACACTATATAAATCGTGAAGTTTCAAGATACGTTAATTCCAAAATTTGTGAGATTTGAGATTTCAAAGACGGATCATATTTCAAATGTACCAAGTTCCGCCGTACTAAAACTATAAAATAAAATGAAATTCTTGACTGTAGCCACACCATAAGAAATGCCTTAGCCACGGCACTGGGTACTGACACGTAATTGTTGGGAATTTATGGGCGATGACCTATCACAGACACAAACCGTCACCATTTAGGGAAAAGCCGTTACATCTTCCATCCTCAACCTTCATACAATTATTTATATCTTTATACTTTATACATATCTTCATACAGCATTATGTTTGAATCTTTCAGTGTTTGGAAAGATGTCCGGAAGGGACTTACGGTCACGACTGCTCTGGGAATTGCACGTGTCAGAACGGGGGCCAATGCTCTTTCGAGACCGGCGAGTGTGAATGTCCTCTTGGTAAGTCTAAATTAGACTTGGAGATCACTGATCTATAATTATTTATTAAACACATACTATATATATTCAATAATGCCTTTTTCAAAACTACAAAGAAGAATGAATTTTGGGAATTTTGACTTTGGTCCGGAGATATACTTGCCAAGGAGAGAGAGTTACCAGGTTAATGCCTAATATTCAGGCCTGGATAATCATACGCTCCCAACACATTGCTATGCGCTCGTTCTGAATAAAGTAGCATTATTTCGTTTGCGTTTGGTTTCATCTTTTTTAGAACTTTGATGCCAAAACAATCGTTGAATATTTCATTATGTCCCGTGGCATGTTGGCTCACTGGTAACTCATCTCTTCTAACAACAGTTGCCCCGTGGTTGTTGACTCTCAAATTAAGGGACGTTTCGGCTTTGCCAACGTAAAATGCTGGGCATTTTTTGCTCAACAACTGATGAACACACATTGGTGTTTGGCGTTCTACCGACCCTTTGCACTCGTAAGAGTTGAGGTTGTTTGCCGATGTGAACTCTTCTTCTTCTAGTACAATTGGGCAAACTTTGCAAGGCCTCTCATCACAAGGATACAATCCTCTAGGAGTTAGTTCCGTTCTATAATAGTTCTTGGATATATATACATATCGGTACTTGAAGATGGCAATCCGACTATTGGTTTGGCACAAATCGGATAATATTGTGCATTCTGTGGCTTGGCATCTTTTGTACGCTGAGCGTATTTTTGGGAGGATACCTTTCATTTTAAAATATTTGCTCATATCTTCAAAATTTATTAGTAACATTTTGAAAATTCGCTTATTACAGTCATGTTCGAAACTTTTCACGATAAATTTGAATTTTTTCACTTCTATCTTCCTTTTTTTGTTCCAGGATGGAAGGGATCGTCTTGCGAGCAAAGGGCTTGCCCTCCTGACATGTTCGGCGCCAACTGTAACATGACATGCGAATGCAAGGAAAGCAACACAGAAATGTGAGTTTCACACTGATAGAAATGCACTAACTTAGTTTTAAAATAGTAATAATAATAATTAATAATTTCTTGCTGAGTTGCTAACAACTAAACGAACATAATTTGATCAGCAACTTGTAGCTTAACAAACCGTCTCTCCTTTTACATCTAGTTATTCTGCAACAGCTGAAGATCTAAAGCAAAAGACCATTGCGGCCTGTGCTTATGTTACTTATGTTATGATTCTCAGAGTGCAAGCACAGAGTGCAATTGCAAAGCCTGCAAAGTGTAGGATCAACAGTGATCTCAATCACATTTCCTGGGAGATTCTGGAAGCAGTGCATCATATGAAGGTTTCAGGCCTGCAGATGCATTCCATATGGGCAAGGGGTCATATTGGTGTGAGTGGAAATGAAACAGCCGATGCCATGTCTAACTCAGCTCGTCAGAATGGAGCAGTTATCTTCATGAGATCCACCATGACCATTGGCAACAATGCTATTGTACAATCAAGTACTAAAACCAGTTTGGGTGTATGGAGCGCAGTTGTGGGGCTGCACAGATCATCTTAAATCAAGGGAGAGGCAGTGGATCAGATTTCAGCATCTTGTGTTGAATAGAAACTAGATTAGCTCATATGCATCAAATTGGAACGGTTAGGGTAGCCTATTGAGCATTCCTGCCTCCTTCAGACAGATCTAAATCTGAAGATGGTTGCGGCCTGTGCATTTTATGATTCTCAGACTGCAAGTGCAGAGTGCAATTGCAAAGCCTGCAAACTGTCGGATTGACAGTGATCTCAATCACATTTTCTGGGAGATTCTGGAAGAAGTGCATCATATGAAGGTTTCAGGCCAGCGGGTGCATTCCATATGGGCAAGGGGTTTTATTGGTGTGAGTGGAAATGAAATAGCCGATGCCATGTCAAACTCCTTTTACACTCCCTTCCCTCCTTTTCCATCTAGTTATTCTGCAATACCTGATCAATCAACAGGTGGTTAATTCTAGAGCGTTAGTGGTGTACCAGTATAATGTCACTATCATCTAGAATGGTTCATAAATTTCTCAATTATTTACACAGTAAGAATCAGGGTGTCTCGAGGCGTTTCAGTATCGTTTGGGACCAACTGCAATCTAGATTCCCTGGAGGAATATTCTGTATTCAGATGGACCTAAAGCTAAAGACCAATGCGGCCAGTGCTTATGTTATGATTCTCAGACTGCAAGAGCAGAGTAATTTTTGGGTTGGATTTGGGGATAAAAACACTAAACCTGGCCAGGAACTTGCTGATCATTTTGGGAAAAATCACATGGAAATCGGTTCAGCCATTTTGTTGTCCTTACTGGCACTTGCAGACATACTCTTTCTATATATATTAATGACGTTATTGTTACAGGTGTCATCCAGGTACTGGCAAGTGCGAGTGCAAAGATGGATGGGATGGCTGGGACTGTGGCCGCCCCTGTCCCTTCTACACGTTCGGAAAAGGTTGCAAGACGACCTGCACTTGCAAAAATTCGGCTCAATGCCTCCCCAACAACGGAACCTGCATATGCGCTCCAGGTAAAATACTTATTTTAACAATAGCATTATAGTTAGCAAGACATACATCTAACCTCAATCGCCCCAACTGCTAGAGGGAATCGCCCTTTTCTTCTTCAGTGGTTAACTTTATAAGTACAAAGCTCACACTTCGCTCAGGCATTCCAGCTACACTCAAGAGAAATCTGGTGGTAACACTCACTATGAATGTAGCAGCGTGAAGTTATTATATGGTAACCTAGTTGGTACTAGTTTCTCTGTTGACTATAAACAATAAAGATTCACTTTTTGACTTGTGATCGTGTAGTTCATGTATTAGATGATTAACTATAATGAAACAGTACAAGATCCCACAATGATCACGTAAATAAAGTCATAGCAGAGTTAAACTCAGTGATGCATCATACTTACTTACTTATTAAATATACTTACAGCTCATTTCGCCTTTTCATTTCAGGTTACAAAGGCGTCAACTGTTCGGACAAATGCGACCGAGGTTTCTTTGGCGAGGACTGCTCGCACAGGTGTCAGTGCAAGAACGGAGCAACGTGCAACCACGAGGACGGCTCCTGCAACTGCCCAGCAGGTAAAAACACTGCATGAATTACACTTTGAGTATAAATTTATGGCTGCATAGTTGAATGAAGTAGTGTAGGTGTTTTCATTTTAGGAATGACGGTTGATAGCCAGTTTTATGATTGGTTTATTGAAGCAACGTTTCTGCCTCCAACACAGGTGAGGCCCAAGTCATGCTTAAATTGTAGAGAGTTGTACAGAGAAGAACTACAAGTAACTTAATTGTTGGTTGGTTGTGGCTTACCACAAGCCACAACCAAACAACGATATTGGCACAGTCAGTTGGACTGAAGGCGTGCAGTACAGATCCCACGATTTACGAGCGAAACTTGTAGCTGGCCTGTTGCAAATCTGTTTCCTATTCAGAAGTATTAGTCTGTGCTATTGACATTCTGCCATAGCCCATCACATATTGGCGCAGTCAGTTGGACTAAAACTCAACAGTACAGATCCCACGATTTACGTTAACATTCCGGCATAAAACATCACAGTTAATACCTAAATTTGTTTTTGTTTTACAGGTCTGATTGGTCCCCTCTGCGATAGACCTTGCCCTGAAGACTTCTACGGCATCAACTGCTCGGCCGAATGCAGATGCCAAAATGGAGCTGGATGCGAACCACAAAACGGTTAGTTGTTTGGATTCTTACACTGCTTAATTTGCTAGAATTGAGCTTTTAGTTTGTTGGAATGATACTCATGCAGACCTATTTGTGTGCCCCACGTTCTCTTACTTATTATCACTAGATAATTCATAAACTGACCCTAAGCTAAAATTTAGATTGAGGCAAGTAGAATAGGATTTTAACTTGGTGAACCACCCCAATCAGCTGAGATCTTATCTCTAATTTCTATGCTATTTATCCTACGCAACTAAAATTTGGATTGAAGCCTCTGTGAGCCAAGTAGGACTGGATTTCAACTTGCTGAACCACCCCGATCAGCTGAGTGAGATCTTAACGCTAGTTTCTATGCTGTTTATCTTCCGAGTGAAACTCTAATCTACTTAAGAGAAAATGCGGTTAGCATGTGGCTCACATCTATTCATGTTTTGTTTATTATTTCCAATAATAACCCTATGTGATCGTATAGCGAAAAATTGTTTATCCCCCCCTCAAACTTTGTCACTTTACGTTTCAAGGTGCGTAGAATCCAAATTTGAAATGTCCGTTTGCCGTCCGCCGTCCGGGCCATAAAAGGCCTAAGAATTGACTTAAAAAACCCGTTCTTTCGCACATAGACTCCATTTGGGGTCTAGTTGGTCCTAACGTTTAACCATCCCGATCGCTTTACTCGCATAGATGCTATGGGCCAAAAACGGGCGAAAAAGTGTCTTTTTCGAGGCTTTGAGTGTTAGACTGACGTGTTAAAACTCCAACCTGCTCAACCACAACTGCGCAAGCTAATATTCCACGGTTAGGATAACAATGGGCAGTAGGACTTCGAAACAGAACACTTTAGGACCAGATCATGCACGACCACAACTGCACGACCTAATAATTATTATTCTCATGTTAGGACAAAATTCACTCATCTCAAAACGCACAACTTTCAAATGAATGTTGATGGAAAAATATGAGTGATATGAAAGTGTAAGCGTAATAGGGCGGTGAAGCTCCGGTTGTGAGGTAACGATACCTAGGGACCTCGAGGATGGCGTGGAAAATTTCCTACACTTGTATTGCTTTCGAATTTCATGTTCCTTCGAGGCATGAATATACGTTTTTTTCTAGGTCATATTTGTGTGTTAATACCAATGCATATTTAATAACAAATCCTCTCGAGTTTTCTACGTACTTAGATAATGATATTATTAAGGCAATGATTATTTGAATAGATAGGAGCTCAAATCGAGAAATATAAACATACGTATATAATTATAGAAGTATAGGTTGTGGCAACTCGAAATAGGACACGCCGAGGAGTCTGGACGGACCTTATGACGTACGCAAGCCAACTAAAACTACGATCATACTCAATTGAAAAAATGTTAAACCTTTGTGAAATAATTTGCAGCGTTTTTTGTCTTGTTTCCCTGCCAGGTACTTGTCTATGCGCTCCAGGGTTCTCAGGACAGTTCTGCGAGAAGAAATGTCCTCAGGGAACGTTCGGACGAGGCTGTATACAAAGGTAAACTGTTATCTTTATCATTTTTAGTGCATCTTGTATTGTATAGTGTAAGCTATAGCTATAGTGTAAGCTATATTGTATTCACTTTGTCCCTTTATGTATGGGTGTGTGTATATATATTTGTGTAGTTTTCGTAAAAGCGCTTTAACTTGAGAACAGCTGGACCGAATTCAACGGGATGGGTCGAAAAATGATCAACTAGTCAATCAAAATCAAGTGGTTTCAAAAATCGTCATTGATAAACAGCAGCGTGAGCTGATTTTGTGATTCAAAAAATCCTATTTCTATGCTATTTATCCTAAGAACCTGAAATTAGAAACAGAACCTTTGTGAGACATACAGGATGGATAGGATACTGACTTGCCAAACCACCCGAATCAGCTGAGTGAGCTTCTAACTCAATTTATATTGTTGTATCTATTCTACGAAGGCGATAAACTTTTGTTATTTTAATTAAGAATAAAAAAAAGTGTATTTATCATATTTCACAAATTTTACCGCAAAGATATTATAAAAGCCTAAGAAAGAGAACAACCACTTTATTTACAATAAAATTGGCAAGCTGCCCACATTCTGGGTTGCCATAAGACACAGCTTAACGGGTCAAACAATGATAGTCACATTAAAAAACATATAAGAAATAGTTATTAAACAATAGGTAGGTATCATGGTAAAACCTTTGCAAAATTTCAGATTAGTCAGTATTTGCTTAAATATTTTAAGTACTTGTATATAGATGTCTATGAACAATGTGAAGAGTATCTCTCAAGGCGGTTAGGCACAATTCTACTAAGTCGCTCTTCTTCAGGTCGAATGTTTTGAAAAAATTTCACAAAACTGGGGAGGCTGTATCACGAACGACGAACCATAGTCCGAATACTTCCCAGCTGGCAATGTCATATTTCTCCCGGAAAAACGAGATGGTCGGCAGGTAGATTGATCTCTTCTTGTTAACGGCCAAATCCTGGTTGTCATCATTAGTTTCCCAACGAAGGGTGGGTTCCAAGAGTTCCACCATTCTCATCCAACGCCTCGCAATGGACCTCCTCATGTACCTCCTAACCTTTCTGGTTGGGTACCTAGGCGCTTCATACTTTCTTCAACAACTGAAGAACTGAACAACTGAAGAAGATTTTCAGCTGAACGCAAATCCCGACACTTTGCGCCTTCAATTACCGTATAATTATTGTAATAATGATAACACGGCTCTGTTCAAGCATTGGACATGTCAGTGCCTGTTTTGGCTGACTTTATTCTTTCTTAGAAGATGTTCCTTATCATTTACTCACGACGAGCGTCAATCGCATCGTCAACTTTCACGATGTTTTTGATCCAACCACCCCTGGGGTTCAATCTATTATAGTTCCTGGGGCGATCACTGGGTCCCTGTCAATCAACTGATCCCTCCACCCTAAAGTACAAAACAAAAAAAAATCTACTTAAAAGAAAATGGGCTTTATATGTGGCTAACTACTTGAGTAGGTACTTATCTATATATTTTTGTGTTGCAAATTTAGATGCGACTGTCATGAAGAATCGACAGCAGCCTGCGACGGAGTGACGGGGCAATGCATTTGCAATCCTGGCTGGCACGGTGAGCCTTCTTCAATAATTACCTATTCCAGATTGTTCTTACCTTCATTAGGTATGAATTAGGATCGATGTGTGTACACACATATAATTATTGATGTTGCATGGTTAGATGGTTAGACAAACTTGATCCTTATCTAACACTGAATAATATCAAATTACGAGACCCCCTCGAACGAGAAAGTTTGTCCCCCACCCCGGCAACTACTTGGAACCGTTCCCTACAAGAAGAACTATGAGTTTTTCAATTCCGTTCAACGCGGAGCAGCTCATGAGTCACAAATGAAAAGTCACATTTACGTTTCTAAACTGTTATGTGATCGTGTTATGAGACCACGAAACTATACACTTCATTCTGATCTACATATCCAACTAATCTGCATTTTTACTAAGGGATTGACTACTTGATGTTATGTATTTTTGAGATGCGAGCTTGCGAGCATCCAGACCACCAAACTATACACTTCATTCTAACCTACATGTCCACTAAACAGGTTGAACGGAATTGAAGAACTCACAGTTCTTCTTGTAGCTAACGGTTCCAAGTAGTTGCCGGGGTGGGGACAAATAATGACGCGGCATATTGTTATAAGCAACGAGTCATCATCACTATAACTAAATTATAACTGTAGTGACACAGCACTATTAACACGTTGATCTTTACATCATTGCCGAGTTATTAGGTATGTTCGCTGAAGCCACCAAACCAGTTTGCAAATCACTTGAGGCGATCGCTGAGTTCTCTAATCATTAGAGTACCCTCAGTCACGTTATGTTCGCAAATGTTTCCTAACTGTTTTCCAACTGGTTGTGGATCATCAAATCGGTCAGAGCTTTTTCCAGCTGACCACTTTATGACTGTTTTCCCCTCTCCATTCCAAATTCTCATCGGCCAATGGAATCATTCGAATTTTAACCTGTTTTTGCTTCTGTTTCTCGCCTCTGAATGTTTTGATCAAACATCTCTTATATCTTATTATATCTGAATCTCCGTCTGTCTGTCGGTCCTATGCACGGCCAATCGCCTGAGTGGGATGTTCTTCTTGGATTTCTCGGAAAAATTTTCGGATTCTTTGTACTATTAAGCTAAAAATAATGAAAATTTAACGATTTTTGGCCGTTTTCGTCCATGTTTATTGATTTTTTAAACCATTTTTTAAATTCGCTCCTGATTGGACTCTTGAAATGATAAATGTATTACTTTTTATTAATTGTACTCTGCTACACTATTTCACGAAGGTTCTATTGAAGGTTTCAGATGCGACTCGAAATGCGAAGCCGGCTGGTTTGGGGACAGCTGCCAGCATAAATGCCAGTGCGACAACCAAGCCTCGTGTTATCAGGTATGTTCTCTTCTTAAACTTTCGACGAACTTACGACAATCATTCACATATTGCATTTTTTGTGGGTGTCGAGTGAAACCGCGGAAATCGTGCGATTAATAATAATAATGTTTTTCTTTTAACGTTTGTTCCAACCAGTATGCGACGCTTATTTGCACTGCATTAATCCGTACAATGAACCTCAGTGCCGATTTTGTGGGGGAGAGGTCGGGAATATGGCGCATCTATTGATGGAATGCCCTTAATTTCATTGTGAAAGAGACATTTTATTTGACACTCTTATCCCAAAACATTTGACTAATTTACCGTTTGATTATGTAAGTTTATTAAGTTCCAATAATATTAGGATTTATTGAGAAATATGTAGATATCTTTATCAATGTAATATAACTCTGTAATGCACAACACTAACTAGATTTTCGTATGGCTGTTAAATGTATTCCATTAATGCCAAAAAAAAAAAAAAAAAAAAAAAAAAAAAATAATAATATTAAAAAACAGTGGCGTAGCCAATTCATTTCTCATGGAGGGGCAACAGTCAAGGATTTCATTTTATTTTATAGTTTTAGTGCTCATTTCTATAAACTGTCAAACTTTCATATAAGTAGATATTCAATGGTTTTTTTAATGATTCGAAATCACTTACGGTTTCATACTCACAAACCTACCTATGGATATTAAAGCAAACCTAATACTATTTAGAAAAAATATGATCAAATTAACTAATAATCGAACGTTGAAAACTACGATAAATACGAATACCTACGGATGAACTGAGGACCACTAGGTTTATATACTATTATAGGTACCTGACTTACTGCCTGCAAAATCATATATTCGTGTATGTGGTCGTTTCATATATTCGTGTATGTGGTCGTTTCTCACTTACAGGTTTGCCCACAATAAATTGTTACCCATTTGTTGATCTGGACAATATCATACAATAAATTGTACTATGTAAGTACACGGAATAAAAAACGGGGCAAGAAACCGAGAATGACAAACAACAAAACGTAAACAAAACAAACTCAAACCGGCAACATGCTAGGTTAACGGAGTTGCAACACTCCAACGATCTGAGCTATGAGGCCGGTGTATCCAAACCCCTTTGACTGTAAGAGTTATTTTCCTGGAGCGTAACACTAACACATCTGTGGTTTCTGTGTAGGATTCTGGCGAGTGCCAATGTGCCCCAGGTTACACCGGAGGACTCTGCGAGTCCCCCTGCCCCATCGGGACCTTCGGTATGGGCTGCAAACAGTATTGCCCCACCAGCGGCAACGGTAAGTCCCGCCCATTCTACCTCTAACGGTGAAGGTTCTTTTCAACCTATCATCAATGTAATTTGACATAATTTGACTGCAGCTTAGAGATAACAACTGAAGATTCTGTACAATAATAAAATACTCAATTATCTGCCATTTTAGCCTTAATTTTAACTTCAAGTATACCCACCAGGAAATCAGGTGATGTTTAACAAGGATGCTTTTGTGTATTATTTCTTTATTAACTCATTCCCGAAGTTTCGCAATGATGGGACATTGGATCATCAGCGGATCTACCTAGTACTGAGATTTTTTTAATTTTTTTATTTAGTGGTTTAAGCCACAGCTCAACCATAAGGGTCATTAGCGGCATTGAACGAGGTGTTCCAAAGGGACGTGCAAGTGGCACGATTTCAAGGGGGGGGGGGGATGCTACCCTCCACCACCAAACGGAGTACCATCACTACCACCACTGGCAAATCGGAGGAGGACAACATAAGGGATACAGTGATGACCACTGTTTAGCCCCTAGAGCGGATAAAAAAACCCTCGAAAATGATATAATACAACTAAGACTAGATCTAGAATAGGCTAATAACTAAGTATATGTTAATATTAGAATGAGTCGATACCAAAATTTATTGATTCACGATACCGATACCTAAAAAATCGATTCCCAATTCTCGATACCGATACCATCGGCGCATAATACCTAACTTACCTGTAGGTGAAAAACAAAAATTCCTCTTGAACTAGTAATATATTCAAATTCAAATATATTCAACGTTATGCAAGTCGTTGCTGCACATCTATCGATAGCCTCTCGCAATGAATACTGGCACCAATCGCTTACCGTTCCGTTGCAGATGAAGTTATTAGTCTAATTAGCTAATATATTTTCCATCTCTATTTATTGTCATTAGGAGTTCTTGTTCCAATGAAGCTTCAATGCTTTAGTTACTTTAGTTACTTATTAAAATTAATAAATTTTAAAGAATTATTCTTATTACAAATTCTAAATTTCAGATTTATATTTTCATTCAAGGCTTTAGTTAATTTGATTTGTGCAAATACAAAATTTGATATTTTTTTGTTATCTATCAAGTATAAATTAATAGGCAACTTTTATTGCCTAGGATTGATTTCTTTCTGAATAAAACAAGTTAAGCAGACTGACTTGGTTTTTTAGTTTTTCGTCGGTAACAGTTAGGTATTTCCAAATAACACTGGCTTTAGGCTTTTATACGAGTACTTGGAAAACATAGCCTTGTCTAATTCTTGTGTTGTCACAAACAAAATAACACAAGCCTACTTGTAAACAAAGTTATACTTGTAAGTTGTGTTTTGGACAATTCATGTTTCGCAACTGCTAACTTCACACAACGGTTCCACGGTACAACCATCTTCGTTGTTAGATGGTTGCAATAGTACCGTAGTGTAATAAAACGCCCATCACCGGGCGGTATCGGTATCGGCTTTAGGCGATCGATTCCCGATACCGATACCAATGCCTAAGAATCGGTGGTATCGAGGATCGGTATCGGGAATCGACTCATCCCTAGTTAATATATAAAATCGCCAAAGTGAAATAAAACTATGACTAGTTCAAAAATATATCACAGATCAGATATCAGAGTTCGTAGTTCGCAGCTCCCAGGTACAACAAGGATCAGAACTTGTCTGGTCCAGATAAAACGTCAACCCACTGAGGGGGCTGATGCTGGACTCGGAGGTCCATGAGGGCTGGGCAGTCCTCCAGGAAGTGGCGGAAGGACAGATCACCCCCACACCTCCTGCACACAACATCTCGAGCTCCTGTGCTAAGCAGGTACTGTGAGTAAGACTGGTGTGGCCAGTGGCGACCCGGTTGACCACTATTCGGTCCCTCCTTGGAAGTTGGGTTACGAAAAGGCCCAACGAGCACAGGTCCTGAAGGACACCACGCAGACCACACCCAGCCATTGCTCATGCCAGATGGAATTGGCTTTATGTTCCTTCTAGGAGATTTGATCCTCAATGCGTTTTGGTAGCGTATCGATGGTTATCACCAATTACTCTCCTTGCAAGGGCATCAGCACACTCATTGCCATGAATACCCACATGGCTTGGCACCCAGGTATTGAGATTTTTTGGCTTTGCGGTGAGAACTCAGATATTGATTACTTGTTTGTTGTCCTCAGATCCCCTGATGATGCAATGTCCCATCATTGCGAAACGTCGGAATGACTTAATAAAGAAATAATACACAAAAGCAGCCTTCTTAAACATCACCTGATTTCCTGGTGGATATACTAGAAAATACTCAATAAGTAAAATGTTAACACACATAGTTAATCTAACGATGTAATAATAAACACTCAAATAGTTACCTGTAACTTTTAAATTGAAATAACCAGCTTCTTTGGTGAATGGAACCACATCAGGGTGTCTACTAGATCTGTAAAATAAAAATCGGGGACTTTTTGGGGTTCTGAATATTAAAAATCGGTGACTTTTTACAGGCTTTAAATCCTTTAGGAATAGCGTACCGAAATACAGTAGACCTACTGTAATCATAAGTAGCCTATATAAAATTAGATCTTCATACCTTTTTTATTGATTCTAGCCTACGAAGTCTAAGACAACTTACAGAATATTAGTAAAATACAATATACAAAATATTTAGGTAATATGATGGATTCAAAAATCTCAATTGATTCTTTCGTATGTTTTGTGAATCCCGGTACTGGCATTATATTATGATTTTGGTTACCGGAGCCATAAAAATCTGTGACTTCTATATTGAAATCCGTGACTTTTGGCTATATCTGTGCCCTACTGTTAAATCCGGGACTTTTCGGGAATCCATGACTTGTAGACACCCTGCACATTTATTTACAGACATGAAGATCTAGATTTTGGTTCTACAACATTAAATTATTATATTTTCTTACTCCACACTGCTAGTGGAAGTACGAGGTAGGGTTGTCTATATCTCGAATATAAAACCACAAGGTAGCAGAGGGTATTTTTGTGGATGTGAAATCGATTGAACGTAATTTTGATGCTAAAATGAATTCGAAATGTTACGGAAATTAAAAAAACTCAACTCCTATTCGCGACTCCCAGAGTGAATTAGGCACTTATATCCCATTTTAATTTATTTTACAGTTAAGTTGATGACAGATTCCAAAAACAGTGAGTAACATTGCTTGCCGTAAAAATCCGTTACACTAGTCGCCCTGGACCCCACACCCAATTGAAAAATCCCGTTTAGCTTTTTAACCCACTAACCAACGTAGAATTTACGGGCTTTCATTTTCAGTTCATATTTTAATCCTCAAACCATTGTTTTGTAATGGTAATCCTTGAGATTAAAGATTTAGTCTATATCTCAAGGAAAGTCTTGAAATGGGCGTTCAATGACCAAAAAAATGTCTAAACTCTAAAATGCATGATTTTAAATCGGGTAATAATTATTTATTTATATAGTTTTTCCTCAAGTTTTAAAAATGATAACTGAGATGCCATACTGTCACTTAAGGTTTTTTGTCAACTAACACGTTTTTAGAGTTCAAACTGGTAGTGAAATCCTAACTTAATAGCAGTTGTGACTAACATGGTGTAGGAAGGGAATCCTTACTGGAACAAAAATCGAAATTTGTCAATTCGGCGATATTACCAGAGGGAATGGTGTGACTTTATCTTCGTGTAAACATTGTATTTTGCCTCTACCAATTTGTAAGCAAAATTTATGCGCCTACTCCAGTTCTGTAAAGGTGTTTTAAATTATTGGTTTTTCGTCTCCAATACTTGAAAACTCCCTTCCAGCTAAACCCTTAAGAAATTTTTCAAATTTAGAGGTTTATTTCCCTGATTCCAATTAACTCAGCCCCCGACCTCTATGAAGGAATATCAGGTATTTTACAAGAAAATTAAAGGCAGATGTTTGACCTTTAACGAAACGTATTTATTCAAAGATCTTTTTTGTTAATAAATCCTATTCCTAGTACCAGGACCTCACATGGATTCATATTAACTAACCTTAGATTTCTTGTAATGTTGCGCTGTTGACGAAATTGAAATCGGGAGTCCTCCGCCACTTGATCTTGTTGGATTTTTCAAGGTTGGCTAAGTCTTTATCCAGTCGTTGGCGATGATACTTCCAGTGAGGGGACTTTGCACACCGAAAGGATTCTGACCCGGGTTTATTAAACTTGACACGTTTAGAAAGTCTGTTCTGCACAGTAAACTTTATAGTTAAAATGACCACCACAAGTAATAAAACCACAAGAAGGCAGGCTGCTTTCGGGGCAGGTGTTGTCTTTTAGACGACACTGGGTCGAATGATTTTCCTTTGAAGTTCCAAAATTGTCCCGGGGACAATTCCAAATTGTCGGTTCTGTGCATGCTTTTTGGGGGATTGCCTGTTACATGGATTTTGTCCAGCCCTCCAAGGGATGCCATTCAAATTTGGTTGCCATGGTATTAACGAATGGCGACGATCCAATATGCAAGGCACCTCCCTGAACTTTTTGATAATGTGGATTTGGGAAATTCGTTCGTTTCCTGGAGCCATGGGACTGCTGTAGCTGACAACTTCCCAGGCTTTGAAGGCTGACGAACTTGACGAATTTCCTTTTGATTGTGAGCCAAATTTGGGCTCACACTTCGCAAATAATTGAATAATGAAATCGGTAGGCGTTATTAAGATGAAATCGTGGTTGTAACTCCACAATAATACAAACTACGTATGAAGAGTTATCTGCTAACTGACTGACTCCTTAAGAAATGAATAATTTTTTTCAGATTTTCAATATCTAATACAGGGTTACCATGTGTACGGGATTAATAATAATTCATATACAGGGTGATTCCCTCGCAGATGCAAAAAAAAAAAAAAATTTGGGTGAAACTGCATCAAAAATCCGTATTCGAGATATGATTTTTTAAAGGTTTTTTCAGGAATACCGTGTTTTTTCATTTTAAACTCGGATTTCTCCACTTTGCCTCATTTAATTTTAACTTTCAACCTCATTTTCGGTATCAGCATTAAATTTCCTACAAGAATAGTATACTTGGGTTCTTGAAAAGTACCATCCGAAGACCCTCACATCAGCTCGAACATTGACGATTTTGAAAAAATAATATTTCTGAAAATCTTTAAAACTTTACTACTCTTTTAAAAAGAATCCTGGAAACTGGCAAATCTCAGGAAAACTGCTTCATCTAATATGCTTTCCAACGGTATTATCAATTTTACTTTTATTTTGTGATTTAGTGGAGAAAATTACGTTTTAATGTTAAAAAATGTGGGTTTTTCAATGAAATTGTTGGTTTTCTCTAAAGATGACCCGCCACGAACCAACGAGTATGGGGTCGGTTTCTATGTATTTTTTCTCGCTGGATCAAATGGAAACTCTTGCAGATCTCTCAACTACGTTATAATCGAGTTTTAAACTTTAATTAACTAGTTTTACCCCATAACACACATACATTTAACCGTAACAAACAAACTAAACATTTGCGATTTTAAGTGTAAAACTCGGTTATAACGGAGTTGGAGAGATCTACAAATGTTACCATTCGATACAGCGTGAAGAAATACATAGAAACCGACCCCATACTCGTAGGTTCATGGAGGGTCATCTTTCGAGAAAACCAACAATTTCATTGAAAAACCCACATTTTTTAACATTAAAACATAATTTTCTCCACTAAATAACAAAATAAGAGTAAACTTGATTATACCGTTGGAAAGAGTATTAGACGAAGCAGTTTTCATGAGATTTGCCAGTTTCCAGGATTCGTTTTGGAAGAGTAGTAAAGTTTTAAAGATTTTCAGAAATATTCTTTTTTCAAAATCGTCAATGTTTGAGCTGATGTGAGGGCCTTTGGATGGTACTTTTCAAGAACCCAAGTACACTATTCTTATAGTAAATTTAATGCTGATTCCGAAAATGTGGTCAAAAGTTAAAATTAAATTAAGTAAAGTGGAGAAATTTGAGTTTAAAAGGAAAAAACACGGTTTTCCTGAAAAAACCTTTAAAAAATCATATCTCGAGAACGGATTGAGATAAAAATATGCAGTTGGCGACATTTTACTCCATTTTTGATGTAGTTTCACCCAAATTTTTTTTTTGCATCTGCGAGGGAATCACCCTGTATATCATCCCAAAGAATCGAAAGAAACCACCCAGATAGCTGTAACTTCATAGGTTTGCTCTCCTCTCTAAGGGCCAGTACTTTAACAGGGAAAAAAAATCAACATGGGATGTATCGCAGCAGGTGAAACATAGTAAAAATGACCTAATAAACTATGACAATCGTATCAGCTGATATGATTCCAAAGGAATTCTGATTATTATAACTTTTGTCACCTATAAATGGAGCTGCGAAGCGTAGATGTGTGATATAATTTATATAATTATTTCAGTTGGTGGGTCAGCTTGTTTTAAATTCAAAAGACTAGTAAAATTTAGGTGTTTTTAATTTAATTTCTCCTCGGTTTTGATACATAGTCATTTGTTACATCAGTTTGCAAACGAGTACTTAAAAGCTCAATTTCGTTATACAGGGTGCGGCAGTGAGGACGGACGGTTTTTAAAAAATCATAAAATAGTTAATTTTCACTCAAAAACAAATTTATTGATGCAATCAGGTTCGCAAGAAAATAGCATTTGAGACAGTCAAGTGTGAAAAATCACATCAGGCATGTGGTGGCCGAAATTTTTGATGCAGTGGTGGAGGCGTTCTTGGAAGTTCGTTTAGACTCACTCCAACATAACCCTACGTCGGAATGATCACCTACTTCTTTTTCCCTGAATTATGACGGCGACGTGTTCCAACCCGACGTGTGTGGTTCCAGCAGGATGGGGCGACCGCCCACACAGCCAGAACATCAATGGACGATATTCCCTGGTCGCCTTATTTCGAGGTTTAGCGATGTTCATTGGCCTCCTCGGTCCCCAGATTTAACCGTATGCGATTTTTTCTTATGGGGACACCTCAAGGCTTAGAGTATACGGGAACAAGCCCCGAACTCTGGACGAATTGAAGGACGCAATTCGCGTGGAAGTCGCCCAAGTTGAGAGAGTATGTTGGAGATAACGCCCAAGAACACCTCCAGCACTGCATCAACAATTTCGGCCACCACATGCCTGATGTGATTTTTCACACTTGACTGCCTCAAATGCTATTTCCTTGCGAACCTGATTGCATCACTAAATTTGTTTTTGAGTGAAAATTAACTATTTTATGATTTTTTTAAAAACCGTCCGTCCTCACTGCCGCACCCTGTATGAGTGTCTATGGGCAATTTTAGCTAATATTCCCTGTATAAGTGGAAGGCATTACTTCTGTTATCCTTCGTGTTTTGTCAATTGTGCCGCAATTTTTTTTTAGCCCTTTGGAGAAGATACATTCACAATGTTTCTGTAGCATAGTATGAACTGCTTTTTTAAAATTTGTGCAAAGAGAAATACGAGGTTTTAATGTACAGAGCTTGCTTCTTAAGAATAACCAAGTAGTTTACATATTCAATGAGTAGAGAGCTGAAAATACGCTTCATCGTAACTCACTTTATTTTTATCCGTTTGTAAAGTAGCGTAATGTGCAATGTATTGCTAGATGCGTACTATACGTTCATTCCTTGCAAATAAGTGATGAGTAGCAGTGACAAGTAGCTGTGACGGAGTACGTCATACTTTTAGGTAACAGAACGTGTAATTGTCTGAGGGTGTACCTACATTGGATCCGTAAGTCTCCTGATCCGATGACTCCAGATCCAAACCGTTCCATCGACCGATCAAACGTGTTTGTAGGGTTGCAACGTTGGTTTTGATGTTTCAAAAATATCGATATCCCTTGGTGATATCCTGTGATATCATCCTCCCTTCACAAGGAATATGACTGCTCCCTGAGGAGGGTAGCAACTGCCCTAGCCGACAAATGGGCCAAACCTCTTTAGCAAGTGACCCAGATGGGTGTGATTCGGGCGTTTTCACTGCGGATTCGAGGCTAAAAGAGAAAAGTCCACTGCCTGGGCTTGAAGATGCCCTTCAAGATTGAGCTTGAAGCTTGAGCTTCAAGATTGGAGCTTGAAGATGAGCCTTGATACCCCACAACTGAAGATATGGATTTCTCCCTTCACATTATGTTTCTTTTAGTTGCTCTAGGAAGCTGGAAACTCCTCATTAGCCCAATTTCCCCATTAGTGCTGCCCCACTTAAATAAATTCGTTGTTACTCGCAAATAACTGAATGAGAAAACCACCCAATGAATGAGAAATACCATCAAATGATGTTTTTTTTTCACCCGATTAGTGCCATTCCATATAATCGTCAAAATTGATGGTTTAGTATCCGAAACATCAGCATATCACAGCATCTGAATTTGAACGATACAGAGTTACGAAACTGATGATCCTAACCTAACCCACACATTCTCTGACAATTTCATCGAAATCTGATGAAATCAGTAGAAATTAAGCTCGTTACATGTTTGAGCATGCGTTGAGTTGATTTGGCAACAATGAAACTGACAGGGGACCGCCTACCCCCTAGCCCGCACATTCCCTGAAAATTTCATCCAGATCGAATGGGACACTGGAAAATAAGCTTGTCACAAGGATTTCATATTGGCGCATGTGCAGTAGCTATTATACATCGTGTTGAAAGTCAGATATGATGATCAAATTGTCATTCCCCAACGATCATCTAAATTTGATCGAGATCGGACGACTAGTTCGTGAAAAGATAGAGCATAATGGAATTTACGTTTGCGCATGCGCAGAGTGAGGTATTGAGTCAAGAACGATGAAACTGATGGAGGACCGTCTTCCCCCTTGCCTAAACATTCCCTGAAAATTGCATCCAAATCGGTTGAAAGCTGTGTAAAATAAGTTTGTTACAAGGCTTTGCAGACACACGACAGACACACACACACGCACACAGACAGACAGACAGACACACAGACAGATAGACAGACAGGGAACCAAAGTTGTTCAGAATGGTCTAAAACGTAAAATGCGAGTGAAAATGTTGATTTTGGAGACCATCAATTTTTTTTTCTCCTCAAAGTGAAAACAATGCTTCCGCTACCTTCATGTAGACTCATAAGCAAAAACCACTAATCAAACAGTATTGAGTTGAAATTTTGAATTGTGATAGTCTTGAACCGGACAAACAAGGTACATTCAGTGACAGTTCAAAGACAACCGACATCTCATTGTCTTGTTGTCAACACTGTTGGGAGATGAGAAGTTGTAATAGACTGCATCAGCGCATTCTGGCGCCTGGAACGCCAAAATGGGTTCAGTTAGTATTGAAAGTAATAACCAAAAAGTGTCTCCCTTCGTTGGCATCCAGTGACAAGTAGCAGTGAGTGATATTTTACGTCCGTTTTCAGGTAACAGAACTTGCGATCACGTCACAGGTGAGTACACCTGCCGCCCCGGTTATACTGGACCGATGTGTCAGCACCCCTGCCCGCTCAAGACCTACGGGCGGAACTGCTCCAAGACCTGCATGTGCAAGAACGGTGGGGACTGCCACCCGGTGACTGGTAAGTCAATTCAATTCAACAGTGGGAGCCCAAGTAAGTCGGGAGGGCCAGTAACTTTAGTCTTGGAATGAAAAAGTTCGTGTTAGGCTTCTTTATCATAGCTTACGTTGTAGGTGTACATTTTATTGTCTAGTCTAAAAAATCCTTATTTATTTATTAGATATCTATATTTACGAGTATTTTATTGATACTGATAGGGCAGAAATCTGAGAGCTTAGATGGATAAGAAATTTTTGGCAAAGTGATGACAATGGCTGATTTCCAGGCAGATGGAAATTTGGAGCTGGTATGTGGTTGAAAACATAGGTTATATGATTCAATAGGACTGGGAGCAAGATAATAATACATTTTAAAGGAATTCCATCAATCCCAGTAGAATTAGACTTCACCTCAGAAAATGCAACTGCCACCTCATGATCTTCAACGCCTCTGAAATCAAATTCCGGCACGGTACCACAAATCGTAGGTAAATCAAACAAGCAAGTATCAGTAGGAGAAGTGGGAGAATCAGTGAAATGAGAGTTTAATTCATTCAAATCAAAACCAGCATCTAAACACCCTGATTGGCATTGCAAGATTTCTCAGAAAGTCCCAGTTTTTTACATTGTTCCATAGCCTTTCTGAGGGAAGAGTGGGATCAAGATTTTTCATGAAATGATTTCTTTTAGTTATTCTAACCTCTCTCCTGACCCACCCATCAATCCTTTCAAATCGCTCCCGCACTATTTCACATTCGGACATCTCCCTCATGCGCATAGCAAAAGCAATGTGAGATGAAAACCAAGGCTTATTAGGTCTCTTAATCTCTTTGATTTGTTTGCTATTTATTTCTACATTTCCTATAGTTTTAATACTTGACTGACTAACTGTGTATACTGATATAGTTTTATTTATGGTATTTCTAGTTATTAATTCTTGTAAACAAAAACTAATGGGTATTAGTCTCCATTTGGAAATGCGGTATCCAAAATACCTAATCCTGTGATACCGTTGGGTCCTTTCATTTTAGACCCATCGGTATAGCATATTATATCCGCGTCATCTATTATTTCTGGTCTACGGTCCCAATTTAATCTTGATTTTATAATACCTAGTTTTAATATTTTGGTCAAAGTTAAATTCCTTTGTAATATCATTAAACGGAAATTCTGTTTCAGGAGTTTCCTTTATCATTTCTTGTATTATTTCAGTATGATATTTTCCTCCTTAAGTGCTAATCAACTGAATTTGATTTTTTTTTTTTTTTTTTTTAAATCTTAGAAATTCTCTTATTGCCTCTTGTTTGATCTCCCATTCAAATGGGAGTACCCCTAGTAGTATTGATAATAATATCATTGTTGGTGTGCTATAGAAAGCCCCAGAGATGGTCATTCACAATTTTATGATGTGCAAAATTATTGTGACTTTAAGACTTAAATATCCATCTTTAGTTTGACATTTCAACAATGTATATCTTCTTTTGTTGTGCAGGAGTTTGCGAGTGTTTGCCGGGATGGATCGGACCCACCTGTGGAACTCCTTGCCCCGAAGGTAGGCTATATATCTTTTATGGTAGTACCTATCGGTTCTGATCTAGTTGATAATATTATTTTTGTCATAGAAAAATGCATGATTATGGCATGGTTACTCGTTCCTATTAGGAAGAAAGTTATTCAAATGATGAATTCGTGAAAATATGCCAACTATTGTGTGTTAATGCTTAAACTTTCTCTGCAGAAATATCCATTAGAAGGTGATTTTAGAAATGCTTTACCTGTGATTATTTCTCTCTCCTTGGGCCGAATCCTGACTATATATAACTATGAACAACATCACTGCCGAGAACACCTCTATCACATATTTTTTTCATGTTTCCAGGCACATACGGCCAAAACTGTACGTATAGGTGCAAATGCCAAAACGAGGGGCGATGCCGAAGCCACGATGGCGTCTGCCGCTGCAAACCGGGTTGGATGGGACAGCGCTGCAATGAAAGTAAGTCAATACGTATAAATAAACCTTCAATAAAGCTGGATTTTTAGCCAACTTGATAAAATCAAATGTTGGGCGATTTTGAGATATGAAGACTGCCAAATGCAAAACATCCTAAGTGCCATTTTTAGTGAAATACGTTTTTTTATCGGACCTTATGTGCCATAAGACAACTGCTCATTTTACGGGTATGAACAGTTTTTTGGGTCTGCTGAACAATTTTGAAATGACACTTGAGACGTTTTGCAAATGGCGGTCTTCATATGATCATTGGTTGTAATTTTAACCCTGTGATTATAAACTGTAGATAACTTGGAACGTGCTTATACTTCATCCACTTGGATATTTAGAATGTGGCAACGTTTTTTGGCGTATGTGATTGAATCTCTCTCCTGTGTGTTACAGTTTGCCCCGAAGGATCGTATGGAGACCACTGCATGTCAGCTTGCAACTGCCCCAATGAGAACTTTGTGTGCCACGCCAGCGAAGGCTGCCTCTGCAAAAGGGGATTCACTGGTAGGTCAAGCTCCGTCTTTCGATTTCATGTACGCATCTTCAGTTTGTTTGGTTGTTACGATCTAATGGGTTTCCAAACTAAAAAGCTCCACCGCTAGGAGCGCTAAGGAGGCAGCACCCTAAAGAAAATGGCCTTTGACATGATTTTCCCCTAGTCAGCATCTTATGTCGCCCCTTTTTGCTCCACAATTCTTTCCCCCCACCAAGAACCTCATCAATCCTTTTCAAAAATGAAAATTATATTATTAATTAATTAATAATTATAATAAAGAAACACACACAAAAAATGAAAACGGAAAAATAAACAAAAAATGGTAGGTGTACAAGAACAACACCACACTGTCTCTGGAACTCTCTTATATCAGACTGTTGCAAGCTTAATCCTTCTCAGTGTATTGCCGCTAGGGTGGTGCTGGACGGGCAAAACATCTGCTATTAAACCTTTTTTACATTCAGTCACTCCCATTGACACTGCCACAGCAAACCTTCGACAAATATTCTTAAAAATAGATTGGTTACATTGTCACCATACTTGGATGAGATTACAGACTATCCTTGTTGTTTAATTTGTGAATTGTTTAATGTTATCGTTATATTTATTCTAATCTCAATTTAGTTATTTATGAAGTTGGCGTGTAGGATATGCTTTATGTATGATTGCAATAAAAACGTATTCTGTTGTAATGAAAACATATTTTATTTTTGGCTCCCAAAGCCTCTGGTTGATGGTCAACTGGCCCAGCCTAGCACCAACTGGCTGTCGCTAATAACTCACACTCGCGCAAGCCTCGCCAATTGGCTCTCTCTAGTAACATGGAAGTTTAGAGGGAGATGAAAGATTTGTACAATGCATGATAGATATATTAGTAATAAATAATATAACATTACGGTTTGGAGGTGCTAGAATAGCTCTCAGGGTTCAAGGGACGGAGTGATAACTAGGATGCTACAAAATACATTCTCAAAAAGCCCAAAACATCAAACTCTAAGATTGTGCTCTCCAATTTGTAGGTGATTCCCGTTCCTCCCACTGCATTTTTAAAATTTTGGAGCCCTCTAAATATCCCACTTTTTTTCCGAATTTCGCTAAAACGCTTTTACTGACAAAAGAAGAGATTTCAAATTGGAAAACCTATAGAGCACGTTACTCATTTTATGCAGTATCGATTAGTTTTGTCCGCAAAACCATGGTCAAATTGTATTGTATACATTTTGTATCGAAAAGGCCAATTGGCCAGTGAGGGCAAGTTGGCCTCCCAGCCAGTTGGTAACTTGGCCAGTTGGTGACCAATTAGGGAAAATGTCATTTGCACCTTGTTACTAATCGGAGTAGTTCCTCCTTCTTGATTCTTGAATACGATGCAGCTGGGGATTCCCTGATGTTGATTTAGCGTACAGGGTATCCTCTGGGTGTAGCACGTTGATCGCCTCTCACCTTTGAAGGAGTGATTACATTCTATCCATCACCTCTTGTTGTTACAATCTGGCCAGTTGTCTGCCGCTCGGGCCTCTAGCTAGGATTAGTTTATTTAACATTCTCAGTTTATTTCATGCTCCTAGTGATTGCAAATATCAATCAAACCGTTAATTGCGGAGAGGTAGAAGTGGTAGTTGTAGCAGTGAATCACTTCAGACTTTAGAAGAAGGAAAGATTCCAAGCCAAAGTTATTAACAATATTAATCAGTATTAGATCATTCCTAAACTAGTAGTTGTTGGTGTAGAGAACAAAAATACCATTTTATTCAGACTTCGTAAGAATTGTCTACCTAGTTCTTCTAGCTAATACCTATTGCTTATAAGTTCATTGTCGTGTGATTATAGTCTTCCTTCTTTAGAAAAGTTGCATAAGTGTATATTTTAGCTACCTACATATAATTTTACAGTGGAATTCCGCTAATTCAGATCTATATGTAATACAGGTTGCAACTTATATCGAATCAATACCTATGTAAAATCAATCAAGCACATTTATCAACTTGGTTCAAATTATTTGCTCATTCATTTGAAATTTCAAAAAAGCAGTAACTTTTTTCTGATTGAAGGGGACGTGACCTATCAGTGACCTACCATCAGTTGTGTTGTCCAAGGACACAAGTGCTGATGACATGTCAATGCCAGGCAATGCCAGGAGAAAGCTTAGTCATTAATGGGCAATTTCACATATTTTTTTCCGTTTGCTAAAAGCTCTTGATGTGAGGGAAATAGTGCAATTTAGAGGATATTGGATGATTGGAAAATATTGGATGGTGTCAAATGGAAATTACCCCACCTCACCTGGGGGCAGTACAATCCACATATGACGTCAATTCTTTCTGTCGGCAATTTGGTCCAAACCATTTGGAATTTTGAGCTCAAAATTTGCAGTCGGGGGTTTTCCCATTCCATCCTTCCACTTCCACCATACATGTAAACATAATTTTTCCACTTTTTTCCAGGCGACAACTGCGAAATTTCTCGTCAGCAGAGGCTGTCCATCGACGAGAGGTCCACTAATACGGGATCCATTGTTGGAGGCACCTTCGTAGCGGTCATACTTGTCGGTAAGTAACATATCGTTAAGGAATATGACAGGCAATATGAAATCGAGCTAATTTAGTTTTAAAAAATCGACTAGAATGGAAAAGCCCCTCTTTTGTTTCCCAAACAGACGTTACAAAACTACCTGGAACACAGGAATTCTGTGAAACCAAGATCCTGCAGTACATTCCTATCATTTCTATACACTGCACTTTTATTATATAATTTTAATAAGAATAGGTAGGTACCTACCATAAAACCAAGAGTGCTACTAGGTACATGCTTGCTTGATCTGCTATTCCCAAGTTCGCAGGTGCATTTGAAGTTTAATATATTCTTCAAATCTTGAAAAATCGTTTCATTTAGGGAGATTCTAAACGACGGGTGAGATGTTCATTAATTGATAAACTTTGTGGCACAAGTGCATAAATGCTTCCAAGAAACCACACAATATTATGCTGAGCATTTTGAGCTGCTCTCCTTCTGTGAAATTACGAGAATCGGTTGTGCATTTTGTGTAATTTATGTAAAATCAAATCTAGTTCAATCATTTCTATGAAAATCTAAAATAAAATATCATTTGAATACTTTTAATAGCGACGTGAAACCCATTACTGGTTGTAGATACCTACACCTACGTGTTACTTGTTATTGTAAATAATAACCAAATGAACCTTTTGAACTTCTTATTCAACTTCCAGTGTTCAGTTTTGTTGTCTAGTGTATGGACATGACATGATATGATGTCATAAATGGAGTTTTCAGTTGATTTTCATGATTTATTAGGGAATATTCAGTGAAGGAATAGTAATTTGACTTGTGAGAGTTGAGTGGAGTCAGGATCTATTCCACCTTTATCGATGCGACGGTGGCGCAACTACTGTTAATCGATAACACGAATTGGAGCAGATATGTTTTCGATATTTATGTTGATTGAAAATGATTTCAGGTGTGATCGTGCTGTTGGTCCTCTACTACCGGCGGCGAGTTGAAAACCTGAAAACGGAGATAGCTCACGGGCACACGATCCACTACACGGCCAACCCAGAAGCGGCATCAGGTAAAGTCACATTTCGTATAATTTCTTATTTTATGAATCGTCAATATACCATCTGGAACAGCGGTTACCAAACTGTGGTGTGCCAAACTGGTGGGGGTCCCTACAAACTCATCAAACGGAAACTCATCAAAAACGTGAGGTCGAGGAGTTTGGGTGGGACACTGGTCAAAATTGAAGGGGAGAGAAAGTCGTCAAAAAGAATTTCAAATAGAAATTGGATATAAATTTGGAAGATGAAAAGTAGTTGACAATTATTTTGATGACTTTCCTGTCCCCTTTGGAAAATGGTAAAAACTCCTTGGGGGAAACTCATAGAAAGGAAAGTCATCAAACCAAACCTTTGAAAGGCTTCACCGTTTGCCAGACCCAACCGTTATAAGGTTTTTTTAGTTGACCCAAAGTAGACCAATATCCATCTACTACTACATACCATCATTTTTGACGAGTTTCCCGTCAGCTCCTTTTTGATGAGTTTCCTTCAAGGTAGTTTTTGAGGAGTGTCTCTAGTCAAAAAAATGTATACTGATTTATAACTGAATTAAAGAGATAAATTTATTGGATTCCATTTTTTGATGAGTCGCTCGTTCATGAAGATTTGACGAGTTTCCACCCCACGTGGAAAACTGATCAAAAATGGGGTTCCACGATTTTTTTTATGAGTTTCCTGTTGATGAGTTTCCTAGTTCCCACTGGGGGGACACAAGTTGTAAGAGAGCCAGTGGTGAAGTTGTTCCAAAAATAATCACGAAATATTACTTCTCCACCTTTATTTCCTACCCCTGACACAAATACAGTTGACACGGCAAAAATCACACTGAGAGGATTATCACAGCGATGGAGACAGATTCCAGTATGAGACTGAGATTCTGAGCCTTGACATATGAAACCCCATCTCTAGATCCCATTCGGATAGATACACGATGGGAGAGAGACATTTTAACTTGAGACACAAAACATATATTTCACATGGGGAAAAATAAGACATATCCATGTACGGATGTATTTGCATGTAGGGTAGATTTTTCTTTTGGTAGTTGACATCGTCCAGTTATATTCCGATAGTGCACATTAGACTCAGTTTGGTAGGTAATTTGTTTTGGACTAGTGTTCTGCGGTGAAGGGCTATCTAATACAGGTTTACTATATACGGGGTTTAATAATAATTCATAGATATCATACCAAAGAATCGAAAGAAACCACCCAGGTAGCTGTAACTTCATAGGTTTGCTCTCCTCCCTAGGGGCCAGAACTTTAACAGGGGAGAAATTCAACATGAGATGAATTTTTTTTAAATATCTGCGTAAAATGCGGGTCCTGGAACTGAAAAAGTATCAACCCTTCTCGTAGACACGATGTCACCCTAAAGAATCGAAAGAAACCACCATATATATCATAATATGTGTAGCATATCCATGTACCTACCAATATATATCTGCATGTAGTGTAGATATTCAACATCAGTTTACTGATTTACTTTGTGTTCACGCAATATTCGATCCAATCTCAAAACAAAGATAGCTCACACGACAAGCTCTTTCCCATCAGTTGATGCAAAAGTTTTATTTATTTATTTTTTTTTTAATTTTTCTTTTACGTTGCAGGGGATCGGCATCATTTCGACAACCCGGTGTACTCTTTTGGGCCGGGACCTGCCAGACCGTCTGCTGACCCCCTCAACAACCTGCTCATCCGAAACGACCTCAAGAGCAGCAACATAGAGCGCGCCAAGCTTGGCTACACTTTGGACGATGATGACGACGAGTACAGAGGTAAGGGGTTGTCACAGCAGGGTTGACAGTTTAGGGCCCGTTTGACAGTGTACAGCTCTCGTTTAAACCTGATTCAACAGTTGAACCACTGTTTAATGAGTGGTTGTTGATTTGACTAATTGTATAGTTCCTAAACCTGTTTATATAGAATATGTAATAAGGGTTAAACACGCATTTTGGGCCGTTTTTACACCCTCATCAACGTATAACAGCCAAGTTGTATTGATTATTCGTTGATCCAGCACACAGGGTGAAATTTATCTTGAGTTATATGAAGTTATTCGCCATTATAGCGTCAAGCTCGGCTACACTTTGGACGATGATGACGACGAGTACAGAGGTAAGGGCTTGTCACAGCAGTCTAGGGCCCGTTTGGCAGTGTACAGCTCATTTCACGGGCATAAAAGCTCCATAAACGACGTTGAATAATAAACTCATAAATCATGGGAGCATACAGAAGAGATACAACTACATACATTAACTACAAAGGCACGTCATTTTGAAATGAGACTGTTGGGTAATTCCCAACAGGGTCCTTGGGTCCTTTCATCAACTACTTATCCCAAGATAACATTACTTATAGGTATTTCTACCTGAAAAAACTCGGCAAATTATTACATAATGGTTTATTATTTCTGAATCAGATAGCCAGCTATAGTAACCAGCATGCTCTGGGGCTTTCGCAGAGCCCCCACAGGGTGCTGCGGCGCCTCCTCTCACTCCACCCCCCGCTCACCCCCCCACCACCCACCATGACCCCCTGCTAAGCGTGACAGGCGTGCGCGCGTGCGTAAGTCTAACACTCAAAAAAGACACTTTTAACATGTTTAATGTTTTAGGGCTGGGGGTCATTCTGTGAATTCCGACACGACACGCAAATGTGCAACGTTTTTTTCTGATGATTTCCGCTTACAACCGAGTCGTTGCTAGGGAAATGGTACTTCGTCGTTTTTCATCCCACAAAATTCGTTGACCATTCGTTCGAAAGCTCTCGATTTATCCAACCATATTATGTTAACTACTGCGAAGTGCGTGGCCAACAAGCTGAGTTATGAGCATGGTTATTTGAATAATTGTTTACACACAGGTGATCATTCTCAATTATTGATATTGTGAACATGATTGCAACCGCTTGTAAATTTCTGATGATTTCATTGAGTGAACATTAAACATGATTTAATGTTTTTCCCTCTCAAGGGAGAAATTATGATTTCATTTTCCATGGTAATTTGGAAAACGTTACTATTTTCACCTGTTTTTGGCCCATAGCATCTATGCAAGTAAAGCGATCGGGATGGTTAAACGTTAGGACCAACTAGACCCAAAATGGAGTCTATGTGCGAAAGAACGGGTTTTTAAAGTCAATTCTTAGGCCTTTTATGGCCCGGACGGCGGACGGCGAACGGACATTTCAAATTTGGATTCTACGCACCTTGAAACGTAAAGTGACAAAGTTTGAGGGGGGGGGGGGGGGGGTATACAAATTTTTCGCTATACGATCACATAGGCTTATTATTAGAAATAATAAACCAAAAGAACACAAATGGGATAGGATCATCAGGAAGGTAGGTTGTTTGTGAGATCACAAAATCGGTACATATACACCTAGGTGTTTTTAACCCAACTTGGCCTCATCTGCATAGAACAGTGTTCAATTTGAGTGTTTTATTAATTTATTATTGTTATTATTATACACAAGCACTACAGAAATATATTATCTATAAATGAAATCTAAATTCGAGGATCATAAAAATAGGGACTTGCACTCAACCACAGCCATAAAACAAGATAACACAACAACAACAACAGCTCCTGACGGATGACGTAATCGTGGAAATGCGGCAATCCGGTAAAATGCCTAATTTTTCAGATATGGACAGTTCGTCTCAAGAGTGCTTGTTCGGCAAGATTCACCCACTCTTCAGACTGGCACTATCCAATCAGAAGGCCGAAACGCATTGCCGGATTGCCAAGATTCCGGATGGATGTAAACCCAGTTTTAACCATATAACTAATTTTGGCAAAATCTGAGGTTGTGTCCAGATATGGTGAACAACAATGGTATTCATTATATCTGCAATGGTACTACTCAGCTTTTTTCTTTTCATTCCTAGACGCTGTGAGGTTGCTGCATAAGTTATGCCATTCTCCTCACTAGAGGGTTGATGGAGGATGTTTTTTGTTTCTCTTGTTATTGATGGATGTTCCTAAAGGTATGATGTTTAAAGTTGACCTCGTTTTAGTCATTTTCTGTTAAATGTTGAGTCTATTTCCTACCAGTTGACGTTTATGCCTGTTCCCCCCCCCCCCCCCCCCCCCCCCCCCCCCCTCTTATCCTAGGGTGCTCTGAGCTTTCTGAGTTGGTTTATTTTGTATAGTGCTGAAGAGGTCCGTGCTAACGGGCCGAAACCGGTTCACAATAAAGACGCTCCCTTACAGGGGAAGGAAGGATTGATTTTCTTTAATCTCCTCATCCCACCCTCCCTGCAGGGACACAACCACAGATTTTGCCACATTTAGTAATATAAGTATTTGTATTCTGCGTAATTAGGTATATATTATGCCACTTTAACCTCTATATAAATGTGAAATGCGTTGTTTCAGGTGGATCTTCCATAGCTTCGACAGTCGCCCTCAAAAACCGGGAGGCGGACATGGGTAACCCCAACGTCTACCACTCGCTGGAAGACCTCAAAGAGCATTTTTACGAAGAGCTCAAAGAGAAGAAAACCCCTCCAGGTACGAATTCAGTCCGTAGGAACTCAACTGGGATACTTTGAGAATTAATGTTATGAAAATAGAGAGTTTCTAGTAGATCCGTAAAGCACAATAAGTCGTGCGGTATTGACAATCCGGCGCCGTAAAGGTGACGCATCCTTCTGTACAGATATGTTTACAGATCGCAATCCGGAAAAAACGTAATAGTCTAAAATAGCCTCTTTCCATGGACTCAAATAACCTCCTAGGGATAATTTCCTCCTTCCAAGGATTTAGCGTTACAGTTAGATCCGTTGAGGACTTGACGTGACTTTAACCTTTTTGCGTCTGACTTTTAAATACCCACGCAGCTCCCCAGTTCTGGATTTAAAGGCCCGCTCAGACCAAGACAGCTCTCCTATCCTGACTTTTTTTGTGTTTTTGCACTCTTCCATTGCGCCAATCTTCTAAGATGCATTACAGTTTCAAAATTCGTTCAAATTTCACCAAATTTTGAGATAAGGTTTCTTACATTGTATAGTATTCAATCAAGTATAAATATCCAGTAAAAACCCATCCGCAAGTTCTAGGCATTCTTCCTCGTCAGAAAAATCGCTGTACATCACTGTTTTCATCCGTCACAAGTTCAATTATTTCTTTTTCCGTGAAAGCATGGCAATTTCTTCGCGACATTTCACAGAAAATAACACGGATGGAATAATACAAGACAAACTTTTGCAAAAGGGCAAGCGGTACTGGAGCTTCTGCGAGGAGAACGGCAAACCCTCCCTCTCCCCGCCCAGTAATGTCGAATGTTCAATGCAAAAACAGTCCAAAGTCTTCCAACTACCGCTCTCAGTCTGAAAAACCATGAATGAAGGGGGAAAAATGAATAGAGTGACGTCATAGCAAAACGAAAAGCAAACTGCATATATGCGGGGCCTGGCAGGGAGGTGATCTAAGGTCGGTATGTAAACATGTGGACCCCAGCAGTGACGTTCACCTAGGTAGCTCCGTATACTCGTATAGGCGGTCACCGGTTTGGAGCTTAAAATCAACCATATTTCAGTTATTTTTGTGCGTTTTTATACGAAAAAACAGCTCCATAGGATGATGACGTCAATTTTAATGAGTGTTCGAATGTAAGCGTACAGGTTTACCCTACTGACTCTTACCATTATTGTAAGCTTGTGACAATCCACCGATTGTCGTGATCGAAATTCTTGGATTTCTACAGTATATTTCAATCTTTTGATGTAATTTTGGGACTCAGGTGAAATAAGTAGAACAAGATTTCAATCACTGGGATAATTTATTACGCTTTTCTTTATGTTGCTCCAAAAGAAAGGTAATCAGGGGGATTTTCTATCTAGCCTGTCTTATATTCACTTCTTTTAAAAATGAAAGAAATACTGCAGGAAAGAGAGAGGTATGTGGGATAGGAATGGATTAGGTATTAGTATAAACAATGGGAGTTTATGTAATATTAATTGCTATTAACGCAAGTGGAAGAGAGAGGTAGACTCAACGTTCTGAAGGTGGAGCAACGATAAGAGCCAGCAGACCCGTGCATGTTGGGGGTACCAATGGGAACGCCGTTCCATTGAACGGATCACAGTAACAGTTTTTGATAACTGTTTCTGTGGTAGTTGGGTCGTCAAAACATAGGCGCTGCTTTTGTCACAATAGCCGTACACTGATCAGCTGATGTCATATGAGATGTTAATCGTTGGTACTAAATTCTGTGGTACCTAACTTTTTGGCCCTATCCAAATTTGTATTTTCCGCCATGGGACTGGAATGGAGTTAGAGGCTTGTTTTCTAAAGTTACATCTAGAGCACTAATGTCCCTCTAGTCGAATTACTCCCTTTGTATACTCCAGGACGGAACTATGATAGTTATCCTTCCCTAACTGTTCCCAAATTGGATTCCGATTTGAACTCCCATAAGTGTTCATGTGGTTCGCTGAGAAGGGGACCCCCCTGAAAAAATAAGGGTAGTATTTGACGCCTCTCAACGTTCCTCAAATGGGATATCCCTAAACGAAATATTACATGTAGGTCCCAGTCTTCTCCCGGGAATATCAACAATACTGACCCGGTTCCGTCTTTTTAAATTTGCCTTTATAGCAGATATCCGGCAGATGTTTCGTCAAATTAGACACCCACGTGTGGACTGGGCGGGCAAGATATCGCCATTTTGTTTCTCTTGTTCCGTTAAGTGTTTTGCTCTCCCATATTAACGCCCTTTCAATTGTGTAATAAAACGTTATTGAGTCTGGTTTCTTTCGATCTCGTTCACTACCTATGATAGTTTTCTATGAATCGTATTCGAACACACTCAAATTGTTCTATGCAGGATATTTTGTGATTAATTTTCAACTAATATCTACTACGCAATATGTTTTTGCTTTTTACAGAAGAGGAGTACGACCGGCTGGACTACTCGCGCCCCGGGAGCTCTCTGAAGCCGCACTACACGCGGATGTCCAACGGAGGCTCCCCCCGCCCCCCGTCCTCATCCGACACGTCGTCCAACGCTCCGCTCGACAAGAACGAGGACTGATAGCTGATAGCATTGACGATAAGGACTGATAAGAGATTGCGTTTGTGACGTTATTTTCAAACAACCAATCAACTTAGAGTTATGTAACTTTTACGGCTAAGGACAGAAAATTCATGCGCTAACCTCTAAGCCATAATCAATATAGGTTATTGGTTTAGTAACAATGTAATAACCTACCAAAATCCTTGAAAATTGATGTGTTGAATATTGACAATAAGGACTGAAAGGGATTGCATTGTTCAAGGAATCGATGTAGGTAGGGTTATGCCACTTTTACGACTAAGGATAGACAATTCAGATGCTAACCTCAAAGCTGTAATCATTATTGGTTGTTGGCTTAGTAGCCAAGCGATACCTACCAGAAATAATGGAAATTGATGTGTTGAATATTGACAGTAAGAACTGAAAGGGATTGTGCTGTGACATTCTTTAGTACAATGGATAGATGTAGAGTTATGTCACTTTTATGGCTAAGGACAGAAAATGCAGGCGCTAACCTTTAAGCCATAATCAATATAAAATTATTGGCTTACAAACAAACAATCAAAGAAAGCAATAACAGAAACCAACAAAGCAATAATCTATCAAAAATCATTAAAATTGGCGTATATAATTCTATAAATGCTTCACAATTGTGGTTGCGTCTCGTAATTCAAAGTCCAAAAATATTTAAATGCGGAATAACTTTTATAAAATAGACAAATTCGAATAAATTCGACATAATTTGGTAAAATTGGACTTTTTGACAACTTCCAGTCATTGCTAATGTTGTAAATAGGGTTTTAACATCAAGAATAATCAATTTGGCAGCAATGCTAAGAATATATTTTATAGTCAGGTCACTATAAAAATCTCTCACACTATAAAACTGGCTGCAGTAACTCTATAACTGCTCCTTAATTGTGTTCACGTCTCAACATTCAAAGTAGAAATCGACATAATTTCGACTTGAATTTGAATCACAATAGAAATTTTTAATATAATCTCGAGTAAAGTAACTGTAGGATTGACAATTTAGAGGGATTCTTCCCTCGTGTAGCTCTTACGCTGTATATATTTTAACTAAATTTGTCAATATTTGAGGGACCATTTGTAATTTGTGAATCGGGTCATCCATGGGGCCACCAGTCAAAATAATTGAAAATTAGGTTTAAAGCTTATGAAATTGGTGGATTTTGATGAAATTTGACTTTTCTACCAGGTATAAGCTTCGTTCTCAGTGCGCGTTCTGACAGTTCTTGAACTCATCGGAACTGGTACAGAAAATCCCGGGGCGTTCCGGAACTTGTGGAACTGCGTTCTGCACTGCAAACGATTTCAGAACTTGGAAGTGGAATAACCTATGTTGTTGTTTATAACCTCACTCAACTTGTGTCACTTTCTGGTGGTCCTTTTCTGAATATTTTTAGTTCCCGTGAATATATTACTTATTATGCCCGTGAATATTGCTCAACTATTACCCCACGGCAATAAAATAAGATAAAAATAAAATATAGAAAATTCCACGATGACTGAGGAGTATACTCGAAAAAATTTGAGTTTCATGGATGTAGACGAGATCCAACTATAACTTCAATCTCGTCCTCATCATTTACAAACCAAACACCATCGTCGAAACTATCGCTTTCCGAACTTGACGAGCTAGTTGACATTTCGATCATAGAATAGGTACTTATACTAACTTATAGAGACTAAAGTATGATTAAGTATGATTTCGATGAAGAAGAAGAGAGTTGTTTACTCCACGAGATCCGAAAAATTGTGAAATGCGCATGCGTCCTTGCGTTCGAGTTGTGACAGTTCGGAAAAAAAACGGGAACTGTCAGAACCGTTCGGAACTGGGCTAGCAAAACACTGCGAACGCCGAATTTGGGGTTCTTGGTGTTCCAGAACTGGGCGTTCTTGGTGTTCCGGAACTTGGCGTTCTGGCACTGCGAATGACAAAACTCGACTTCGCTTGCCCAGAACTGTTCCAAACTTGCAGAACGCACACTGAGAGCTAAGCTATAGTTACTGTGAATGTGGTTTTAGCCTCAAGAATAGACAGTTTTGCGGCAATGCCGAGAATGTTTCTCAACATGTTTCTAAACACAGCCATATGAAATATAAAAATCGTTCATATTATAAATCAGCAAAACAAAATCATAATATCAAATCAAGATCTGAAATATATAATCATAATTCACATAAACATAATATAAAATACTAGTTACATCCAATTCAATCTGTTAACTTAAATCAAATTCACACAATCAGACTGTTTTCTTCAATAAATTTAAACAAATCATCCCTACATCAATATTTCAACTTAACAGTAAGAAGCAGTAATTGAATGGGCTGGTTATTTTTGCCCTGATATTATTGAACATAGTATCCCTCGATCTTCGGTACCTAGGTTTTAAGAACCTTTAACCCGTGATAATTCCTGTTCTTTTTAATATCATAGGATTGTGTTTATTTGGCACTCTGTCACTATAAAACAGGCTGCAGTAACTCCAACGCTCCTCAATATTACCGTCGCGTCTTGTGATTCAAAGCCCAAATATATTTAAACGTGAAAAACCTTTATAAAATCGACATGTTCGACTCAAATTTGAATCGCTATTAAAATTTCAAATATAATCTCGAGTAATGTAACCTTAATATGAAATATTTAGGGACTTTTGGCTCATGTAGCTCTTACGCTGTATATATTTAAACTAAATTTGTTAATATTGTCTATCACTATAAAACTGGCTGCAGTAACTCTATAACTGCTCCTTAATTGTGACCAAGTATCATCATTCAAAGTAGAAATCGACATATTTGATTAAATTCGACTTGAATTTGAATCAATATCGAAATTTTTAATATAATCTCGAGTTAAGTAACTGATAAATGGACAATTTAGGGATTCTTCCCTCGTGTAGCTCTTACGCTGTATATATTTAAACTAAATTTGTTAATATTGTCTATCACTATAAAACTGGCTGCAGTAACTCTATAACTGCTCCTTAATCGTGGTCACGTCTCAACATTCAAAGTAGAAATCGACATAATTTCGACTTAGATTCGACTTGAATTTGAATCATTATCGAAATTTTAAATATAATCTCGAGTAAAGTAACTGTAAAATTTAAAATTTAGGGATTCTCTTACGCTGTATATATTTAAACTAAATTTGTTAATATTCGAGGGACCATTTGTAATTTGAGTATCGGGTCATCCATGGGACCACCGGTCAAAATAATTTATGGTTCGGCTATCGTATTGGATCAGATATGTGTGCAGATTCAGTTAAGCACCAGCTTTCTGGGAATAATTGTTTCGAACAGAAATGAATCTGCAGTTGGTACATAAATCATAGGTACCATGTGAGTACAGTTTGATTTAATTGTGATTTTTATTGTTGGATTCCTATTGTTTTTGATATGTTTATATTGAGGTACCAGTAAGCTGTGTAATTTATACTCTTTAGACAATTACTTTTTCTGTATAATTCAGTGTGCACATGGGTTTGAAAATAATTGTGCAGTATCGCCCGTTAAATTCATTCATAGTTCGCCTCGAATTCCAATGAAGAAGCTTTGTAGCTAGTCTGAAAGACATTTTCTGGAACTGCTGAAAAGTTTGGGATGCATTAAAAGAGGAAGTGAGGGAGATATATAGGTATAAAGTTCATACGAAGGGTGTAAAATACATAAAGTATACACCTTTTATTTACTACAAATGTTGGGAAAGTACAGTGAAGCATTGAATTTAGAATTCATTTAGAGGTTGAGACCTGTCTTTCAACATTTGTAGAAAAAAATAACATAAATAACAGATAAATTCAGCGATCCATGAAAGAAAGTATTCGCCATTGATACAATGATGCCGAAGAAAGAAGTCATGGAAAAAATATGCGCCTAAAAGCTGAGGCCTGGCAGTTGCTATGGTAACAACCAATACTGCGCTGTGCTCCAACCTAATTTTGTGGAAAAATTTCGTTATTGTTGTAGCACCCCTGTTTTCCCCGTGGTACATTCTGATTAGTTAGGGTCAGTTTCACCAAAATTGTTAATCAACGTTTGCTCATTAAACCGAAGATCTCAGCTATTGAACAACAATATTCGGTTTCACCAAATCCGGTTTTGATAAATCAATGATCAAATGCGCTAAATCAACGATCAAAACTAACCAGCCGAATTTGGGGGTTACTACATTCACGAAAATGAGCCACAGAGGATTGATCAGAGCATTGGTTTTTGAGGACGAATTTGACGAGAATGATATGAAGACTTTACAATTCACCGTCCTCGTTGGATTTGAGAGAGTACGGCGGATTTCAATCTCAATGAAATCGATTTTCTGAGGAGGTACCGACTTTCAAAAACTACTGTTTTGTCAGTCCTTGAACAAATTGATGATAGCATCGAATATACAAGTTACGGGTAGGGATATAGGTACATACAGGGCAGGTACAATTATAGTAGTAAAATAGTCGAATCAACGATCAAAACTAACGAGCCGATTTGGGGTGGTTACCATTCAGATCAACGATTTTCTAGGTTGGTTGGTCTTTTCGCCATGTTTGTTTACATAATAAAAATCCTTTTTTTCCCATCTAATTTGCTACATTTTCCTAGTTATTTCTTACGTTTTCCTACATGCTCGAAAATGAGCCACAGAGAATTGATTATAGCATTGGTTTTGAGGACGAATTTGACAAGGATGATATGAAGACTTTACTATTCACCGTACTCGTTGGTTTTGAGAGAGTACGGCGGATTTAAATAGCAATGAAATCAAATTTCTGAAACAGTTTTCTTTCAAAAACTACTGCTTTGTCAGTCCTTGAACAAATTGATGATAGCATCGAATACACAAGTCACGTGTAGCGCGTCTACAATTATGAGTACTATAACCAAGATTAACTTCTCAACCAAGTGACAACAAAACAAGCGGCATTGTTTACTATATCGATTTATAACATAAATAAATATAAAGCTACGACATGAATAGAAGAAGAAGTGCGAAAGAAATGAGTGATAAATTGAGAGCTTTCCAAAGAGTGGAGAACGATTTTTGTCTGATTAAAACTAAAGAAGTTTCATTTTCCCAGTAACTTCTTGGTTGTACGTTAAAATCAAAAGTTAACTAAAGCATTTTCCATGCTAAAATAAAAAATTTCGTGACACATCCGTTAGTCCAAGGCTAATTCATGTTCCATGCTAAACTCACTGTTTAGTCGTTGCTAAAATCCATGCTAAACTCACCCATTGTCTGTTGCCTGTCGTTGAAATTTCTGTTAAAATGTAGTTCATTGTAAAATATTTCGAGTTTCTCGATGTTTGGTCGATGAAAAGTCTATATTCTAGGCCGACGTTTCGAAATATTCATATGTCATCTTCAGGACTTGAAAAATTGTATTTGAGCGCTTATTTCATATTCTCGTCATAGAGCTTTAGTAGGTAGCAGGTGGTTCTACTTGAACAACATCTTTGTGTATACTGAGAAAGCATTATTTAACTTATACGTTGATTTTGGTTGTCATAAGAAAACTAAAGCATGTTCCATGCTAAAAGAATAAATTTCGTGACACATCCGCATAACGTTTTTAGCTAGTTAGTCCAAGGCTAAAAGAATAAACGCCATATGCATGCTATATGTATGTTCCATGCATATTTAAGCATATGTATGTATGTTCCATGCTAAAAGAATAAACAAATATGGGTACTCATGTGCACTCTGTAATCTTCTTTGTTAATTTCATTAAATATATTGGAGGTATTCTATGTTGTAACTTACAAGTTCTTAATTATGGTTTTATTTCATGAAACGTACGTTGATTTTAAGTTGGATGAGTGAGTGTTGTTCCATCGAAAATCCTGTGTTTTTTTGTGTGTTAATTTGTGATAGGTAAATTTGATTTTAACGAGCGTTGTTTGAATGATGAAAGATTTATTGCAGTGTGTTGAATATTTTTGTAATTTTATACAGGATTTTGGGGTTTTAAAAAAATCAGTAAAATTTGAACACCCAACTAAAATTAATCAGAAATATAAATTTTAAAAACGAAGTTGGATAAAAAAATTTAGGCTCTAGAAATGTAATTGTAAATAATTGAAGAGATGAGAATTACTGGAAAAAATTTCATTTTCTACCATCTTAATTTTATTTAAGGGTAAGTCAGTTAAAATTATAGTCAATTTGCAATTTCGTGCATTAATTACGTCAATTGTTGTAAATTTTTATTGATTAATGAATTAAGTCAACAGTTATTTGAGTTTTGAGGTGTTTCGTCATGATTATTTTATTTTTTCTGCTTAATATTGAAGGAATGTATACTTTTTTAAGCCTTAAATTTTAAATTGCCTATTTTTATTGTGAATTGTGATTTTTGTTTGGTGATTTTCCTAAATTTTAAATGTTCGCTTTGTATCGAGTATGGAGGGAGGTGGATGTGTGTGTGTATATACAGTATAGAGATGTTATTACTGAAATTGTAAAAAATTTATGGAATGTACTGTACATTTTTAAAGATGATGCAATAATAAATATATTTTGATATGTGGATGGTATTTTTGTGCTGAGAATTAGGCTTACCTGTTTCCTCTCACAAAGGCTTGAGCGTTGAAATTGATTTCGAAATTTCCACTTCATGGCCACAGGATATGTTTGGTATTGTATCAAATAAAAATGTCTGCCAAGTTGGGTGGGCAGTATAGCTTCCTCGCGTATTGTAACATGGATGTATAGAATTAGTTGAAGACAGTGACGGATTAATAGAATTTTTTGAAAAAGACCTTGAAAAACTAGCAGTTTTAGAGGTTTTAGACCCACACTTTATATTATGTAAAAATAAACATGAAAAACATAATTTTTATTTGCACAAATATTTGAAAAGTCATAATTGGTCAGTTAAGAAACGAAAAAATGATACTCATTGTAATTTACGTTTACGCAAGCCCAGAATGAACTGATGAGTTGAAAACAATGAAATAGGTACAGGACCATTTGCAATCTAAACCACTCATCGCTGACAATTTCATCAAAGTCGTATGAAAACTGTGGAAATTAAGGTCGTTACAAGTATTTCACATTGGCGCATGCGCAGTAGCTATTGATGATACAATCGTGTTGAAATTTATATAAGATGATAAACGTCATCCCCCAATTATCATCTAAATTTGAGAGAGATCGGACGACTAGGGCGTAAAAAAATGGTGCTTGATGGAACTTACGTTTGCCCATGCGCAGAGTGAAGTATCGATTTAGGAACAATGAAACTGATTGGGGATTATTTACAGCTTTAAACCCACATTCCTTCGAAATTTCATCGAATTCAGATGAAAACTGTGGAAATTGAACTTATCTTAAAGATTTCGCATTCGCGGCATCAACTAATGATGCAATCAGGTTGAAATTTATATCGGATGATCAAATCATCTTTTCCCAACTATCTTCTAAATTTGAGCGAGATCGGACGACTACGGCGTGAGAAAATGGGGCATAATGGAGTTTACGTTTGCGCAGAGTGAAGTATTGATTTGGAAACAATGAAATGGACAGGCATCCAGCTTCTCCAGTTTGCAGTTAATGGAATGTATCTAATATTTCGCCAGAAAAAAGAAATTAATTACCGTTTTTTTTTTTTTTTTTTTTTTTTTTTTTTTTTTTGTCATTTTCAGTGATTTTTAAACACTTTTTTTATTTGCCCAATTTAATGTAGGTACTCAAAAAGTGTGGTTTAACGAACCAGCCTTATAAAATGCTGGCTTTTTTTGGGCAAAAGAGTGATATATATATATAATATATATATATATATATATATATATATATATATATATATATATATATATATATATATATATATATATATATATATATATATATATATATATATATATATATAATATATATATATTTTTTATTAATCCTAAAGAGAAATCTTCTGGAAGGAAACATATGAAAATGCGCTAAAATCCAGTAATCGTTTCAGAATGGCTGAAACGGATTTCCGTGAAGAAATTATAAAAAAAGCCATTGCTAGCTTAATTTTTTTACGAAAATTCGTTAAAACAGCCATTTGGTCTAGCTTCTCAAAATTCTTCACTACCAATGTACATGTTTGCAATTGAATTAATGTTTCGATTAAAATTTCGACTTATGGAATATCTATATCCTCATTTTATGAAAGTTAAATTCACTGGTAAACTGAAACCTAAAAGTTATTTACAAATTTATCTTCACATTAGTACCTACCTATTTATTGTCTATTATCATTTAATATTTAGGTACTATGCAAACGCTTTGTTTTGAAGTCAATTGCCTTCCAACTGAAATGTATTATTCAAGGTGGTGTATTAAAGATATAGGTATATTTAATAATTTAATGATAGATGATGTAAAGTTCTTTCCCGAAGTATTGAGATTTTTCTTCTTGTCAGTAAAAATGGTTCATTATTGTTCCTTACGTTTATTGAAGAGAGAGTGGAAAAAAAATCACTCTGTACCTTGAGCAGGTGCCAGGTATCTAAACTATCGCAAGTAAATCACCAATATCAGTTGACAGATATATGAGCTGTTTACGGCATATGCATATGTTTTTCTTTACTCTTGGAACCTGCTTTCAAAAATTACCTACGGTACCTAGCAACAACAAAGCGGATTTGTTTGTAAAAAGTTATCGTCAATGTACTATAACTATATCATCCCTTACTGAAGAAACATCAATCAAGGATGTTTCGCAAACGAACTCGTCGTTAATAACATTATTTGTGGGTACGTAGAGGCAAATTTACTATTTAGCTTTACTATGCTAAGCTAATACGGTGCGAATGCCTGATGAGGCTTCTAGGTACCTACTTCTAGGTATCTACTGCATAACTCACACATTCACTGAAAATTTCATCAAAATCGGATAAAACTGTGATAATTAAGCTTCTTACAAGGATTTTCACTTTTAGGGGCTTCTTGCAATCATTTTTCATGTATTTTACTCGTATTTCTTACTTTGTACTTGTAAGTACGGATTTCCCAATACTGTTAAGAAGCAAATTTTAGATACCTATAGGAAGTTTTTTTTTTTCGAAATTAGCACAAAATTTCCTACACGAGTTGTTCAGAAAATAATTTTGTCCAGTCAAATTTGCATTTGGCACCGCCAAAGGGCGTTCAGGGAGTTTTCATCTCAATCCTAAGAATATATTAAATGACATGAAAAAGGATTGGAATCCAGAAACCGTGTCAGAATGCCTTAAAGCGGATTCCCATGAAAATGTATTTCAATTTCAATTTACTTTTTTGGTCTTAACACAGATGTAGGGTCTTAGACCCCTCTAGTTATCTGTACAGATAAATAACATTAAAAATGGACAGATGGCTCTAAATATACGAAATTACAAAGTTTTTTCGGAAATAAGAGAGAGAGAGAGTAAAATTAGGAAGAGGGGAGGAATTAAGGAAGTAAGGAAAAATTGAGAGAGAAAAGGAAAAACGCATCAGAAAATATTCTACGAAAATGATATAAAAACACTTTTTTTCGGACTTGTAACATTCAGAATGCAATAATTCCTTATTTCCTTAATTCCTTATTTCAGTGCTTATCTTGCTTTTTCTGAGGATTAATCGACGCAAAATTCAATTTTCTACGACTTAACTTTAATACAAAATTATGGAAAAATTTGCCAAAAAACGTCATTTTTGAATGGTTTCTTGGTTTGGGTAAAAAAAAAGGGTTTAGAATAAATTTTAAGATCTAGTAACTTGAGTTTTTTTTTCTCGAAATTATCTCAAAATTTCCTATTCGAGTTGAAAATTATGGAAAACATGCCAAAAACGTCATTTTTGAATAGATTTTTCGGTTTGGGTTAAAAAAGGGTTTGGAAGTAGGTAATTCTAGTTTTGAATGTAGGAACTTGTGGTTTTTCGAAATTATTCCAAAATTTCCTATTTGAGTTGCTTATATAGCATTTTCAGTCAAATGAAACCTTTTCTCTATCAAATGAAACTTCGTATCGACCAAATGAAACCTAGTTTCAATCAAATGTTTTTTGGCTCATTATTACCAATAACGAATTTTTGTTAACACCGAGGACCCTTCCCACTTATTACTTACAACAAGTAAACAACAAACGTAACACACGTGAGCACAACGTTCATAATACAAAGATCGGAAAAAAAGTTCCATTCATGCAGCGTGCTTGTATGAGCGAATTTTCGTTAACTTGAAACTTTATATTATGTTACATTGTTTCGAAATTGGAGCAATTTGAGTGCAAAATAATTGATAACTACCAATTTTAAATTTTTAATCGTTGTTAATAAACTTTTTTGTTTAAAATCGTGCTAAAAATATAAATTTAACAAGTTTTTAGCCATCTTAAGTGATTAAAAAAAAATATATATATTATCAACCCTAGTTAGCCAAAAACGACTAGAACATAAAAATTCATGCAGAAAATTATGCTTAAAAATGTACCTAAATTTCATTAATATTTGCTGAAAAATCTGTCAAAAAAGCTAAAAATCCCAAGTCTATAATAACTTACTTCCCTCCAATTATTTCTATCTCAAATTACAGATTATTATTTAAAACTTTTGTTTGGCTTTAAAATTGGTACCTAGATATCAATTATTTTGCATTCAAATTGCTCCAATTTCAAAACAATGTAACATAATATAAATTTTCAAGTTAACGAAAATTCGCTCATACAATCACGCTGCATGAGTGGAACTTTTTTTTTCCGATATTTGTATTATGAACACAACAAGTAATAAGTGGGAAGGGTCCTCGGTGTTAACGAAAATTCGTTATTGGTAATAGGTAATGAGCCAAAAAACATTTGATTGAAACTAGGTTTCATTTGACTGAATAATGCTATAAAATAATTTTGTCCAGTCAAATTTGCATTCGGCACCGCTGAGGGGATTCAGGAGGCCAACGTGGTTTTTGAGGTCCGGCAGAAAGAGGAAGAGAAAGATAGAGGAAGAGAAAGGGGGGGGGGGGGGGGGAGGGGGGGATGAGGAAGTTAGAAGAGGAGGGGAGGATTTCCAGGGTGGGGAAATTGTGAAGGAGAGGGAGAGTCGTGGAGGGGGAAAAGCGGGGAAATCGAAGTAATCGGGTGGGGGAAATCGGGTGGAGAAAACGACGCCGGAGTGGGGGGAAGAATCGAAATCGGGTGGGGAGGAGGAAAATGCCGGGGGGGGGGGGGGGGGGGGGGGCTGAACTCTGAGGGGGAATTAGAGAGATTTTCCAAGAGAAGGGAGTGAAGTGGCCTCCTCACGACCCCTTTCGAAGGAGGTTTTTCTGAGAGAGAGCGAGAGGGGGCGGAAATGAGGGTTATCTTCGTCTTTCTTCCGCTTGGGAGAAAAGGACCCTCCGCCGTAGACCTCCGACTGCTCTTAGAAATCCCCCCCCCCCTCACTTACTCATCACCTCGTAGCTGTGCGTCTTTAGCGGCGCCGCATAGAAGCTAACTCGCTTTCCTCTTCCCCTTAATTGGCAGCGCACCTCTCCAAATTGGCTGCATACAAATCTCATTGGGTGAAAGGGGGTCTAGTTGGAATTGGCGAGGGCCTCAGTACGAGATAAAAGCGCGGCGGCGCCTTCTAAGAAGGTAACTAACAGCTGCCCCTCTCACCCTCCTCTCCGCCCTTTCCCGACAGCGCTCCAGTGCAACCACAGGCTATGCAGCAGCGGAGGACATAATAATTCATTACATTTGCGAATTCTAGTTGAATAATGAATGTTCGTATTCACGAATTCTAGTACACGAATGATGTTCGTATTCGCGAATCCGAGCGCACGAACTAATGTTCGTATTCGTAAATTCTAGTGCAGGAATGAATGTTCGTAATCACGAATCCGAGTGCACGAACATTAAGCTTTCCTTAGTGAGGATACAGAAGAATATTTTCCAAAGACCCTTAACGTATAAATCGTGGGGTTGGTGGTAAAAGTGATCAAGTGCATTTTTTTTTAGAAAATGAGGTTTTGGTCTCTCCGGATACTATAAAACAATATCTACAGCTGAGAATTGAAAAACAAACGAACTTATGACGACAAATGTCAAAAACCAAACAAATTTATTTTTACCTGAATGAACCAGTGGATCACATTATGATCAAATGGCATTTAACTAGATTTACATGTACAGCAACTGATTGTAAGTACCAACACATTACAAGTAAAAAATGTCAACTGTCATTTGATCGTCTTTCTCCTACATAATGTGGTTGTAGAAATACTTTAGCTTACAAGTAAAGTCAGTCAAATGACAGTTGTAAGGGATAATCTAATGAAAATTTGTTATTTCTTGATTGTTAGTATCCCGAGGGATTGATATTGAAGGGTTGAACACCTGAAAATGATATTACTGGTTAAATTTACTGTGAATTTGAAGTTTTATTATAGTGATCATGTTCAAGTCATAACAGTTTTTATTCAGGTAAAAGTATTCAACTTACAATTTTCACTAAAAATCGGGGACAATTAAAAGTAAGTTTATTTTGTATAAGGTTCGGTACTACTTTCACATAACAAAGGTATTACTGAGCTCACATAACATGAAATTATTTGGTTTGACCTCATTTTGAGCTCACAATCCGCATTTTTCCATCAGTCCGTGTGGTGGAGAACTTTAACAGGTGTTTTGGCCAAAACACCGTAATATTATTGTCTCCCATTTACATTTTTATCTTCCTGAAGTGATTAGTTTTTGTTGTGCCGAACTGTCTATGTTTGTGCTTCGCCCGTCAAAGTTCACCCGATAGCGCCGCCGTCTCATCGCCTTCTTCCCAACTCGCCAGTCTATCGCTCACCGAGCACGCAGTTATAACTCGTTTCCCCGTCCCGTCTATTCGCAGTTCTCGTTTGACACCATTCTATTCCGTCGTCATAATCCGAGTTATTGGCAGTTACCTATCCTCCGCCAAACACGGAAACTAGTCGGAGTGAGAGACACCTATTTTTCTCAACATCTTCCGACCAAGAAGGGAAATAAGACGGGAAACTAGTCTGCCCAGATCCGAGCGTCTTTCGAATTCGGCGAACCAAAGCGAGAAGTGTCGGAACCGGCCGATGGTCAGCGGTCCCCACCCCGCTACCCTCGTTCTTCCACTCGCCTGCTCCCCCTACGCAAGAAGGCAACAAGGCGCTCCGTCGTGAGTTCAAATCCAAGCGCGGACAGAAAGTATTTTATTTTTTTAGAAAGACATTTTCTATATGATATTTTATTTTAATTTTACATTTTATTCAGAGCTCTGATTTCATTTAAATTGCCTTTGCCTCATTATATACTTCGTGTAAGAAAACTCGTTTATTTTTTTCTTTTGCTACCTTAAACTTCTATTGAAAGAATTTCTAGTCTTCCTATGTTTTAATTCGCTTCCACTGCATTCTGTTACATAACATTTTGGTAGCAGAGCGTGGTTACTACCACGAAATTCTATTTGTTTTTCTGTGTTCTATCCTCAAATCACAGGAACACTTTATACCTATTATAAAATTATCAACAATTCGATATCAATATATTACGCCAATTTATATTGACATTTTGAACAGAACATTGTTGATGCTATATAACTATAATATCTGCAGTTCAATTAACTGATTCAATCATTCTATATAAATTTTTCTATTATGCTATTCTTGAATTTATAGTTGTAACTACGTATTTTCATTCTTTGACTTTATCAGACATTTACCTATAATATTATTATTGCAATATTTTTTTAATCACTTGTTTAATCAACTAAATTTTCAGGGATATCTCATTTGCTGGTAATATTGTACATTGTTATTTGTTTCTGGTGTCCTATCCTTCTACACAGTTCTTTGTTTCTTAAGAGATCCATTTCTTGATCCTTTTAGTCCTTCCTTATCCTTTATACAATCAATTATGGCGAAAACGGGTTCTATATCTTCGATTAGAAGGCAATTGAAGGATTGTGGAACACGACTATACTCTGTAGCAGATGCAGGGAAGAAGGCCATAGCCTCCCCTACGGATTTAAGCCAAGTTGCTTACTTCAAGGGTATGATTAAGTTGATGGAAAACACATTTACTCGATTCGATGAATTGTGGGTTGAGCTCTGTGATTTTGGAGATGTTGAGGCGCCTGCTTCTAGTGGTGGTGTTGCTGAGGGTTCTACTGAGGGTATTCCATCCACTCAAGATAAGGAGTTGAGAAAGGCTGCTGAAAAATATTACCTGCTAGCTTGTAGTTATCACGAGACATTGAATCAAAGGACAGCCGATGAGGCTGAACAGAGGCGCCTCTCCGCAGAATCATCCAACCGATTGAGTACCCTTGAGCAAACCTTGGCGTCACCAAAGCCTTCCAGTACTCTACCGAAACTCCAACTACCCATGTTTGATGGAACCATCCTGTCCTGGCCTAAGTTCCGAGACACCTACAAGTCTATAGTACATTTAAACAACGCACTCTCTGACACTGAAAAATTCCATTACCTTAGGACATCTATAACTGGTACAGCACTCAGTGTAATTTCTAATGTTTCATTGGAGGCTGCCAACTATTCAATCGCCTGGAAAGCTCTGACGGATGTATATGACAATGACAGGAGATTGGCGTCTTCATACCTTGACCAAATTTTGAACTTTAAACCCATCCATGGGAAGGCATCATCGGTAGACTTGCAGAAATTTCTGTCTACAGTAGGTGATACAATTTCTTCACTAAAATTACTGAGAGTACCTAATGAGGCAGACTTCATCTTGTTCCACCTTGGTATTCGATGTTTGGATTCAGCAACCCGAGAAGCATTTGAAATGATGCATAGAGATGACACTTTCCCAGCATTTGATACCCTATCCAAGTTTGTTCAAAAAAGAATGCTAGCTCTTCAGTTATCCCAACCTATACCTTCACCTGTTTCTAGTATCAACCTGCCGAATAGTGGAAATAGATCCAGACCCCCAAAGCCAATGAAATCATCCAAAACATCTCTAATCACTCGAAATAGTAAGGAACCAAAGACCAAGTCCTCAGATGTTAAATCCTTACCACCATGTCCAATTTGTAAAATGAGCCACCATATTCTTAGTTGTGAAAAATATGACCAAGCCTCAGTAGAAGAAAGGTACCAACTTCTTAAGAATTGGCAAGGGTGTGTTAACTGTTTATCACCCCATCACAGTTCTCAAGAATGCAGGTCTCATTGGCATTGCAGGTTCTGCCCACATAAGCATCATTCTTCTTTACACTTGCACAAGAAAGTCCAGAAATTGGGAATTGATAACAAGACCCAAGCCATACCAGGAACAAGCCTCAATGTCACTGAAACCTGTGATACACAGGTACTCTTGGGAACTGCAATAGCAGAATTTCAAGATGCAAGAGGAATCTATCAACCAGTTAGGCTGGTGATTGATTCGGCAAGCCAAGTCTCCTTCATCACCACCAAGTGTCTAAACAGGCTTGGACTCCCCATGAAGAAGATGCAAAGAAAAATAGCTGGAATAGGCCAAACATCATTTGATGATGCTAAAGGTGTAGTAACATGCTCACTGAGACCCCAGAACCAGAACCTGCACGGTAATGAGCTACAATCAGAAGCCCTCGTAGTACCCAGCATCACGTCTCACCTTCCAACTTCAAGGCTTCCCAATAGCATTATTAGTTCTTGCCATGGATTTCAAATGGCAGACCCTCAATTTTGGAAACCTGGACCAATCGATTTTTTGCTGGGTGCAGAGTTATTCACCATGATATGGACAGGTTCATCAAGGCCTTTGCTTGGTTCACAAGCACGACTATTCTCAACAATATTTGGTGAAGTTATAATAGGGCGAGTAGGTGATTCATACCACGATTCAGTAAACTCATTATTCACTATCAATGGAGATAGAAATGATGATTTGAATTTTGAATTGAAAAAATTCTGGGAAATTGAAGAAGTTAAAACACCAGTACCACCCATAAAACCAGAAGATTTACAGTGTGAAGAGCACTTCCAAGCAACTCATTACAGGCTGCCTAGTGGTCAATATGTTGTGCGCCTTCCATTCAAAAATGGGGAACCAACATTAGGTGACTCATTTAACATGGCATTCAAGAGGTTTCAGAGCTTGGAAAAGAAGCTATTGGCAAACATACCATTACAGAAACTTTACTGTGAGTTCATGTCGGAATATCAACAACTAGGGCACATGGCTCTCACCACTAACCCATCAAAATTCATTATCCCTCACCATTGTGTGGTGAAAGAAGCCAAAACTTCTGCTAAAATCCGTGTGGTTTTTGATGCCAGTGCTCATATCAATAATCAGTCCCTCAATGATCATCTACTGGTTGGAGAGAAACTGCAGACAGATATCAAGAATGTGATTCTCAACTTTCGTCGGCATGCTGTTGTCTTCAGCACTGATATCGTCAAGATGTACAGAATGATAGCAGTTGATAAGCAAGACCGTTCATTCCAACACATCTTATGGAAGGATCCAAATGCTGAAACTGTGAAAAAGTTTGAACTTTCCACAGTTACCTATGGACAAGCATGTGCACCGTTTCTGGCGCTTCGAGTGATTAAGCAGCTGGTCATTGATCATGGCAGTGATTATCCTCTAGCTGCTAAAGTACTATCCCATGATATCTATGTGGATGATATTCTAACTGGTGCAGCATCCATCCCAGAAGCAGAAGAACTCCGTGATCAAATCATTGGTCTCCTGGAAAAGGGATGCTTTCAGCTCAGCAAATGGGCTAGTAATGTTCCTGAATTAATCCATCCTTTCCATCTAACGAATCCTGAACCCATTTCTCTGAACATGGAAGACTCATGGGTGAAAGTTCTTGGTTTACAGTGGGATCCGTACACAGATGAATTCTGCTTTACCATCGAACAGCCATCTACAACTCAAACTAAGAGAGGAATCCTATCCACAATTGCCAAATTATACGACCCGATTGGGCTTTTGACACCAACAACGTTCCTAATGAAGAGCTTCATTCAGGAAGTGTGGAAGCTGGCTTTGGAATGGGACACTCCAATTCCACCTCATCTGCAATCGCAATGGGACAACATAATATCAGAATTGCCATTACTCACACAACTGAGAATTCCACGTGGTGTTGGTATATCCAGGGATTCTTGGTGCCAAATAATAGGATTCTCAGATGCTTCAGAGAAAGGTTATGCAGCAGCTCTTTACCTCCGTACCTGCACACCCAACAATGATACTTGGAATGTACATTTATTAACATCAAAATCAAAGCTGGCTCCCATCAAGACTTTAACAATCCCAAGACTTGAATTGAGTGGAGCAGTGCTGCTATCAGAACTTCATTCATCCATCACCCAGTTTTGTGAACCATTTTCTGAACGTTTGCTGTCGCCAATCCTCTTTGTTGACTCATCCATTGTCCTTGGTTGGTTACATACTCCCACATACAAACTGCAAGTGTTTGTCTGCAATCGGGTTTGCAAGATCCTGGAGGCAGTACCTCTTCAATCATGGCGTCATGTTTCCACATTGCACAACCCAAGTGATTTAGGATCCCGGGGCTTATTTCCATCACAATTAATCGGTAACAATCATTGGTGGCATGGTCCAGAATGGTTAGCACATCCTGAACCGTGTTGGCCTGTTTCATCGGTTTCTGTTCCCAATGAGCTGCCAGAGATGAAAACACAGATCCCAACATTAATTGCTGTTGCCAACCACAATCCAATGATTGCTTGGATGAAAAGGTTCTCCTGCTATGAGACTCTGATTCGGTCGTCAGCTTGGCTTCAACGGTGGATGTATAATCTTAAGCACGTCAAGTGCTGTTGCTGCAGGATGCGAACTGGTCCCATTAGTCTTTTTGAGCTTAACCTTGGGTTAGCAGCCTGCATCAGAGCTGTTCAATCCCATTGGTTGTCAGAATCCAACTCTCAAAATGAAGCGCTCAAGAAGTTTGAAAAGCTCATGCCCTTCTTCGATTCTGAGGGAATCCTAAGAGTGGGAGGTCGACTAGCTCATGCCAATATATCTGAGAGGAAAAAGCATCCAATCCTTTTGCCACACAACTCGCATTTTTCTCTATTGTTGGTGGACCACTATCATAAGATGTATTTGCATCCAAGTGCTTCTACACTTCAAGCTATCATCCAGTCAAAATTCTGGATCCCTGCACTGCGGCGCCTTATTAGATCTAGAGGTTTTCATTGTCTAAGATGTTATCGATCACGTGCTACCCCAATCCATCCACTCATGGCTGATTTACCCAAATGCAGAGTGAATGGTGATCGGGCATTTCAACATGTGGGTATAGACTTTGCAGGTCCATTCAGTATCAGGGAGTCTAATCGGAGAAAGCTGCTTTGGGTAAGGCATACCTATGCCTATATGTGTGCATGGCTACAAAGGCACTGCATTTGGAGGCTGTAACCAAATTGTCGACCGAAGCATTTCTAGCATCCTTAGATCGTTTTGTAGCCAGAAGAGGCCTTCCATCTGACATATATTCAGATAATGGGACCAACTTTCTAGGAGCATCAAATTACCTGAAGGAACTTCATCAATGGTTCCGTTCCTCCGATACTCAGCAAGCAATAGCCAGCTACTCACTCCAACATAGGGTCATTTGGCACTTCAACCCACCTCAAACTCCACACATGGGTGGAATTTGGGAGTCGGGTGTGAAGTCTGTTAAGGGTCATTTAAGAAGAGTTGGGAGTGATACTCCACTGACTTATGAGGAATTGGCGACCCTTTTCTCCAGGATTGAGGCCATTCTAAACTCCAGGCCCCTATGCCCTTTGTCCACAGATCCATCAGAGACAGACTACTTGTGCCCAGCTCATTTCTTGGTGGGCGGGCCACTCATAGCCTTACCAGAACCATCATTATTGGACACGTGCGAAAACCTTCTGTCCAGATGGCAGGTAGTCCAACGGATGTGTCAACAGTTTTGGAGACGATGGAGGTCTGAGTATCTAACTACACTACAAAGAAGACCAAAATGGTACAAGTCAAATGACAACATTGCCGTAAACGATTTGGTCCTCCTGAAGGATGATTCTCCTCCTTTGCACTGGCCAATGGCGAAGGTGATCACAGTCCACCCTGGTAATGATGGGATTGTTCGAGTTGTCACCATCCAACTGCCAAATCAATCAATCTACAAACGTTCTGTTGCCAAACTAGTACCACTCCGTCATTTATCCTACCCATCCTATCCATAAAATCCAGAAATTTAACTTTAAATTTGGTGGGCGGCATGTTTTGGCCAAAACACCGTTATTATTGTCTCCCGATTACATTCCTGAAGTGATTAGTTTTTGTTGTGCCGAACTGTCTATGTTTGTGCTTCACCCGTCAAAGTTCACCTGATAGCGCCGCCGTCTCATCGCCTTCTTCCCAACTCGCCAGTCTATCGCTCACCGAGCACGCAGTTATAACTCGTTTCCCCGTCCCGTCTATTCGCAGTTCTCGTTTGACACCATTCTATTCCGTCGTCATAATCCGAGTTATTGGCAGTTACCTATCCTCCGCCAAACACGGAAACTAGTCGCAGTGAGAGACACCTATTTTTCTCAACATCTTCCGACCAAGAAGGGAAATAAGACGGGAAACTAGTCTGCCCAGATCCGAGCGTCTTTCGAATTCGGCGAACCAAAGCGAGAATTGTCGGAACCGACCGATGGTCAGCGGTCCCCACCCCGCTACCCTCGTTCTTCCACTCGCCTGCTCCTCCTACGCAAGAAGGCAACAAGGCGCTCCGTCGTGAGTTCAAATCCAAGCGCGGACAGAAAGTATTTTATTTTTTTAGAAAGACATTTTCTATATGATATTTTATTTTAATTTTACATTTTATTCAGAGCTCTGATTTCATTTAAATTGCCTTTGCCTCATTATATACTTCGTCGTAAGAAAACTCGTTTATTTTTTTCTTTTGCTTCCTTAAACTTCTATTGAAAGAATTTCTAGTCTTCCTTTGTTTTAATTCGCTTCCACTGCATTCTATTACAGAACAATTTGGTAGCAGAGCGTGGTTACTACCACGAAATTCTATTTGTTTTTCTGTGTTCTATCCTCAAATCACAGGAACACTTTATACCTATTATAAAATTATCAACTATTCGATATCAATATATTACGCCAATTTAGATTGACATTTTGAACAGAACATTGTTGATGCTATATAACTATAATATCTGCAGTTCAATTAACTGATTCAATCATTCTATATAAATTTTTCTATTATGCTATTCTTGAATTTATAGTTGTAACTACGTATTTTCATTCTTTGACTTTATCAGACATTTACCTATAATATTATTATTGCAATATTTTTTTAATCACTTGTTTAATCAACTAAATTTTCAGGGATATCTCATTTGCTGGTAATATTGTACATTGTTATTTGTTTCTGGTGTCCTATCCTTCTACACAGTTCTTTGTTTCTTAAGAGATCCATTTCTTGATCCTTTTAGTCCTTCCTTATCCTTTATACAATCAATTATGGCGAAAACGGGTTCTATATCTTCGATTAGAAGGCAATTGAAGGATTGTGGAACACGACTATACTCTGTAGCAGATGCAGGGAAGAAGGCCATAGCCTCCCCTACGGATTTAAGCCAAGTTGCTTACTTCAAGGGTATGATTAAGTTGATGGAAAACACATTTACTCGATTCGATGAATTGTGGGTTGAGCTCTGTGATTTTGGAGATGTTGAGGCGCCTGCTTCTAGTGGTGGTGTTGCTGAGGGTTCTACTGAGGGTATTCCATCCACTCAAGATAAGGAGTTGAGAAAGGCTGCTGAAAAATATTACCTGCTAGCTTGTAGTTATCACGAGACATTGAATCAAAGGACAGCCGATGAGGCTGAACAGAGGCGCCTCTCCGCAGAATCATCCAACCGATTGAGTACCCTTGAGCAAACCTTGGCGTCACCAAAGCCTTCCAGTACTCTACCGAAACTCCAACTACCCATGTTTGATGGAACCATCCTGTCCTGGCCTAAGTTCCGAGACACCTACAAGTCTATAGTACATTTAAACAACGCACTCTCTGACACTGAAAAATTCCATTACCTTAGGACATCTATAACTGGTACAGCACTCAGTGTAATTTCCAATGTTTCACTGGAGGCTGCCAACTATTCAATCGCCTGGAAAGCTCTGACGGATGTATATGACAATGACAGGAGATTGGCGTCTTCATACCTTGACCAAATTTTGAACTTTAAACCCATCCATGGGAAGGCATCATCGGTAGACTTGCAGAAATTTCTGTCTACAGTAGGTGATACAATTTCTTCACTAAAATTACTGAGAGTACCTAATGAGGCAGACTTCATCTTGTTCCACCTTGGTATTCGATGTTTGGATTCAGCAACCCGAGAAGCATTTGAAATGATGCATAGAGATGACACTTTCCCAGCATTTGATACCCTATCCAAGTTTGTTCAAAAAAGAATGCTAGCTCTTCAGTTATCCCAACCTATACCTTCACCTGTTTCTAGTATCAACCTGCCGAATAGTGGAAACAGATCCAGACCCCCAAAGCCAATGAAATCATCCAAAACATCTCTAATCACTCGAAATAGTAAGGAACCAAAGACCAAGTCCTCAGATGTTAAATCCTTACCACCATGCCCAATTTGTAAAATGAGCCACCATATTCTTAGTTGTGAAAAATATGACCAAGCCTCAGTAGAAGAAAGGTACCAACTTCTTCAGAATTGGCAAGGGTGTGTTAACTGTTTATCACCCCATCACAGTTCTCAAGAATGCAGGTCTCATTGGCATTGCAGGTTCTGCCCACATAAGCATCATTCTTCTTTACATTTGCACAAGAAAGTCCAGAAATTGGGAATTGATAACAAGACCCAAGCCATACCAGGAACAAGCCTCAATGTCACTGAAACCTGTGATACACAGGTACTCTTGGGAACTGCAATAGCAGAATTTCAAGATGCAAGAGGAATCTATCAACCAGTTAGGCTGGTGATTGATTCGGCAAGCCAAGTCTCCTTCATCACCACCAAGTGTCTAAACAGGCTTGGACTCCCCATGAAGAAGATGCAAAGAAAAATAGCTGGAATAGGCCAAACATCATTTGATGATGCTAAAGGTGTAGTAACATGCTCACTGAGACCCCAGAACCAGAACCTGCACGGTAATGAGCTACAATCAGAAGCCCTCGTAGTACCCAGCATCACGTCTCACCTTCCAACTTCAAGGCTTCCCAATAGCATTATTAGTTCTTGCCATGGATTTCAAATGGCAGACCCTCAATTTTGGAAACCTGGACCAATCGATTTTTTGCTGGGTGCAGAGTTATTCACCATGATATGGACAGGTTCATCAAGGCCTTTGCTTGGTTCACAAGCACGACTATTCTCAACAATATTTGGTGAAGTTATAATAGGGCGAGTAGGTGATTCATACCACGATTCAGTAAACTCATTATTCACTATCAATGGAGATAGAAATGATGATTTGAATTTTGAATTGAAAAAATTCTGGGAAATTGAAGAAGTTAAAACACCAGTACCACCCATAAAACCAGAAGATTTACAGTGTGAAGAGCACTTCCAAGCAACTCATTACAGGCTGCCTAGTGGTCAATATGTTGTGCGCCTTCCATTCAAAAATGGGGAACCAACATTAGGTGACTCATTTAACATGGCATTCAAGAGGTTTCAGAGCTTGGAAAAGAAGCTATTGGCAAACATACCATTACAGAAACTTTACTGTGAGTTCATGTCGGAATATCAACAACTAGGGCACATGGCTCTCACCACTAACCCATCAAAATTCATTATCCCTCACCATTGTGTGGTGAAAGAAGCCAAAACTTCTGCTAAAATCCGTGTGGTTTTTGATGCCAGTGCTCATATCAATAATCAGTCCCTCAATGATCATCTACTGGTTGGAGAGAAACTGCAGACAGATATCAAGAATGTGATTCTCAACTTTCGTCGGCATGCTGTTGTCTTCAGCACTGATATCGTCAAGATGTACAGAATGATAGCAGTTGATAAGCAAGACCGTTCATTCCAACACATCTTATGGAAGGATCCAAATGCTGAAACTGTGAAAAAGTTTGAACTTTCCACAGTTACCTATGGACAAGCATGTGCACCGTTTCTGGCGCTTCGAGTGATTAAGCAGCTGGTCATTGATCATGGCAGTGATTATCCTCTAGCTGCTAAAGTACTATCCCATGATATCTATGTGGATGATATTCTAACTGGTGCAGCATCCATCCCAGAAGCAGAAGAACTCCGTGATCAAATCATTGGTCTCCTGGAAAAGGGATGCTTTCAGCTCAGCAAATGGGCTAGTAATGTTCCTGAATTAATCCATCCTTTCCATCTAACGAATCCTGAACCCATTTCTCTGAACATGGAAGACTCATGGGTGAAAGTTCTTGGTTTACAGTGGGATCCGTACACAGATGAATTCTGCTTTACCATCGAACAGCCATCTACAACTCAAACTAAGAGAGGAATCCTATCCACAATTGCCAAATTATACGACCCGATTGGGCTTTTGACACCAACAACGTTCCTAATGAAGAGCTTCATTCAGGAAGTGTGGAAGCTGGCTTTGGAATGGGACACTCCAATTCCACCTCATCTGCAATCGCAATGGGACAACATAATATCAGAATTGCCATTACTCACACAACTGAGAATTCCACGTGGTGTTGGTATATCCAGGGATTCTTGGTGCCAAATAATAGGATTCTCAGATGCTTCAGAGAAAGGTTATGCAGCAGCTCTTTACCTCCGTACCTGCACACCCAACAATGATACTTGGAATGTACATTTATTAACATCAAAATCAAAGCTGGCTCCCATCAAGACTTTAACAATCCCAAGACTTGAATTGAGTGGAGCAGTGCTGCTATCAGAACTTCATTCATCCATCACCCAGTTTTGTGAACCATTTTCTGAACGTTTGCTGTCGCCAATCCTCTTTGTTGACTCATCCATTGTCCTTGGTTGGTTACATACTCCCACATACAAACTGCAAGTGTTTGTCTGCAATCGGGTTTGCAAGATCCTGGAGGCAGTACCTCTTCAATCATGGCGTCATGTTTCCACATTGCACAACCCAAGTGATTTAGGATCCCGGGGCTTATTTCCATCACAATTAATCGGTAACAATCATTGGTGGCATGGTCCAGAATGGTTAGCACATCCTGAACCGTGTTGGCCTGTTTCATCGGTTTCTGTTCCCAATGAGCTGCCAGAGATGAAAACACAGATCCCAACATTAATTGCTGTTGCCAACCACAATCCAATGATTGCTTGGATGAAAAGGTTCTCCTGCTATGAGACTCTGATTCGGTCGTCAGCTTGGCTTCAACGGTGGATGTATAATCTTAAGCACGTCAAGTGCTGTTGCTGCAGGATGCGAACTGGTCCCATTAGTCTTTTTGAGCTTAACCTTGGGTTAGCAGCCTGCATCAGAGCTGTTCAATCCCATTGGTTGTCAGAATCCAACTCTCAAAATGAAGCGCTCAAGAAGTTTGAAAAGCTCATGCCCTTCTTCGATTCTGAGGGAATCCTAAGAGTGGGAGGTCGACTAGCTCATGCCAATATATCTGAGAGGCAAAAGCATCCAATCCTTTTGCCACACAACTCGCATTTCTCTCTATTGTTGGTGGACCACTATCATAAGATGTATTTGCATCCAAGTGCTTCTACGCTTCAAGCTATCATCCAGTCAAAATTCTGGATCCCTGCACTGCGGCGCCTTATTAGATCTAGAGGTTTTCATTGTCTAAGATGTTATCGATCACGTGCTACCCCAATCCATCCACTCATGGCTGATTTACCCAAATGCAGAGTGAATGGTGATCGGGCATTTCAACATGTGGGTATAGACTTTGCAGGTCCATTCAGTATCAGGGAGTCTAATCGGAGAAAAGCTGCTTTGGGCAAGGCATACCTATGCCTATATGTGTGCATGGCTACAAAGGCACTGCATTTGGAGGCTGTAACCAAATTGTCGACCGAAGCATTTCTAGCATCCTTAGATCGTTTTGTAGCCAGAAGAGGCCTTCCATCTGACATATATTCAGATAATGGGACCAACTTTCTAGGAGCATCAAATTACCTGAAGGAACTTCATCAATGGTTCCGTTCCTCCGATACTCAGCAAGCAATAGCCAGCTACTCACTCCAACATAGGGTCATTTGGCACTTCAACCCACCTCAAACTCCACACATGGGTGGAATTTGGGAGTCGGGTGTGAAGTCTGTTAAGGGTCATTTAAGAAGAGTTGGGAGTGATACTCCACTGACTTATGAGGAATTGGCGACCCTTTTCTCCAGGATTGAGGCCATTCTAAACTCCAGGCCCCTATGCCCTTTGTCCACAGATCCATCAGAGACAGACTACTTGTGCCCAGCTCATTTCTTGGTGGGCGGGCCACTCATAGCCTTACCAGAACCATCATTATTGGACACGTGCGAAAACCTTCTGTCCAGATGGCAGGTAGTCCAACGGATGTGTCAACAGTTTTGGAGACGATGGAGGTCTGAGTATCTAACTACACTACAAAGAAGACCAAAATGGTACAAGTCAAATGACAACATTGCCGTAAACGATTTGGTCCTCCTGAAGGATGATTCTCCTCCTTTGCACTGGCCAATGGCGAAGGTGATCACAGTCCACCCTGGTAATGATGGGATTGTTCGAGTTGTCACCATCCAACTGCCAAATCAATCAATCTACAAACGTTCTGTTGCCAAACTAGTACCACTCCGTCATTTATCCTACCCATCCTATCCATAAAATCCAGAAATTTAACTTTAAATTTGGTGGGCGGCATGTTTTGGCCAAAACACCGTTATTATTGTCTCCCGATTACATTCCTGAAGTGATTAGTTTTTGTTGTGCCGAACTGTCTATGTTTGTGCTTCGCCCGTCAAAGTTCACCTGATAGCGCCGCCGTCTCATCGCCTTCTTCCCAACTCGCCAGTCTATCGCTCACCGAGCACGCAGTTATAACTCGTTTCCCCGTCCCGTCTATTCGCAGTTCTCGTTTGACACCATTCTATTCCGTCGTCATAATCCGAGTTATTGGCATTTACCTATCCTCCGCCAAACACGGAAACTAGTCGGAGTGAGAGACACCTATTTTTCTCAACATCTTCCGACCAAGAAGGGAAATAAGACGGGAAACTAGTCTGCCCAGATCCGAGCGTCTTTCGAATTCGGCGAACCAAAGCGAGAAGTGTCGGAACCGGCCGATGGTCAGCGGTCCCCACCCCGCTACCCTCGTTCTTCCACTCGCCTGCTCCCCCTACGCAAGAAGGCAACAAGGCGCTCCGTCGTGAGTTCAAATCCAAGCGCGGACAGAAAGTATTTTATTTTTTTAGAAAGACATTTTCTATATGATATTTTATTTTAATTTTACATTTTATTCAGAGCTCTGATTTCATTTAAATTGCCTTTGCCTCATTATATACTTCGTGTAAGAAAACTCGTTTATTTTTTTCTTTTGCTACCTTAAACTTCTATTGAAAGAATTTCTAGTCTTCCTATGTTTTAATTCGCTTCCACTGCATTCTATTACATAACAACAGGGTCTCCTGAACACTTTTGCCAAATGGACTTGATCACTTTTACCACCAACCCCACGATATATAATCGTAAACAAACGTTTTGATGCTTTGTAATGGATAAGTGACGGGTTTGATGCAACAATAATACTATTGAATTCCGAATCAGTGTTGAGAAGTGTTTATGCTAGCTAATTTCATTTTATTCTCGTAATGGACATTTATTTTCTTATTTTAGCGGATTTTTGAAGAAAATTAAGCTATTGCTCTCGCCTCAAAATTTGTAGAATGTGAATTTTTGAAAAAAATTTATACAGAAATCCGTATCAGGCTATTCTGAATCATATTCTGAAGTTTAACGCATTTTTTTATGTATGTATGTATGTATGTGTCATTCCAGACGATAACTGTCCGTAGCATTGTGCTAGAAACTTCAAACAAATTTTAAAATGTTAAGGACACAAAACGAAAGTTCAAGTTCGTTGGCCAGCATGATCAGATTACATCTTCGGGTTGAAATTTTCAAAAATGTAGTCAAAAATTTCAAAATAGCCTGTTTTTTGCGATTTGTTGTGCGAAATAATTTTTTCAGCATACTAACATGTGGTATATTCGGAATCAGCGTAAAATTTACTATAAGAATATGTATCAAGTTTTCAAAAATTTCAAAGTTGAAAAATCAGTCAAAAATCGAAATAATCGAGATTTCTTCAAAAATTCGCTCCTGGGGTCATGCTGCATGACTGGACTTTTTGTTTTTGTTTTCATTTCATTTTCATTTATTTGGCAAATTCAAAAATATTCACAATACAAAAATTAATATACATCTTACTATGAATAAATAATGATTTAAATACAAATAAATATAAACTTTGCCCACAAGAAGTTTCATTTATTTCAGATTGGAAATTACATCTGCACATGCGCAAGGGCGCATGTGCAAATGTAATTTCTAAGTAACTTGTTCCTAAATAACGTACCTACCTGTTACCGGTTCAACCCTCGAAAAATACCTACAGGTTTCTTCGTTATATCAATGAAATTCTCAGCGCCTGTGCGGATCTGGCCCTAGATGGTCTCGTAACCACTGGGATAGGTAGTAACTAGGTAGCTAGGGATGGGACGGGTAGGTCCTACCTACTTATCCTACCCATATTACCTACTATTACTATCTAAGCATTCTTTGATTACATTTGACGTCTGCATGCGCCATAGCAATCAATACTTCTAAAATATGTCATCCAATTTCTATGATATTCTGATATTTCGATTCTGAAATCAAACATTCGATAAAAGCTGTGCGATTTTCGGGTTTTTCTCGGATTTTTCTGAATATGATGAAATTTGACGATTTTAATTATGTCCTCTGATATAGTGCATGGAATCCTTCAGCAATAGGAATATTCGTTCCTGGATTAAATATAGCGTCTGCTCACGGGGAAACGTGAGGTTCTTATCATATCTATGACTTCTACAGTTAGATTTCGCTTATATCTGGAAATTTCATCAAAATGCACTGAAAATTGTGCAATTTGAAAGATTTTAGGTTGTCCCATGAATGTCGAAATTTAAAGTTTTCAATGAAACCCTCAGAGATTGTGCTCAGTGATTGACTACTTCATAAATTTGATTGATCCTGGATTAGATATGGCGAAATTCTTATAACAACCAAAATTTCTACAGTTTTTACCCGAATCCTTAGATATTCTCAGGGATGGGCCCTAGATGGTCTCCTTCCAATCTCATTGCTCCTGGATCAAATATGGCGTCTGCGCAAGTACATACGTACAATTCTCATAACAACCATAATTTCCACACTTTTTACCCGATTCCTCAGATATTCTCAGGGATGGTGCGGGTTGGGCCCTAGATGGTCTCCTACAAACCCCATTACTCCTGGATCGGCATAAACGCGACCTTCACCCTTACAGTCACAGCAAAAAAACCCCCCCCGCTGCCCCCTCTGGAAACACAAGGATATTTGTCACAGGACCTGAATGGATCCCGTTCCACCCCTATTTTCTCCCCACCCCTACCAAACCCACCCCCTTTTCATTATCGGGAACGTTCGGTCAATTTCGGCCGTTTCCGCCTTCCCCTTTCCACTCTCTGCAAACCCCCATTCAACAAGAACCCCAGAGCTTCCCCAGTACGAGCCCAACCTCCGACGCGGAATCACGAATTGTGTTTTTTCATTCTGCGAGGAATTTTTTTTATAATTCTATTCCACCTACGCCACGTTTTCAAGCGAATTTTTCGTTTTTTCCGTTTTGCCCGAATTTTAATTCCGACCCCCTCTCCCTCCCTTTCCTTTTGCCCACTTTAATTTCATTATATTTTCAACCAATCACTAACCATCTTCACATCCTATATTTTTCAATAATTTTTCTCATTTTATACCAAATTTCCTCAACCTTCTTCTATACATCACACCCCCAAAAATCAAACCAAATACGAAATCAATTATATTTTCCCCCCTAATTATATCTACCACTTCCGTCTACCTCATCAATAGGCATTTTTGAAACATACCAAAACTCTGCTACAATTCAACCGCCTTCATTTCCCCTCCTGTCAAAATTTCAACAAAATTAAATCTGATCAAAACTGAAAAAACAAAAAAACAAAAAAAATCAATATTTGCCACCTCGAAACTCAAATTTCGGGCAAATTTTTGTATTTCTCGTTTTAAAAATTTCAAAAAAATAAATGAACTTTTTCCTTTCCTTTTCCGGGAGGACTAATACATCCGGATGACGACCCCACCGTCTGAAACATGACGAATTTTGACATTATTTTCATCGAATCCGACCAAAAATCGATAAAAATTTATCAAATTTGAAAAAATCAAAATAAAATTGAAAATTATGTCAGAAACTGTCAAAATAGACCCGCTCCGGGCGGTTTCCCGGGGAAGACAAAACAAAAATACGAACTGACTAAAAACGTAAAGCCTTGCTACTGTATCAATAACATTTCTGAAATTTTTGAATTTTAACGTAAAAATATACCTATATCATACTCTATACTAAACTATATTGAGTGCGTAATTCTAAACGAAAATTGAGAAAAATATATATACTATATTTTTTAAATAAAACTTATTATAAACGAAAACGTGATAAAAACTGAGATTTCATCGAATTAAACCATTTTTTCAAAAACTCTCACCCTAATCCAAAATTCAGATCATCCTAGTCTTTGAAAAAGTTTAATCCACTTATCCATCACAGTTTTTTTCGAATTTTTATTCATTTTTTGATTATTTTTGGACTTATTTTTTTAAATTTTGGTGGGACGTGCGAGTGATACAGTGAAAACGAAATTCAAAAAGCAAAACGCGTCAACGAAAGACATAAACGAAGCTTTGGTTATACGTTAATTGAGGTATGTGTAATTTTGAATTGTAGATATTTTTCATGGAATCACTTGAAAAAGCTAGTTGGAAATTATAGTTTGTAATATATTAGCACTGCTTTAGGATCTTAAGAGTCGTTCAGGATAGTAAAATTCAGGTCTTCAAAGCCAACGTTTCGATGTATTAATACATCATCATCAGGGCTTGGAGAATTTAGGCAGGTTTTTACAAGCATTACACACAGGCAGGTTTTTACATTTAGGCAGGTAATTTCGAAGTTTGTAACACATGTAGTATGTACATTCATGTCATGCACATATATTGAGTACTGTTTCAGTAGTCAATGTATGTGCATGACATGAATGTACATACTACATGTGTTACTAACTACAAAATGACTTAGTAAAAACCTGCCTAAATGATGATGATGTATAAATACATCGAAACGTTGGCTTTGAAGACCTTAATTTTATTATCCTGACCGACTCTCAAGATCCCAAAACTGTGCTAATTATCCCCTAGCGGTCAAGAAACTAAACCATATTCCCAATTCGTAATATATATACTTATAGGTAGTTACTAGTTATGAATTTTGGTCCCTAAGCCAGGAAGGTCTTGGGGGTTATAAGATGTGGAGTCATTAGATTTTCATCGTCCTTTATTTGTGAAGCCATGCATTTCGAGCGGAAAACAGAGCCTCCGCTCTTCATCAGGCCACATATAAATGATGGGGTTCAGTATAATGTACACAGATGCAATCCAGGGGTCTGGAAGGGGAAGAATAACAGGGGGGTTTATAGACAAACAACATCACCTTACTGCAAAGATAGACATATAGTCTGAAGTATATATGTCGCAGGCACATTGCGAAACACAGTTCTTTCGTGAAATGCCTAGGCGCTTCACGAAAATTCGTTTGAAAATTCTTAATTTGAAAAATGCCGAGGAGTTTCGTGAAATGTCTCGGCGTTACGTGAAACGCCTAGGCACTTCACGAAGTTACTTCCGCGGGTCCGGTAGATGGTGAAACGTCAACACGGACACTTCGTTCTCTTCCATTGGACCCCGTTATCAGTCCAGATGACCCCTCTTGATCAGTCTCACCTCCTTATGGGAAACTGGGCCGTTGGTCGCTGTTTTGTCAGTTTGTGTCTGTTTATGAACCGAGCACGATGAGCTCCTCCTCCCACCGTGAACTTTTCTATCGCGAACTGGACGATTATTACCGTGAGAAGCCAAATAAGAAACCATGGACTGCAGTGGAGTTGGAAGAAAAAATTGTCGAACTTACAGAGGCGAAGGCGACTAAGAAAACCAAAACACGGCAACAATATTATTTGTTGGAAACTTACGACGTGATCGAGGTAGGTGGCAAGCCATGTTTAATTAGAAAACCAAAGGATGAATTGGACATAGTTTATGAACTTCCGTACGAAAAATATAAACTAGTTACCCTGCGGGAAACAGTGACCTTCTTTTCGTTATTTGAGGGTCAAGGCATGTCGAAGCGCCATTGCAAATCAATTAAAAGATGCCAGTCAGCAAAGTGTGCGTGCTACAAAAAAAAAAGTCAAGTGCAACAGTCGCTGCCATGACAGTGCGACCTGCAAAAATAAGTAAACTTATTATATGAATTAAATGATATATAATTTTTTGACGATGTCTAATAAAGGTACCTACTTAGATAATATAATTTGTCGTTTCTCAATCCCACTGACCATCTCCAGGAATTTCGGGGAACGTCTAGGCGTTTCGAGAAGAGCCTAGGCACTTCATGAAATTATTGTATCGATGAGCAAAATATGAGAACTTCGCTATCTGCCTAGACACCTCGTGAAGTGCCCCGTTTCGCAATGTGCCTGCGACATATATATAGCACGGCTATACAAAAATTTGTTAATCTACATACCTTGGAAAACACACAGGGTCGCCAGGCGAAAACAACTCATTTAAAAATTATGCAGAAATTAATCTCACGTATAGTTATTGATATGTATTTCTTACATGAATTTTCTATCATATCTCTATACAATCCAATAAATAAATGATATTTTCTTCACTTTATATAAGTTTTGTTTAAGTTATAATTATGTGATTTTTCTAATACATTTTTATGCACCAATAATTTCCGTCAGTTAGTTCCTTTATTCATTCCTAAAGATAAGAGTGAACTTATCAGTTATCACATAATAATAATAAAACCGTTTATTCAGAATAGGAACAAGTTCCCGCCTAGCTCTGAATACAGAAAAAACCATAAAAATTGACAAAATAAAAATAAAATCAGTAACCATTGACAAAAATGCAGTAATGCAAATATATAATAATACAGCAATACAATTCGGAGGAATGGAGAACAAAAATAACAATGGGAAGAAATTATCAAACAGTAACGAATGCATTACAGATGAAATTAGGAGAGGAATGATTAGAAGTTGGGGGGGGGGGGGGGGGGGGGGGAAGATAAGATAAGGAAAGAAGAAGGAATGATAGGGTACAAGAGGAAAGAAGAAGGGGCAGGAGAAAGAAAAAGCCTCATTACTCGAGGATAGACTGAAGTGAAGGCACTAAGCGATGGAAGGGACCTAATACTTACAGGCAGACCATTCAGATCTTGGCCCTGCAACGTGTATGGATTCATTGAACGGTTTAGTTCTAGTAAAAATTTGATTTAAAGTAGCTTTTGTAGTTAATTTTTTAGAGTAGTTGGGTGCAAAATCTTTTTTTTTTAAGCTTTATTTCAACTTCCAGTAATAAGATTACTTCATGGTTGTGCGATAGTTGGCTAATGTATAAAATACAATGTAACACGTAGGAGGGTAATTGTCCAATGACAGTCCCTCTATAATATAAATAGTAATATGCTGGTTATTCTAATTATAAAGTTGATAATTTAACATGTATCTTATGAGAATCATGTGGTGAGAATTTATGGTGTTATTCATATTTTCCATTGTGGTTCTTATCGCTTCTACAACAGTTGGAATCTTTTTTTTTAACACAGAATGTGTTTTAGCCATGGACTAACTAGCCGAAAATGGAACGCGGGATGGTAACGAAATGTGTGACGGATGATTTTCACGTACAACCGAGTCGTTGCTAGGGATATGGTACTTCGTCGTTTTTCATCCCACAAAATTCGTTGACCATTCGTTCGAAAGCTCTCGATTTATCCAACAATATTATGTTAACTACTGCGAAGTGCGTGTCCAACAAACTGAGTTATGAGCATGGTTATATAAATAATTGTTTACACACAGGTGATCATTCTCAATAATTGATATTGTGAACATGATTGCAACCGCTTGTTAATTTCTGATGATTTCATTGAGCTTGTGTTTCGATGATTTGATTCATAGCAGGTGATCTGAGTATTACGAAAACGGTTTGATTTGTGAAGCGGAGGTTAAATAATTTGAATAGGTAATTTCTATACTTTACACTCTAGGAAGCTGTAATTTCGTTTGTAGCCTCTTTAGGACATTTACTTGACGATGCTCAGGGTCCGGATCAGATGTGTGGCTCTTAAAGCTAATTTCTATGCTTTACACTCTAGGAAGCTGTAATTTCGTATGTAGCCTCTTTAGGACATTTACTTGACGATGCTCAGGGTCCGGATCAGATGTGTGGCTCTTAAAGCTAATTTCTATGCTTTACACTCTAGGAAGCTGTAATTTCGTATGTAGCCTCTTTAGGACATTTACTTGACGATGTCCAGGGTCCGGATCAGATGAGTGGCTTTTAAAGCTAATTTCTATACTTTACACTCTAGGAAGCTGTAATTTCGTACGTAGCCTCTTTAGGACATTTACTTGATAAATCGCTCTTGATTTATCACGAATTTATTTCGTATTTTTTTCGTAGTTTCATACTATAACTATATAAATTGATGTTATAAATGAATAGTAAACAATGACGCTTGTTTGGTTGTCACTTGGTTGCGTGACAACGCAAACACATTCTGTGTTTCAATAATTTCGTCCGAAGTATGTAAATAGAGGTAACCGGGGGTCCAGGGGGCTTGCCCCCTGGCGAGGCGCGGAGCGCCGAGTTTTTTTTTTAAATTTTTTTTAGTAGGTATGTTATTTGGAACTTGTCATACAAAAATTAAAGCATGTATGCATATAGTTGGTACTTAATGAGGTTGGGGTAAACCCCAGTACAAATGAAGGCTTATTGTCAAAATTAAGGAAAATAATTTCCCTCAATTGTTGAAAGGTGCAGTCAAAGGAACGATCTTATATTGAAAGAGGGCAGCTAGTTATCTATTATAACAATTGTCAAAAACCACCGGTAATGAATAGTAATTTCTTTTTTGTCCAAAACTTAATATTGGGCTCAAAAACGCTCTCCAAGTTTTACTTCGATATCTCAAAAATTGTGGAAAAGAGTTAGGGGGGTGTTTCTTTTGTGACACCGTATGTGTGTTTATAAACAATAAATTCACGTTTTCTTTCAAGTTATCGATGTTCATTTCATAATTCAACTAGAATGTGTTTTCCAGGAACAATAATAAATAGGTAATTGTAATATTAACCTGATAGCTACCGAGCGATCGCGCGCCCGCCTCCCGCTGCAGCCCAAGACACTGTGGTGCCGTCTTACCCCCAGCCCAAGCTTTTTCAGCCTTTTCCCGACGATTTCGCGCTGCGTTCACCCCTCTATTTTCGCCAATCCTGTCATACTTCATGTTATATTTAGACAAGCAAAGTGTTCACTTAATGTTTTTCTTTGAAATACAAGTTTTTTTCCCGTTTTTTTTTCTTTGTGTGGATTAAGTTTCATCATAACTCATAACCAAACAATGTTTCGCTAGTTACATTGTCTTTTTTGATTATATATCTCTATTTTCAAAATCTTAATATAGTCATTAAGATTACGATTCAGCTTATGAATAAACGGAATGCACTATAGTTGTTTATTGTTTTGCAAAGGAGAATAAGTGTGTTTCCCATCCCTCTTTCACATTTCTTTCTGATGTTTACTTTCTGATCTTTCTGCGATCTTCCGAGTGACACTAAAACTAACAAGGCCGATTATGACGTCAGCGATGTCTCTCGGATACCCAAGTAAACACTATCTAAAAAATAAGTTCATTAGCCTCGCAGATAGATGGCAGAGGAGTTCAGATCGCGTGATGGTGCGGCTCGCGCGTAAACACGGCCATGGGACCAGGGGCTGTATCGGAGTTTTGCGCTTAAACACGGGCCTGGGACGACGGCGACGCTGTTGTTTTGCGCTTAAACACGGCCGTGGGAGCGATCAGGTTAATGACCCAAATACTTGTATGTCACAATTTTGTTGATGCGTTATAAAGGGAAATTTTATTTTCCTTTGCGAGAATTAACATCGTACACGAATTAAGGTAGTAAGCAATAAACTGGTCCTTACCCTTATTGAAGACGCGTTGATTGAAAACGAAAAACCGGACATTTGCTACTGTTTCTGCGGAAACTGGACATTTGGCGTCCAGAGCGGCTTTCAATTTCGGCCCGGACAGCTTAAGGAAAAACCGGACTTCCGGGCTAAAACCACTTGGCAACCCTGATTTCGAGTGGAACAAAGAACTTCCGCTCTTCATCAGGTTGCATATAAATGATGGGGTCAGTATAGTGTATACACAGATGCAATCCAGGGGTCTGGAAAGGGAAAAATATCAGGGGGGGTTCATACACAAACATTACCTACTGCAAAGATAGACATATAGTCTGATCTATGTGATATGCCGCTAATGTGTGTGGTTACCATCACATATCCCGAAACCATTTTGGAAGGGGAGAGTGTTAAATTTGACTTCTATGCTCTCAACACACATTTTTATGTGTGTCCCAAGGAGTGTACATTAAAATTTGTGTATGGCCGTGCTATTCAGGGTGTTACACCTAAGTGACTGACACTGGCCAGCAGTCAATTCTAAAACTAATTTCCGACAAAAAGTGCTTCTAAGACTTTTTTTTAGAGGCTTCGTTTCCGAGTAATTTTACTTTCAAGATTGTTTTCGTGTTTTCAACCTTACGGCACAAAACCGGCTCCAACTCCCCAATTTTTGGAGTTTTCTCAAATCTGAGGATACCGTTGGAAAGAACGTTAAATTTCCTATTTCTCTCATGGAAAACAAAAGTTTTTTGAATAGGCAAAACGGGTGAAAAATGAACTTAAAGAGGAAAACTTGTTAAATTTTGAAAATCTCCACTTTTTCAACCGCTCATAGGCTTAAAAAAATACAAGTTTGGGTCGGTTTCTACGTATTTTTTCACGCTGAATCAAATGGTAACTCTCGCAGATCTCCCCAACTCCGTTACAATTGAGTTTTTAGTTAATTTGATATGCTCAATTTTGTGTGTGTTTTTAAGGATAAAACTTGTTAGTTATAATAACTTTTAACCCATATAAAAATGATGGGGTCAGTATAATGTACACAGATGATATCCAGGGGTCTGGAAGGGGGAAAATAACAGGGGGGGTTCATAGACAAACAACATTACCCTACTGCAAAGATAGACGATATAGTCTGATGTAGGTAGTATATAGCACGGCTAAAATTTTTTAAAAATTCAAATAGCTTGAGAAACACATAAAAATGTGTGTTGGGCACAAAGAAGTCAAATTTAACAGTATCCCCCTCCTCTTTGGTTTTGGAATATGCCGCTAATGTGTGTGGTTACCATTACATATCCCGAAACCTTTGAGGAGGGGGAGAGTGTTAAATTTGACTACTATGCGCCAACACAAATTTTTATGTGTTTCCCAAGGTGTGTAGATTAAAATTTTTGTATAGCCGTGCTATTCAGGGTGTTACACCTAAGTGACTGACACTGGCCAGGAGTCAATTCTAAAACTAATTTCCGACAAAAAGTGCTTCTAAGACTTTTTTTTAGAGGCTTCGTTTCCGAGTAATTTTACTTTCAAGATTTTTTTCGTGTTTTTGACCTTACGTCACAAAACCGGCTCCAACTCCCCAATTTTTGGAGTTTTCTCAAATCTGAGGATACCGTTGGAAAGACCGTTAAATTTCCTATTTCTCAAATGGAAAACAAAAATTTTTTGAATAGGCAAAACGGGTGAAAAATGAACTTAAAGAGGAAAACTTGTTAAATTTTGAAAATCTCCACTTTTTCAACCGCTCATAGGCCCCTGTGATTCAGCGTTTGAATGTTTGCCTGTTAGCCTAAACGTTACGCCGAAATCTCAGCTTTCCAACGGTATAATCGATTTTTATTTTACTTTGTTAGTTAGGGGAGAAAAGTATGTCTGTATGTTTAAAAATGTGGTTTTTTATATGAAATCGAGGGTTTTCGTGAAAAATGAGCCTCTAAGAAAATTCAAGTTCAGGGTCGGTTTCTACGTATTTTTTCACGCTGAATCAAATGGTAACACTCGCAGATCTCCCCAACTCCGTTACAACTGATTTTTAGACTTAAACAAACTAGTTCTTAGTTCATTTGTTATGCTCAATTTTATGTGTTTTTTAAGGATGAAACTTGTTAGTTATAATTACTTACGGCGATCTACGGTTGCCAGTTGTCCGGTTTTGGCTCGAACAGTCCGGTTTTTCACCAAGCTGTCCGGACGGAAATTCAAAGTCGTCATGAACATCAAATGTCCGGTTTTCTAAGAAATTGCGGCAAATGTCCGATTTTCCTAGTTCCTATCGTTGGTTGCTCTCTTACGAAATCAGCCGTGACTCCTGGAGGCTCACCTACATCCTTTATTTGGCAATAGACGCTAGAAAGGTATCTAAAACGCAAAAATCATTTGAGTGATGTCAAAACGGAAGTTAGTGAAATACGTCAAATTAATCAATTCATCTTTTTCGAAAATATTAAGTTTAGAGGCGTGAGTCAGCCTGCACACCACATCTTTGCATCTAGCTACATCGATAGGTATTGGTAAACAGACGAACCACGATAAAAGATGCGAGTTTAGCATTTGAAGGAATCTGAATGTCTTTAATTTTTAGAGACCAAATCATAAGAATTTAGTGCAGTATGTTGAGGCCGAAAGTTGATTTTGTTTCTCAATAAAATATTGAGTTTTTTAGCCAATATAAGACACCACCGGTCTCATCGGCGCTCCTTCCTTACGAATTTCCGGGAGACAAGATAACCTGGGCGTTTGTGCTGTTCGTATGAGTGTTGTCCCTTCTATTGTGAGAAGGAACTCATATATCTCTTCTGCTAGCCATCACTTATGCATTTTCTATTTCAGTTTGAGATTAAGGTAAATAATCTTGAAATATCGGAGAAAATCTTAATAGTTCTAGACGTAGGCAATATCGAGATTTTGTTCCGAAATTCCGAGTTACCAGGTATATTTACTGATTCTTATGTTTCCTGAATACCTAGTATATTAGGTACATTATTAGTATAGTATTTTAATTTTATTTTATTTTTATTTAATGTATATTTGAACATGTATGTTCCTTACATTCGAGTATGCTTTTCAAAAAATACATAATTGAAACAGTTGTTGTGTAAACATCAACATCAGCGTAGTGTTTTCAATACCCACGCGAGTACAGAGAACAATAAGAGTACAAAATTTAGAAATCGATCGTGGTGTCCAGTTACATGACTTACTCACAATTAATGATAATATATTCAGTGTTACAGCGTTAGCAGAAATTTCATCTATTTTATAAATTACAATAAATTAATATAACATTCATTATTAATTTCAGCTTATTCTCTTTACCTTATAAATATTGGAAACAACAATATTACACACAATGAACTTCATAAATCATTTCAAAAAACATTCAAGCAGTTTACATAGGCAGTACCTACCAGTATATATAAGCAAGTTAATCCTTCAGTCAAACAAACATAAATTTCTCAGTTTGCAAACTTCACTGAAGAAGAAATATAGCCTTTTTATGTCGAATTCCCGGAGCTTACAACATATTCGATCGCTCTGACTATCGCTATCACTTCTACATTAATGCTGGAGGTCATCTGCGGTAAACTATGTTGTTCGCGGTGATTGTTGGATGCATCGGAAAAAGCACATCCAACTGAATTCCTAAACTTTGACCCATCAGTAAAGATTCGCACCGCTCGTGGCCGTTCAGAGTTAACGAAGTTGTTAAATTTATCATCAATGTCGAGTTTTTCTCGGAAACCGTTAGGAAATCGAACAACGTTTACCGGTACGAGCAGCTGTGAATAAGTCAAAATGTATGGTGATTAGCCTAGTTACCTATCACATTTCAAGATTTTACTTATGTGGAGTGGGCTTTGGGGAATACATCCTAGAGTTGTTGAGGGTGAGAAAGAAAGATCAGCTTCTCGTATTAATTTAATAGCTAAGCGCTTTGCCTTTATTGACCTCGTCAGAGCTCAGATGTATATGTGGGGGTTGCTTGGTGTTACAATTTCCATTAGGTAGATTGTATGTCATGTAATTTTCTCTATATGTCTTTTTATTGATATCAGTGGTTAGGGGAACCCTTCCTCTTGTCTTTGTTGTAAACTTGTTGCTGCTGTACCTTTTAACATGTTGTTGAAGATGGGGGGGGGGGGGGTTAATTGACATGGATATGTCTTTGCTCTGGGGGGTCAACCAAAATTTACGTCACGCAAATTTGATGTCACAATTTGTAATGATGTTCACGCACAACCCATCCGTTGCTAGGGGAATGGAACTTCCGCAGTTTTCATCACACAGAAATCGTTCTACTATATACTTTGAGCAAAACTGTAATATTCAATAAATAATAAAGTTATCATTTATTTAAATTTAAAAAAAAATATATATATATATATTTCTAGGCCAACGTTTCGGTATACTTGCATACCGTCCTCAGGTCTTAGATAGGAGGTGGGTTAAACCTCAATCACATAGGTGGTGGATACATCAAGGTTCTTGAACTTGATTATTCGAATTTCGGATTCTACGCATCTTGAAACGTAAGCCAACGAATTTTGAGGGGAGTTTAACATTTGTTCTTTACTAGGTCGATTACAAAGTTTCATTATTGAAAACTACCAAATCCACTTCAAAGAAACTCGTAAACGAGTTCCACGATCTGCTTTACAAGCAGATACCATGTTACATGGATATGTCTTTGATTGGGGATTTCATAACGGTTTTTCCTCGAGAGTTGCAAACAAATCCTTTAACTTTGGACTGTAGGCGACAAAATGTAGGATAAAGAATTTATTTCATTATTCTTGGAGGCACAAAAAGCATACTATAAATACTGTTGAAGTTATTCCTCCAATACAGACGCTATTTAGTTTCCGCCAAACAATAATTATTGTTTATAGTCCAATCAACTTAGTTTAGGAATGTAGCCAGGTACGTAAGGAGGGGGAAATTGGTAGCTTGAGATGTGAACATTTATCACATAAATCAAGCGCTTTCCAACGAGTGGCAAACGATTTCTCTGCGATGAAAACTGCGGAAGTTCCATTCCCCTAGCAACGGCTGGGTTGTACCTACGTGAAAAACACTGAAATTGTGACACAAATTTTGCGTGACGGAAATTTTTGGTTGACCCCCCAGAGCAAAGACATAACCATGTCAAAAGTGCCGGAGCGTTGCATTTTGTGTGGAGAAAAAAAGTGTCGGTCGGGGAAAAAGTGTCGCGAAAAACTCCTTGACCCCCAGCCAAAAGACATATCCATGTCAATAAGGTACAAGTTACTCAAAATAGAGTACTTCGTTCGATAACTAGAGCAGAATGGTTTGTGCGAAACAGTACTCTGCATCAAGACTTGGACATCCTAACAGTTGAAGCACTGATCAAGGGAAGATATGCCAAGATCCACCATTCCATGTCAGACTATAGCGATTCACTGGCAGCTGCTATTCCCCTAAATCCCCCCGCACTACCAAGACAACGCCGCCTAAAAAGAAAACGACCCCAACATTTTCTCTTAGTTTCAGAAGACAACAAGTAGGGAACTTGGCAATACGTCGACACATAAACTGGTCGACACCTCCTGTCGCCATATTTCCACACCAGGTGTTGAAGAACGTCGATAACGCACATCTTTGAAACTGGTCGACGGATTTATGTCGAAAAATTTTGAGATCCGTTTTTCGCTGTATTTCAACAACAGGAGTTGAACATGAGCTAAAAACACCCCTCTTGAAACTGGTCGACTGCTAAACGACGACAAAAGGGTTGTTTGGCCACTACCTGTCCTCAGCCTTGGTCCCATGGGGTCTTTCAATCCGAGGATTAAATGAAAAGTCACATTTACGTTTCTAAACTGTTATGTGATCGTGTTATGAGACCACGAAACTATACACTTCATTCTGATCTACACATCCAACTAATCTGCATTTTTACTAAGGGATTGACTACTTGATGTTATTTATTCTTGAGATGCGAGCTTGCGAGCATCCAGACCACCAAACTATACACTTCATTCTAACCTACATGTCAGGTATACGAAGGATGTCGATGTAAATTTGTCGACGTATCCCCATGGTTGACTTGGACGACCTTTTTCAACAAGGGGTGTTGAAAGTTGTCGACTAGTCGCTGTATTTTTGTGTCGCCATATTTCCAATGCCTGTGAAATCGACATTGGTCAACCCTTGGTGTTGAAAGATGTCGACACGGCTTCTTGCCCGTTTGTCGACCAGTTTATGTGTCGACATATTGCCCCCCATCCACAAATTTTGCGTGAAGAAAATTTTTGGTTGACTCCCCAGAGCAAAGACATATCCATGTCAAAGTGCCAGAGCGTAGCATTTTGTGTGGAGAAAAAAAAAGTGTCGGTCGGGAAAAAAAAACTGTCGCGAAAAATTCCTTGACCCCAGCCAAATGACATATCCATGTCAATAAGGTACAAGTTACTCAAAATAGAGTACTTCGTTCGATAACTGGAGCAGAATGGTTTGTGCGAAACAGTACTCTGCATCAAGACTTGAACATCCTAACAGTTGAAGCACTGATCAAGGGAAGATATGCCAAGATCCACCATTCCATGTCAGACTATAGCGATTCACTGGCAGCTGCTATTCCCCTAAATCCCCCCGCACTACCAAGACAACGCCGCCTAAAAAGAAAACGACCCCAACATTTTCTCTTAGTTTCAGAAGACAACAAGTAGACACAATCAATATCAGATAATGAATGTGAAAACCAACAACAGTTTACTGAAAATCAACAGTTCACCTTTTCACATTCATTATCTGATATTGATTTACATACATGTGCTTCCCTTCATTACATTTCAATACTTCATTATATTTCATTCATGTTTAATAACATTCCGGCATTTTGTCTTGAATAAGTTTGAAAGTGAATACCCAGTTGAAATAGGTGAAATCCATTCACCCTCCTCAAGTTCAAGAACCTTGATGTATCCACCACCTATGTGATTGAGGTTTAACCCACCCCCTATCTAAGCCCTGAGGATGGTATACAAATATACCGAAACGTTGGCCAAGAAATATCGTGGTACATTTTCTGACTGAACCTCAAGACCCCAACAAATCTTATTTTGAGCAAAGCAGTCCAGAAATCAAACCTTATTCTGGTTATTGGCGTTTCTACTCCAGTGTATTTGAATATTGGGGGGCCCAATTTATTACGTAACGCTAAATTACGTGATATCAAACTGAATTTTGAGGAAAGTGATTTAACTTAGTCCTCATTTGAATCCATAGTGATGTGTTTTGAGTTGTTGAGACCTACAATTGTTTAGACCTACAGTTCTTGACAATCTATTCCAATTGTTTTTGCGGAAAAGATGCGGTTGTTGTCTAGGTTGTGCTGTTGCTAGGCGATGCTGAATCAACAATGAAATGTTTTTGGAAGTCAACACGACTTCCAAAAACTTGGTGATCCTTGCATTTGGCAAAACATTAAGGTGCTGAATTTATTAAGTAAATAAGTAAAATATAATATATAATATGCACTAACGCTAAATACCAAAGTAAATCCTAAACACAGAACTGCACAAGTGAGATTCAAACATCCAAGTAATGTTATATTTTCTACTAGCCGCTCCGGCTCGCTCCGCTCGCCTCCACGTCCAGCCGGGGGGCAAGCCCCCCGGACCCCCCATTAAATTGCTCGCTTCGCTCGCAAAATGTGGCATATAGGGAATGTTGCTCGCTTCGCTCGCAAAGTGTGGCTGTATACATGGAATGTATTACAATTGAAACATGTAGGGGATGTTGCTCGCTTCGCTCGCAAACGGTAGATCTCTAAGGGTAGGTTTAACTTCTGTGGGGAATGCTGATCGCTTCGCTCGCTTGAGGAAGTTATACTGCCCACCCAACTTGGCAGACGTTAATTAAAATAGAAATTAAAAATTTTGTCTAAAAAAAAAAAAAAAAAAAAAAATTAGGGGTGGACTACCCCTAACATTTAGGGGGATGAAAAATAGATGTTGGCCGATTCTCATAGATACCGAATAAGCACAAAAAATTTCATCAAAATCGGTCAAAAAAAAAAAAAAAAAAGTTTAGGGGTGGACTACCCCTAACATTTAGGGGGATGAAAAATAGATGTTGGCCGATTCTCATAGATACCGGATAAGCACAACAAATTTCATCAAAATCGGTCAAGCCGTTTCGGAGGAGTATGGCAACAAAAACTGTGACAAGAGAATTTTATATTTTCTATATCTGACATAAACATACATTATAACAGCTGGTCGCTCAGCAACGTAAGAATAATAAATTGTCTGGGTCAGCCTAACACTACAATATCTTCCAAGTTTTTCTGTCAGTTGTCATAAACTATAGCATTAAAATTGAACGGTTTAATAGAGTCAGTAAGTTCATAAAAGAATTATATGACAACAAACAGTCATACTTATGATTTAATTTATTATAATTGTCAGTGACAGTGCTAGATTGTACTGTAAGTATTCTCGGTCAGAGTACTCTAAGAGAATTTCCACATTTGGGTCAAATGAATAAGGAATAGGTGATATAGCCTAGTTACCTATCAAAATAATACACTTTTACTTAATAAATTGAGCTTCTTATTATTCTAACAAATTCACAGAGTAACAATTTGAATTACGTAAATTACTTTATTCTTATAATTCAAATTCCAACTTTGTTATTTCATTGTTCATTCAGCACCAGTTAGCAACAGCACAAACTAGATGTTCTGCAGTATTTAACTGAGAAACTGGAATAGTTTGTCAGGAATGTGATGGTTTCTACTCTTATCAAATCACCATGGAATCAAGAGAATGAGGAATATGTGAAATCACCTAGTTACTACCTGTTTTAGCCAATTATGCATCCAATTGTTGCAATCATAGATTGAACGAATTACAGAACTATTCAGTTGTTTCTTTGGTTGATGCATCGTCACATTGGCAGACTCGTGATCTAGCTTGCCCTGATATTGGGGTCATTTGTGTCCTACATCTCATCTTGCCAAGGTAAACTTGTGAAATACGATTACGTGGATTACTGAAATTTTACGTTCGCAACCAATTTCTACTCTATCTAGCCACAAATGACCCATCTAGCCACAATAGTCATGTGGGTTTAATCGCCAATAATCCAAATTCCAAAGATATTTGTTCATTCAGCACCACCTAGCAACAGCACAACCTAGATACATGTTCTGCAGGTGTTTTACTGGAAATTGGAATAGCTTGTCATAAATATGATTGCTTCTACTCTTAGCAAATCATCATGGGTCAAGTGGATGAGGAAAAAGTGATATCACCTTGTTACTACCTACCTGTTTAAGCGTATTTACTACTATCGACGTACAATTTTAGTAAAATATACGATCAGCTATTTCACTGATGCGTCAACCAATGAATCAAATGATCAACTGATCTTTTCTTTTGATCAATGATTGCAGCGATTGGATGCATAGTAGTAAATTGGCTAACACAGGTAGTAACTAGGTGATTTCACTTATTCCTCATCCACTTGACCCATGCTGTTAAATTTCCAGTAAAACACCAGCAGAACATGTATCTAGGTTGTTGCTAGGAGGTGCAGAATGAACAACTAAATATCTTTGGGATTCTAATTATTGGCGAATAAACCCGCATGGCTCAACTATGGTGTCATTTGTGTCTAGATAGAGTAGAAAATGGTTGCAAACGGAACCAGACAAGGTGCAATTCCCATATTTTCTGTGAAATGAGATTACATGAATTACTGAAATTGTACGTTTGCAACCAATTTCTACTCTACCATAGCCACAAATTACCATATAGTTCAGTCATGTGGGTATAATCGCCAATAATATGATAAGAATTGTTCATTCAGCACCACCTGGCAACAGCACAACCTAGATACATGTTCTGCCGGTGTTTTACTGAGTAATTGGAATACCTTGTCATGAATATGATTGCTTCTACTCTTAACAAATCATAAATTCAAGTGGATGAGGAATAAATGAAATCACCTAGTTGCTACATGTTTTAGCCCATTTACTACTATGCATCCAATAGTTGCAATCTTGATCGCAAAGAACTATCCAGTTGTTTCTTTGTTTGACGCTTCACATTGGCCTTGTATCTAGGGCCTAGTATCTTATCTTGATAAGAAAGAGTAGGAAGTGGGTGGTAGTGTGTGGAAAATGGGAGTAGTGAGTTTGTGTCTAGATTGAGTAGAGATGGTTGCAAACGGATCCAGACAAAGTGCAATTTCAGTATTCCTTGTGAAATACGATTACATGGATTACTGAAATTGTACGTTTGCATCCAATTTCTACTCTACCATAGCCACAAATTACCCTAAAGTTGAGTCATGTGGGTTTAACCGCCAATTATATGAATTTCAAAGATATAAACAATTGTTCATTCAGCACCACCTAGCCACAGCACAACCTAGATACATGTTCTGCAGGTGTTTAACTGAGAAACTGGAATAGTTTGTCTGGAATATGATGGTTTCTACTCTTAACAAATCACCATGGATTCAAGTAAATGAATAAGTGAAATCACGGAGTTACTACCTGTTTTAGCCAATCAATGCATTCAATTGTTGCAAACATTGATTGAACGAATTACAGAACTATTCAGCTGTTTTTTCGGTTGACGCATCTTCAGATTGGCAGACTCGTGATCTAGCTTGCCCTGATATTGGGGTCAGTTGTGTCCCCCATCTCATCTTGGCAAGGTAAACTTGTGAAATACCAGATTACATGGATTAAGTACTGAAATTGTACGTTTTCAACCAATTTCTACTCAATCTAGCCACAAATGACCCTATAGTCATGTGGGTTCAATCGCCAGTAATCCAAAGTCCAAAGATATTTGTTCATTCAGCATCACTTAGCAACAGCACAACCTAGATACATGTTCTGCCGGTGCTTTACTGGAAATTGGAATAGTTTGTCTTAAACATGATTGCTTCTACTCTTAACAAATCATCATGGGTCGAGTGGATTAAATAAGTGAAATCACCTTGTTACTACCTGTTTTAGCGTATTTACTACTATCGACGTGCAATTTTAGTAATCTATGCGATCTTAGGTACCTATTTCACTGATGCGTCAACCAATTAATCAACTAATGCGTAAACCAATTAATCAACTGATGCGTAAACCAATTAATCAACTGCAGCTATTGGATGCATAGTTGTAAATTGGCTAAGACAGGTAGTAACCAGGTGATTTCTATGATGATTGGTTAAAAGTAGAAGCAATAATATTCATGACACTATTCCAATTTCTCAGTGAAACACCTGCAGAACATGTATCTAGGATGTGCTGTTGGTAGGAGGTGCTGTTGCTAGGAGGTGCAGAATGAACAACTAAATATCTTTGGGATTCGAATTATTGGCGATTAAACCCGCATGACTTAACTATGGTGTCATTTGTGTCTGGATAGAGTAGAAAATGGCTGAAAACGGAACCTGACAAGGTGCAATTTCCGTATTCTGTGTGAAATGCGATTACATGAATTACTGAAATTTTTCTACTGTATCTAGCCACAAATTACCCTATAGTTGAGTCATGTGGGTTTAATCGCCAATAATATGATTTCCAAAGATATTTCCAGCATAGATATAATCTAGCACCACCTAGCAAACACACAACCTAAACACATGTTCTTCAGGTGTTTTACTGAGAAATTGGAATAGCATGTCTTGATATGATTGCTTCTACTCTTAACAAATCATAGATTCTAGTGGATGAGGAATAAGTGAAATCACCTAGTTGCTACCTGTTTTAGCCAATTTACTACTATGAAATTACACTATGCCAATAAATTAACTACTATGAAATTTTAATAGTTTGTCATAAATTTGATTGCTTCTACTCTTATCATCATGGGTCAAGTGGATGAAATAAGTGAAATCACCTTGTTACTACCTGTTTTAGCGTATTTACTACTATCGACGTGCAATTTTAGTAATCTATACGATCTTAGGTACCTATTTCACTGATGCGTCAACCAATGAATCAACTGATGCGTAAACCAATGAATCAACTGAATAGTTCTTTTGATCAATGATTGCAGCTATTGGATGCATAGTTGTAAATTGGCTAAAACAGGTAGTAACTAGGTGATTTCACTTATTCCTCATTCACTTGACTCTATGATGATTGGTTGAAAGAAGAAGCAATCATATTCATGACAAACTATTCCACTTTCTCTGTAAAACACCAGCAAAACATGTATCTAGGAGGTGCTGTTGCTAGGAGGTGCAGAATGAACAACTAAATATCTTTGGGATTCGAATTATTGGCGATTAAACCCGCATGACTTAACTATGGTGTCATTTGTGTCTGGATAGAGTAGAAAATGGCTGAAAACGGAACCTGACAAGGTGCAATTTCCGTATTCTGTGTGAAATGCGATTACATGGATTACTGACATTGGACGTTTGCAACCAATTTCTACTCTACCATAGCCACAAATTACCCTAAAGTTGTCATGTGGGTTTAATCGCCAATAATATGAATTCCAAAGATATAGCCAGCATATAGATAATCCAGCACCACCTAGCAACAGCACAACCTAGATACATGTTCTTCAGTTGTTTTACTGAGAAATTGGAATAGCATGTCTTGAATATGATTGCTTCTACTCGAAGCAAATCATAGATTCAAGTGTATGAGGAATATGTGAAATCACCTAGTCGCTACCTGTTTTAGCCAATTTACTATTATGCATCCAATAGTTGCAATCGTTGATCACAAAAAACTATTCAGTTGTTTCTATGTTTGACGCATCTTCACATTGGCCTTGTATCTAGTATCTTATCTTGATAAGAAAGAGTAGGAAGTGGGTGGTAGTGTGTGGAAAATGGGAGTAGTGAGTTTGTGTCTTGATTGAGTAGAGATGGTTGCAAACGGATCCACACAAAGTGCAATTTCAGTATTTCTTGTGAAATACGATTACATGGATTACTGAAATTGTACGTTTGCAACCAATTTCTACTCTACCATAGCCACAAATTACCCTAAAGTTGAGTCATGTGGGTTTAATCGCCGATTATATGAATTCCAAAGATATAAGAATTGTTCATTCAGCAACACCTAGCAACAGCACAACCTAGATGTACATGTTCTGCAGGTGTTTAACTGAGAAACGAATAGTTTGTCTGGAATATGATGGTTTCTACTCTTAACAAATCACCATGGATTCAAGTGAATGAATACCTAAGTGAAATCACATAGTTACTACCCGTTTTAGCCAATTATGCATCCAATTGTTGCAAACATTGATTGAACGAATTACGGAACTATTCAGTTGTTTCTCTGGTTGACCCATCTTCACACTGGCTAACTCGTGATCTACCTTGCCCTGATATTGGTGTCAGTTGTGTCACCCATCTCATCTTGGCAAGGTAAACTTGTGAAATACGATTACATGGATTACTGAAATTGTAAGTTTGCAACCAATTTCTACTCTATCTAGCCACAAATGACCCAATAGTCATGTGGGTTTAATCGCCAATAATCCAAATTACAAAGATATTTGTTCATTCAGCACCACCTAGCAACAGCACAACCTAGATACATGTTCTTCAGATGTTTTATTGAGAATTGGAATAGCTTGTCATGAATATGATTGCTTCTACTCTTAGCAATCGTGGGTCAAGTCATCATGGGTCAAGTGGATGAGGAATAAGTGATATCACCTTGTTACTACCTGTTTTAGCGTATTTACTACTATCGACGTGCAATTTTAGTAATCTATACGATCTTAGGTACCTATTTCACTGATGCGTCAACCAATTAATCAACTGATGCGTAAACCAATTAATCAACTGATGCGTAAACCAATGAATCAACTGAATAGTTCTTGTGATCAATGATTGCAGCTATTGGATGCATAGTAGTAAATTGGCAAACACAGGTAGTAACTAGGTGATTTCTATGATGATTGGTTAAAAGTAGAACCAATCATATTCCAGACAATCTATTCCAATTTCCAGTAAAACACCTGAAGAACATGTATATAGGTTGTGCTGTTGCTTGGTGGTGCAGAATGAACAACTTAATATCTTTGGGATTCGAATTATTGGCGATTAAACCCGCATGACTTAACTATGGTGTCATTTGTGTCTGGATAGAGTAGAAAATGGTTGAAAACGGAACCTGACAAGGTGCAATTTCCGTATTCTATGTGAAATGCGATTACACGAATTACCGAAATTTTTCTACTGTATCTAGCCACAAATTACCCTATAGTTGAGTCATGTGGGTTTAATCGCCAATAATATGAATTCAAAAGATATTTCCAGCATAGATATAATCTAGCACCACCTAGCAAACGCACAACCTAGACACATGTTCTTCAGGTGTTTTACTGAGAAATTGGAATAGCATGTCTTGATATGATTGCTTCTACTCTTAACAAATCATAGATTCTAGTGGATGAGGAATAAGTGAAATCACCTAGTTGCTACCTGTTTTAGCCAATTTACTACTATGAAATTACACTGTGCCAATAAATTAACTACTATGAAATTTTAATAGTTTGTCATAAATTTGATTGCTTCTACTCCTATCATCATGGGTCAAGTGGATGAGGAATAAGTGATATCACCTTGTTACTACCTGTTTTAGCGTATTTACTAATATCGACGGCAATTTTAGTAATCTATACGATCTTAGGTACCTATTTCACTGATGCGTCACCAATGAATCAACTGATGCGTAAACCAATGAATCAACTGAAAAGTTCTTTTGATCAATGATTGCAGCTATTGGATGCATAGTAGTAAATTGGCTAAAACAGGTAGCAACTAGGTGATTTCACTTATTCCTCATTCACTTGACTATGATGATTGGTTAAAAGTAGAAGCAATCATATTCATGACAAACTATTCCAATTTCTCAGTAAAACACCTGCAGAACATGTATCTAGGTTGTGCTGTTGCTAGGAGGTGCAGAATGAACAACTAAATATCTTTGGGATTCGAATTATTGGCGATTAAACCCGCATGACTTAACTATGGTGTCATTTGTGTCTGGATAGAGTAGAAAATGGTTGAAAACGGAACCTGACAAGGTGCAATTTCCGTATTCTGTGTGAAATGCGATTACATGAATTACTGAAATTTTTCTACTGTATCTAGCCACAAATTACCCTATAGTTGAGTCATGTGGGTTTAATCGCCAATAATATGAATTCCAAAGATATTTCCAGCATAGATATAATCTAGCACCACCTAGCAAACGCACAACCTAGACACATGTTCTTCAGGTGTTTACTGAGAAATTGGAATAGCATGTCTTGATATGATTGCTTCTACTCTTAACAAATCATAGATTCTAGTGGATGAGGAATAAGTGAAATCACCTAGTTGCTACCTGTTTTAGCCAATTTACTACTATGAAATTACACTATGCCAATTAACTACTATGAAATTTTAATAGTTTGTCATAAATTTGATTGCTTCTACTCTTATCATCATGGGTCAAGTGGATGAAATAAGTGAAATCACCTTGTTACTACCTGTTTTAGCGTATTTACTACTATCGACGTGCAATTTTAGTAATCTATACGATCTTAGGTACCTATTTCACTGATGCTTCAACCAATTAATCAACTGATGCGTAAACCAATGAATCAACTGAATAGTTCTTGTGATCAATGATTGCAGCTATTGGATGCATAGTAGTAAATTGGCTAACACAGGTAGTAACTAGGTGATTTCTATGATGATTGGTTAAAAGTAGAAGCAATCATATTCATGACACTATTCCAATTTCTCAGTAAAACACCTGCAGAACATGTATCTAGGTTGTGCTGTTGCTAGGAGGTGCAGAATGAACAACTAAATATCTTTGGGATTCGAATTATTGGCGATTAAACCTGCATGGCATAAGTATGGTGTCATTTGTGTCTAGATAGAGTGAAAATGGTTGCAAACGGAACTAGACAAGGTTCATGAGATTACATGAATAACTGAAATTGTTCGTTTGCAATTGCAACCTATTTCTACTGTATCTAGCCACAAATTACCATATAGTTCAGTCATGTGGGTATAATCGCCAATAATATGATAAGAATTGTTCATTCAGCACCACCTGGCAACAGCACAACCTAGATACATGTTCTGCCGGTGTTTTACTGAGTAATTGGAATAGCATGTCTTGATATGATTGCTTCTACTCTTAACAAATCATAGATTCTAGTGGATGAGGAATAAGTGAAATCACCTAGTTGCTACCTGTTTTAGCCAATTTACTACTATGAAATTACACTATGCCAATTAACTACTATGAAATTTTAATAGTTTGTCATAAATTTGATTGCTTCTACTCTTATCATCATGGGTCAAGTGGATGAAATAAGTGAAATCACCTTGTTACTACCTGTTTTAGCGTATTTACTACTATCGACGTGCAATTTTAGTAATCTATACGATCTTAGGTACCTATTTCACTGATGCTTCAACCAATGAATCAACTGATGCGTAAACCAATGAATCAACTGAATAGTTCTTGTGATCAATGATTGCAGCTATTGGATGCATAGTTGTAAATTGGCTAAAACAGGTAGTAACTAGGTGATTTCACTTATTCCTCATTCACTTGACTCTATGATGATTGGTTAAAAGTAGAAGCAATCATATTCATGACAAACTATTCCAATTTCTCAGTAAAACACCTGCAGAACATGTATCTAGGTTGTGCTGTTGCTAGGAGGTGCAGAATGAACAACTAAATATCTTTGGGATTCGAATTATTGGCGATTAAACCCGCATGACTTAACTATGGTGTCATTTGTGTCTGGATAGAGTAGAAAATGGCTGAAAACGGAACCTGACAAGGTGCAATTTCCGTATTCTGTGTGAAATGCGATTACATGAATTACTGAAATTGTTCGTTTGCAACCTATTTCTACTGTATCTAGCCACAAATTACCCTATAGTTGAGTCATGTGGGTTTAATCGCCAATAATATGAATTCCAAAGATATATCCAGCATATATATAATCCAGCACCACCTAGCAACAGCACAACCTAGATACATGTTCTTCAGGTGTTTTACTGAGAAATTGGAATAGCATGTCTTGAATATGATTGCTTCTACTCTTAACAAATCATAGATTCAAGTGGATGAGGAATAAGTGAAATCACCTAGTTGCTACCTGTTTTACCCAATTTACTACTATGCATCGAATAGTTGCAATCATTGATCGCAAAGAACTATTCAGTTGTTTCTTTGTTTGACGCATCTTCACATTGGACTTGTATCTAGTATCTTATCTTGATAAGGTAGAGTAGGAAGTGGGTAGTAGTGTGTGGAAAATGGGAATAGTGAGTTTGTGTCTAGATTGAGTAGAGAATGGTTGCAAGCGGATCCAGACAAAGTGCAATTTCAGTATTCCTTGTGAAACACGATTATTTGGATTACTGAAATTGGACGTTTGCAACCAATTTCTACTCTACCATAGCCACAAATTACCCTAAAGTTGTCATGTGGGTTTAATCGCCAATAATATGAATTCCAAAGATATTTAACTGTTAATTCAGCACCACCTAGCAACAGCACAACCTAGATACATGTTCTGCCGGTGTTTTACTGGAAATTGGAATAGTTTGTCATGATCATGAATATGATTGCTACTACTCTTAAATCATCATGGGTTAAGTGAATGAGGAATAAGTGAAATCACTTAGTTACTATCTTAAAATGTGAAATTAAACAAACACTTGAAAAATAATATAAAATCCCTATATTTAAATTCACAATATTTCACAGAACAAACTTTTACGAAAACTTTTTTTTAAGACTGCCCATTTTTGAAGACATGTTTCATTCACATGTCTCAACATGGAAACACGCAATTGGGTTTTTCAATATACTACCTGTTGTAGCCAATTTACCAACCCGGCCTGTTACCCGGCCTGTTGTACCTTTCCATCCAACAGTTGCAATCATTGATCTCAAAGAACTATTCAGTTGTTCCTTTGTTCGGCGTCTTCACATTGGACTTGTGTCTAGAATCTAGAATGAAGAATAGTGAAATCACTTAGTTACTACCTGTTTTAGCCAATTTACTACTGTGCATCCAATAGTTGCAATATTGATCACAAGAACTATTCAGTTGGTTCTTTGGTTGCCGCATTAGTAAACAGTGAAATATGTATGATCATATGGATTACTGAAATTGCACGTTGATAGTAGTTGCACGTAAATTGGCCAAAACAGGTAGTAACAAGGTGATATCACTTATTCCTCATTCACGTGAATCAATGATGATTTGTTAAGAGTAGAAGCAATCATATTCATGACAAACTTCCACTTTCTCAGTAAAACACCTGCAGAACATGTAAAGTTGTGCTGTTGCTGGGTGGTGCTGAATGAACAATTAAATGTCCTTGGAATTCGAATTATTAGCCATTAAACCCACATGGCTTAACTTAATTTGTGTCTAAATAGATTAGAAATTGGTTGAACTGAATCCGTTTGCAACCATTTTCTACTCTTTACGCCATGTGGGATTCATCGGATCACCAAGTAGTAGACCTCAGAAATGTTTAGGATAAAAGAAGGATGAAATAACTAGTTTTGTTCGCTGAAGCCACCAAACCTGTTTGCAATTCACTTGAGGTGTTTGCCGAGTTCTCTGATTATTATACCCCCCCCCACTCCACCATCATGTACGGCCTTTTCGCAGAGGTTTCTGCGGTGGTTTCACACAGCGTTCACATCCCTTCCCTATGCAGTTCGATTCCGATCTAGATGAATTCCGAAGTAGTTCAGAACTTTGTGTACGAACAAACCTACTAGTAAAAGATCCATAGTTCCCGTTCACGAGCCAAATAGTTCCTCACCGTTCAGTTTGTAGGATTTGATTCGTGTGACTACTCTAATGATTATTGTATCTGTATTTCTGCTGTCATAGCAACGTTGAATACAATTCATTCTGGTTTTGAATCCGAGTTAATGTTAAGCTTAGACTTAGTTGTGTAGTTTATTCTTTAATCCTTCATTGGCGACAGAGGAAAATGAGGAAGAGGAAGCAGCAGGAATTCCAGGAGGACGACGATGAAACAGAGGAAGTATTGGCAAGCCGTATGGCTAAGTTTTCGTTCAAGGAGTATAGTGCCGGAGTGTCATGGGACGATTACGTTGAACATTTTGAGCTCACTTGTAGAGTGAAGGGCCTCGGGGGAAATTCGGACGAGTATCAAGCCGCGCGTCGGGATCTTCTACTGTTCAGCATTGGAACAGAGCATCTGAAGGCACTGGCGGACCAGTTTTACCCGACTACGTGGGAAGAAATAACCTATGAGGAGGTCAAGAAGGCAGCACAGAAACTTTTTAAACCTACGAAGACTTTATTCTCAGCCAGGTTTGAGTTCGAAAGGGCAACACGGATGGAGGGTGAGTCCTTTATACTTTTTGGTTTATTATTTTCAATAATAAGCCTATGTGATCGTGTAGCAAAAAATTTTTATAACCCCCTCTATAATTTGTGATCATAAACCCCTTATACCAATACTGAACAGCCAAACCCTGGATGAAATTCAAAACCCTCGATTACAACGACTCAAAGAAAAATTAGCAGGCTTCAATTTCATCACAGAATGGAAAGCAGGGAAACCAAGGAATCGAAAAGACCAAAAGACGAGCTCGTCAAACAGTCTACTGGCCAGCAATAACAAGCGATATCAGAAACACTGTGGAGGCCTGCGGTTTATGTCAAGAAAATCGACATTGATGAAAAGACAGTGTAGAGGGCGCTCGTCTAGGAATTTCACACGCAGGAGTTCCCAGCTTCTCTAATTTGACTGAAATTTGTTCTCTTAGCAAGCTAAAAGTCAAGTCATATTCAGCGCACTTGTCAAGCTCGTCTTCTAATGCCTCTTCATAATCCTCACCTTCTGAAATTGTATTTGTAGAAACTCTCTCATCAGCGCTCTAGAGTTGGGAATAACGCCTTGTCAAAATATCCAGTCGGGCTCTGACTCTGTCGCATCTCCTTTCAAGATTTCTTTGATCTGATTCGCTTCTTTAGTAACTACGGCGCGATAAACCGCTCTTGTTTTCGAATCCATGCTGAAATATAGCTCTGGTAGCACGACTCCTAAATGTGTTGTCCGAAAGAATTCCCGTTAGTCCTGTCACGGTCGCCACAAAATGTATGAATCAAATTATAAACGGATGGCACGGGATCTTAAATAATAGATTTCACAAAACTTGTTGTTGTTGTCATCTAGCGACTGTCCGCCAAGATGTTTCACAAAACTTCGAACACGACACTATATTTTTCTTGAACTAGGTAAGTGCTTGTAAACAATTCATTCAGGGAAGATTTCAGCGAACGTTGTTGCCAATAGAAACAAATATGGATTTGACTCAACATAACTGTTCAATTTTGATTCCAATGTACCTACTAGCCTCCAATTCTCCACAATTTTAGTGGTTTCCACTACAGTCCATTAATAATTACCTATAACGTTTGGTTTCTTGGTTATATAAATTGTTAACTTTTTCTAATAAAATTATTCCTTCGTATCGTGACCTGTGGATGTGTTTTCATTTCAACACAGTGATAAGTTTTTGACATGGGGTTTTGTCTTTGCTCGGGGGGGGGGGGGGGGGGGGGTCAACCAAAAATTTTCGTCACGCAAAAGTTGATGTCACAATTTCTAATGATGTTCACGTACAACCCAGCCGTTGCTAGGGGAATGGAACTTCCGCAGTTTTCATCGCACAGAAATCGTTCGCCACTCGTTGAAAAGCGCTTGATTTATGTGATAAATGTTCTCATCTCAAGCTACCAATTTCCCCCTCCTTACGTACCTGGCTACATTCCTAAACTAAGTTGATTGGACTATAAACAATTTTAATAAGCCGGTTACAATATTCTTAACGTAAAGCAAGAGCATCATTTACTCCACTCCATAGGAAACATTTTCATCCTCTTGACAACAGTCGACTGTTAACAACACCTCATTGTAGTGGCTTCTCTCCACAGTTATTTTCAACATTTCTATAAGTAAACCGTTGTTTTGTTGGAATTAGTTAGGATGTGGCCCAAGGAAAAATGGTGCTACCTGAGGACAACCAGGATTTTTTATATACAGTAGGTACACGAAGATGACATCTGAATGTATTTCCAATTTCACCGATTTACAGTCGGCAGTACTGTGCGGCTTCAAATTCCGGAATTCATCATAGGGAAGGGAGATTGCTGGAACATTCTAGGAGCAGTTTAGGATTTGCAGGCTGACTTATATAAACTTGGTAACTAACTGAAAGGGTACCATTTCCCAACAATTCTCCAGAAATCAATTCACCATACGTAAAAATAGACTTATACACTTGGATTCTGTTTCATCGGAAGAAAAATCAGTACTCGTGAACTTGCTACGAGTCAACCGTTTTCGAGCGGGCAAGGCTTCAAACAGTGTATAATTCTCAAGAGGGTCTGCAATTAAAAAATCTAAATGTGCCAACTCTAGTTTAAAATGCAACTCGAAATGCCAATCTAGTTTGCCATGTGCAAACAAGTAAGCAGCATGTTAAACTTCTTTCTTCTAAATTTGTTACATCAATAATTATAACATTTTAACTTGAAATTATAGAAAATAATTTTCAAGTTTGTTGACAATTCACCTGATAGCACCTTTAGCCAATCGCTATTGGGTAAGGCTTGCATTACCCGGATAAATCCTGTAACTTCAACATTTTCCTGGCTTTTTATCCATCCGTTTTGGATAATGCTGACTTTATCCGGCTAATGCTAGCGTTATCCACCTGCGGGCATTACCCGTAACATATATACAAAAGTGTTAAACTGAAGAAAAATTTTAAATAAAGAAAATTTCGAAAATTTGGATTTTAAAAATTTTTGAGCCATTGCAATAGCTTCATTTATTTGTACGAAAATTCGCTAAAATTAATGAAAATTTAAACGGATTTTTCAGGATGTCGGGGAAGAGGAGGGGCTCGATATGCGAAGTGACGTCACCCGAGGGGCGGACTGTGCCGATAGAGGAGCTGGAAGAGGCGCCGCCACAGCCCATCCACCACAGGTATGATGATCAATCAATCAATAAATTTTTTTTAAAATTGGTTGCGTCACAAAATTGTAACATATAACCAGTTAACAAGTTGAGTGCCATGTGTATCTGTGAGATACACACCATTAACTGTCCCAGCGTGCCAGGTGTATCTGGGTGATACACAATCCTGGTTCGCTTCAAAAGCTCGTGTATCTCCCAGATTCACACTTAAGGCGTTTCTCTCTTCTTCTTTGACCTTGAGAAACCCTTCGGAAAGGTGGAACAGTGTTGGCCACAACAAATTGGCCGAGACACATTCGGTACAAACGGAAGAAGAATAAGTTTTTGTCAGATGTCACTTTTATCATTTCAGCTTTTTGGCACTTCATGTTCCTAATAGTTTTCGTTAGCAACGCAATAGTGTTTTTTGTTTACTCACGTATTCAGGCGTGGGGAAAATCGTCAAGAAGTTCGAATAGGGATGTATCAGAGTGGTACTCAATTTTCTGTTCCACCACTTGAAGTCCCAATTCCCTGCTCACAGGCCACGTGTATCACACGTATACACGCGGTTTTTTCAATGAAAATAGGTGTAATACCACTAAAATAACTCTTTTATGGAAAATACCAGTGGGGGAAAATGATTTTGATGGAAAATAATTTTTATGGAAAATACCAGTGGGGAAAATCGTCAAGAAGTTCGAATAGGGGTGTATCAGAGTGATACACAATTTTCTGTTCCACCACTTGAAGTCCCAAGTGGTCACTCACAGGGCACGTGTACCACACGTATACACGCGGTTTTTTCAATAAAAATAGGTGAAATACCACTAAATAACTCTTTGACCATCAAAAGCAAGGTCTTATGACGCGAAAAAAATAAAAATGCACGCTTGGCATCTGAGGACATTTTTTTTTAGTTGAGAGCGGACAGCTGTGGCACTCGACTTGTTAAGTTACAGAGGATTGGTCTTATAAATTATATATACAATAACTGATTGTTAATTGAAATTTTCAACTTTCACTCCACTACACTCGAATTCCGGCACCTTTCATGAAGTTTATAAGTCTTTTATGGTCTACATGAGTTCCATTTCGTAGAAATTCTGTGAGGACTCGGTGTGCAAAGGGACTTAGTAGAGTTCTTTCTTCTTCGTACAGTGGGCACTCTTGTAGTTTGTGCGTCATATCTTCTAATTGATCTTCGCAGAACTCACATGCAAGAAAATCGTTTAGGCCAATGAGGTACAGCAGGGGTGCTCAAACTTGAACTGCTGGCGATCTACCTCAATATTTTTAAACTACTTACGATCGACTCTGAGAGGCTGCAAGTATGTGTGATGCAGGGTTGTCGTACATACACGATACACCCTACCTACCTAGGTAGGGTGTACCGTAGCATATATAGATATTAGCTTTCCGCCCAATTTACATTATTTTAGTCAAGGTTTGGGTTAGGTTTACTTAAGTTCTTCTCTACAATATCAATGAAAAAACTCCTAGTTATTCAAAATTGCGAGTTTATTCGTTGTTACAAAACAAAAGAGTTACATATGGTGTTAAACTCAACTAAGGAGTGACTTTGGATGTTGAAGCGTGGCACTGCATGTCCTCAGCATACTTTTCATAAGATGGTGCGTAACCACTGAGTGCCAATCGCAAGCATGATGACATATGATCGTCAGTTAGTCGATTGCGATATTTTGACTTAATTATCTTCATTTCATAAAATGCAGACTCGCACAAGTAAGTTGACCCAAACATTGCCATCAGTTGAAGGGCGATTTGCCTTAGATTCGGATATTTATCTTCAGATATAAAACACCAGAAATTTGTATCAGATGCTGTAGCTTTGAGATGTATATCTGATATAATCTGCACCAACTCATTTTCAACAGAACATGAGTTCATATTAAACTGACTTGCTACTTCAGTAGCTAATTCCTCAATGTTTTTACATGAAAAAGGATAACTCATAAATGATGCTATATTTGCCAATTTACTGCTATCATAAAAACGCATTTCGAATTGTCCCAAAATATTTGATAATTCAGCCTCATACGTATCATAATTCAACTGAGGAATCCTTGCTTTCAAAGACGGAAAATGTTTCAGATCCTTTCTTTTCAGTTGATCTATCATAAGTTGCAATTTACTTTTGAATGCGTTTACTGCGCTAATCATCTCAATAATAGTTTTTCCTTTACCTTGAAGCTCCAAGTTAATGGTGTTTAAGTGCATCGTGATGTCAGTCAAAAATGCCAAATCAGTCAGCCATTTTTCGTTTTTCAACATCTCAGTGTCATCACCTCTTTCGTCTAGAAAAACTGTTATTTCGGGCAATAATTCTTGAAACCTTTCTAGGAATTTTCCGCGACTCAACCACCTGACGTCCGTGTGAAGAACTAAATCAGTGTGTTCAGCTGACTCCCTATCTTCCAACTGCAACTTAAAGAGCCGCCGTTGCAAGCTACGTGCACGGATGGAATTCACAATTTTTGTTGCAATGCCCATAATTTCCTCCGTGTTTAAAACTTTTGAACACAAAACTTGTTGATGTATAATGCAATGGAATGAAAAAAATGAAGGGAATTCTTCATTAGCTCGACACAATGCCACAAAACCGTTCTTGTTACCAGTCATTGCTGGTGCTCCATCGGTTGTAATGCACACTAATTTATATATTGGTAGCTTGTAGTTTTTTTTACAAAATTGATGAAAACGTCATATATATCTTCCTTTGATAAAGCCGCCTTTTGCCGCAAGCAGTGTTATTACGTAATACATTTTTGTAGTTTAGTTACCTACGATTGACCGTTTGAGCACCCCTGGTACAGGTTGAGATTGACCTGACCGTGGCCACATCGCACCCTGACCAACTGGACCATCTCTCTTATGGATAGTTGCATATTCAATAGTGGTTTTCTATGAACCTGGGACATTATTTCATAATGGTATATGCCCTTATCTATTGAATATGCGTCACACCAGGTTTGCCATTCATGGAGAGCAACGGTTCCAACAGCATGTAACGCATCTGTGAGAGGGATTGGGGCCTGGACACATCTATCTCCTGCTGCACCACCAAGTTTGGCTGCTTGATCAGCTCTATCATTTCCTCAATCAATATCAATCAATCAATGTAGAAATTGAACAAAATTTAACAATGAACACTCAATTTAACAGAAATTTTAACGACTATAGCGCATTTTAGGGTGGTGGAGCCAGTGTTTGACAACTTTTAAGAGGCATTTTGATACGAACTAAATCACTCGCGACGAAGTTGTGAAAACCCATTTCAAAACGGAAATTAGTGAAAAGTGTTGTCTATTTCCACGAAAAATAAAGAGTTACAATGTTAAATAGATTTCTACGGTTAGGCCATCAACAGTAACAAACAATAACAGATAGGGGAGAGTCGGGTAAGAGTGCGCACTTAAGTTTAGATTTTTTATAAGTCAGTGTATTTTGGTAGTAGAAAAACAAGAAATACATCATAAGACTCCTTAACTAATTGTTGACCACTAGAAAATATTTAAAACTCAAAAGTTGACTTAAGGTTACGTATATTTTAATTAAAAAAAAAAAAAAAAAGTTACACATGCGCAGTCTTAGCCGCCCTGGAGGGTAAGAGTGCGCATTAGGTCGGCCAAGAGTGCGCATTTAGTAGAACAGAGATAAAATAGACTCACTGTGTTGCGTAGAGAACAATCAACTGTTTTCTTTATGTCTTTGCTATGGCACATAAACTAAAAAAAGTCACGGAAAATTGCTCACGAAAATATTTTGATGATTTCCGCTTACAACCGAGTCGTTGCTAGGGAAATGGTACTTCGTCGTTTTTCATCCCACAAAATTCGTTGACCATTCGTTCGAAAGCTCTCGATTTATCCAACCATATTATATTAACTACTGCGAAGTGCGTGGCCAACAGGAGTTACGAGCAAGGTTAATTGAATAATTGTGTACACTCTGGTGATCATTCTCAATAATTGATATTGTGAACATGATTGCCACCGCTTGTTAATTTCTGATGATTTCATTGAGCTGGTGTTTCGATGATTTGATTCATAGCAGGTGATCCAAATATTGCGAGAACGGTTTGATTTGTGAAGCGGTGGTTAAATCATTTTAATAGGTAATTTCTATGCTTTACACTCTAGGAAGCTGTAATTTCTTATTTAGCCTCTTTAGGACATTTACTTGACGATGCCCAGGGTCCGGATCAAATGAGTGGCTCTTGAAGCTAATTTCTATGTTTTACACTCTAGGAAGCTGTAATTTCGTATGTAGTCTCTTTAGCACATTTACGTGACGATGCCCAGGGTCCGGATCAGCTGAGTGGCTCTTAGAGCTTGCATACGAGTCTGCAGGGGGTAGGAGATGTAGCCTGGCTCGAATTCAATCGAGTACTCACGGGTGGGCGGTTTCTCTTATGGCCCATTTAATCGATCTGTACGCCCCGCCGTGCAATGCACGGGTGAGATCTGCCTAGTAATAAATACAATAAGAAAACACACATGAAAATGTCCCAATGTGTGTCAGTTTTCTGCGTGTATTTCCCCATAGTTCAATCTGAAATATAGACAGAATGATACACCTTAGATCAAATGTAAAGATAGGCAGATGAAACCCTAATACAATAATTCAATGGTGCAAAGAAAACCAAGAGATCCTAATGAAGGCGGGGAAGACTGCGCACGAAAAATGTTGCGCACTCTTGGCCTCCCTCATTATGCGCAATCTTACCCTCCATAACTTAGAAAAACATAACCTCAAAATATTGTGACCCTACATTGTCCATTCACAGCCTACGCCATGTCGGCGTGTTTGTAATAAAATACTCTTTTCAGTGATATAAAGTTGAACACTTTTGACTAATAACTATAAACAGTATCAACTAAGTATTACAGTGAAAATATTATAGTAGAAGCAGACCAAACACATTCTTGCCTGTAAAACAGCAATGAGTTGTCGGACTAAGACGAAAACTGGCGGGAAACGTGCACTCTCAAGGCCAAACTACTAATACATCACTTCTGCCAGCGAATCGTTGCTGCCAACATCGAAAAAAAGCTGTGCGCAGTCTTAGTCGCCCGCGCACTCTTACCCGACTATCCCCTATAGGTAGTTATTGTTTGTTACTGATGATGGCCTAACGGTCGAAATCGATTCGACATTGTAACTCTTTATTTTTCGTGGAAATAGACAACGTTTTTCACTAACTTCCGTTTTAAGACATTTAGACTTTGACAAGCAATTAAGTTATGTTTTTTCGTTTGTTCTAACTTGAAGCTTACATCTATTGCTGCATCAGAATGTCCTCAAACTGCTCGGTATTGAAAAGTAAACGAGTTCCACTATCTGCTTTACAACCAGATACCATGTTACATGGATATGTCTTTGATTGGGGATTTCATAACGGTTGTCCTCGAGAGTTGTAAAAAAATCCTTTAACTTTGGACTGTAGGCGACGAAATGTAGGATAAAGAATTTATTTTATTATTCTTGGAGACACAAAAAGCATAATATAAATACTATTAGTTATTTCTCCAATACAGACGCTATATAGTTTCCACCAAACGAAAATTGTTTGGAGTCCAATCAACTTAGTTTAGGAATGTAGCGGTACGTAAGGAGGGGGAAATTGGTAGCTCGAGATGTGAACATTTATCACATAAATCAAGCGCTTTCCATGTCATATCCATGTCAAAAATCACTAATTCAAGCCACAAAACAGCATAAATTCGTTTTTTCGAAATCAATTATTTGACCCAGTATTCGACAGCCACTTTTTTTGTTGTACCTATGATTGACACCACAGTTCTTCTGCAATAAATGATTCCTTGTATCAACAAAACTTTTTATTTCAACATTTTACAAATAAATTGAGCATTTGAACTTAGTTTTATTAATCTAAATATAAAATAAATATGAGTATTCATAAAGACAAAGTTGAAAATATCACCGGATGTTTCATCACAAAATAGGTACAATGTTTTCTCAATACCGTAGGCACAATACGTTTCTAATGGTTAACTAGCAGCTTGTGAGTTGCTATGTATTTATATAAATATAAAATATAAAGAACGAATGACAAGAACGAATAGAGATCCATATTGACAGCACTGTTAATCACTGAGGGGAGCATACTATCTTTTATTATTTCCGAAAAATGATAGCATAAATGCAAGCTACACAAAAAACAGATTGAGAAAAACCATGTAAACAATCGAATTTGAAAATGTGGGGGGCATGGTGAAGCAAAATAAAAAGCTTACCACCTTTGCAAAATCACAAGAAACAGCACCAAAGAAATTACAACACGAGGTTCTGTTGGGTAACCAGATTTTATAAAAACACGCCTGAAACATTTTCCCGCCTTTATATTTTACTTAGAAGGTATTTTGTCTCAATGTTCAAATGGATCATGTCCGTAAAGCACTTTTAAATGCCTTATTATTAAAACTTCTTGGTGAGATGTCAATCGCTGTTCCCTCCACACTAGGTACCTCGCATACCCCATTTGAAGAAAAAAGACTTTGTCTAATCTCTAATTTGACATGAAGCCGGTCAAGATACACTTGAAACGACAAAGATTAGCACATGATTCCATCAGCTTTTAATGCTATTGAATGTCAAATTGCCAATTAAATCTGTTGTCAAGTTCTTACTTTTAGATAAAATGTTGAGAAATTGAATTGGTTTCCTTTGTTCTTTTATTTTTTCAACTACCAAATGAATGAATTCACAACATTTATTAAATACCAGCTACTTAAGTATATTGAAATCAAATTTTTGATGTGATAAATTCTTTCTTCATTTGGAAGGATCGAGTGTATTTGCAAACAATGGGATTAGCCATGGGAAATGGGGTCTGCTTTGATCGATCGGTCCACCTGTGTCATTAATTTTGCGGATGATACCAACTTTTTGGTATCAGCACATTCTGAGAGTGAGAGTATTGATGCACTTGGCACAAAATTCAATGAGCTAAAGAAATGGATAGAAGCTAATCATATGCAGCTAAATGAGGCCAAAACAAACTGGTTGACTTTCCGATCAAGAGGAAACCCTGATCCCACTTCAGCCATAACCGTGGGAAACTCGCTGGTCCAAGTCTCTGAATCCACCAAATTTCTGGGCGTGATCGTAGATGCTAACATTAGCTTTGACCATCACATTCATGAGCTTAAAAGTAAATTGAGTTCAGCATGTTTCTGCCTACGCAAGATACTTCCTATTGCTTCCAAGGAGGTTGTGTTGACGGCCTACCACGGGCTGTTCGTGTCGCGAGCAAGGTATGGAATCCTGACTTGGGCATCGCCAGCCAACCTTGAGAGCATTTTCATCCTCCAAAAGAGGGCAATTCGCATTGTGCTGTATTACCTCAAACATAAAGCACAATTTGATGACCACAAGTTTGCCCATGAGTACTCGACTAGAGCCGGCGCATCAACTCTCATGGTGCCCCACCACAGCAAACAATTTTTCAAAAAATGCGTTATGGAAGAAATTTTCAATCCAATTAAAAGTAAATTTGGCGACAAAATCAAAATAATGAAGAAATATGTTGATGACAGCATATTTCTACCTGATCCAGTCGTTATATCAGACGTCTTCACTTGTTTCAATAGCTACTGCCCCACTCTTCAGCCCACAGTGGAAGAAGAAAATTGCGGAAGAATTTCATTTTTGGACGTTAAAATTATAAAATATGAAGAAGACGATAAAGTCACCACAAACCACTAGGTACTTTAAAAAAAAACATGCTCCGGACGATTACTAAATTTCTCGACGTGAGATGTCAGTCATTGGGTCCCTGTCAATAACAGGTCCCTCCACCCTACTAGCTTCGAAACTTTGCAAAAATGAAATTAAATTGGAATTTATTGTGATTTACAGGCCGCACCGGCGCCACCGGGACTTGTCCCACGTGGACATGAAGAGAGACGGCGCCGCGTCGCCCACCAACGTTGGAACGGCGCCGTCCTTCGCCGTCCTGTCACGAAGGTGAGATTTTACGATGATAATAATCATTATTATGAAAACCCTAAGGTATTCTGTTGCAATTAAGTATAAAATTGAACAGATGATGCAATAAATATACAGGGTGTCTGTATTTCAGCGGGGCAGAAATCCAGGGGTCGATTCTACAAGTAATTTGCAACAAAAAGTGCCTTATATACTTTTCTTTTTGGAGGCTTCGTTTCCGAGTTATTGCTTTTTCAAGATTTTTTTCGTGTTTTCAACCTTACTTCACAAAAACGGCTCTAACCCCCCAATTTTTAGAGTTTTCCCAAACCTGAGGATACCGTTAGAAAGAGTGTTAAATTTCCTATCCTTCTGATGTAATTTCCAATTTTTTTTATTAGTTCTACTTAGTGAACAAAATGGCCAAATTTCACATTTTGAAAAGAAAAAAGACAAAAATTGTCGATTTTTCTCCGTTTTTCTGCTTTCAGTACGGAAGTTTTTCGGCGGGCGCTCTTCGGGGAAAACTTGCTCAAACTGTCAACTTTCCAACGTTCCACTCAGCAAACAAACAAAAATGTTATAGGGAAGTTTTGGGAGAAAATAGCGTTTGAATGACAAAAAACGTGATTTCGTCGGTCAAAATCGACATTTCATTTATTTATTTATTTTTTTATTTCATTGTGCACAGCTGTGTTCGATGATAATAAACCAAAAAAATAATAGTGTCTCTACCTAACTCATCTTCCACCTGCCTCACCTACTTGAGCAAAATTAGATAATTATCGGAGGGGCAGGCGGAAAAATACGATAATACGATCGGCTACCTCAGTCAATTGTGCTTCAAAATTATTCCTCGGATACTTACCTTTCATTTGAGTAGGTACCTAATAATACGGGGTGGTTTGGCAATGAAAATGCAGTTGTGTATCAGAGATCGCTCGTGTTATAATAAATAATAATTACTTCTTTATATATATAAAAAAAAAAAAAAAAGATCCAAGCAGGTTCTCAAAGTGTCCCCTCCTTCCTGTATGCAGAATACGCATACGTTACGTAACGTGACACGATCCGTAAGGAAGAGATGCCGCCTATGCATACAGGAAGGAGGGGAAACTTTGAGTTTAACACTTTGAGTTTAACTCATTAAATAACTAGTTTCACCCGTGAAAACACCCAACGTAGAGTACTACCTATAACAAATAAACTAAAAATTTATCAATTAAAGAGTTGAATGAAAACTGTAACTAATATTGTTCGTTTTCATATTAAGATTTCATTTATCTAAACTACTGGAAAATCTTTTTTCCAGCAGGAAGTTTCTGTACATTTTTCAGTAACCTATTTTTGTGGGGTTTAGGTCGACTTCGGACCTGACGGATTTGAGTGAACAAATCACGTGGGAAACGGAATTGCTGTCCAGCAGACCCAGCTCTCCACGAGGAGGTATTTGTTTTTTCATGTATTTTATATTTTTAAGATGCATAAATTCATAACAATTGTCCCACACACACAAACACGTACATTTATAAACAACACATACATACACGCAAACGCATTGATACATACATATATACATACATACAAAATACATACATTGATACAAAAAAACAGACATAGGTACATACATTGGTTAAACCACTATCCGCTTTACAAGCAGATACCATGTTACATGGATATGTCTTTGATAGGGGATTTCATAACGGTTGTCCTCGAGTTGTCCTCGACTGTTGTCAAGAGGATGAAATTGTTTCCTATGGAGTGGAGTAAATGATGTCCAATCAACTTAGTTTTGGAGTGTAGCCAGGTACGTAAGGAGGGGGAAATTGGTAGCTTGAGATGTGAACATTTATCACATAAATCAAGCGCTTTCCAACGAGTGGCGAACGATTTCTGTGCGATGAAAACTGCGGAAGTTCCATTCCCCTAGCAACGGCTGGGTTGTACGTGAAAACACTGAAATTGTGACACAAATTTTGGGTGACGGAAATTTTTGGGGTCTTTTGCAGAAGAAGCCCGCCAATCTTAAAATATTTTCTATAGAAATAGGACAAACTAAAACACATTGTACACTCAATATACTTGTATTGGATACAATTTAAATCATAATTAGGTGGAAAATCATAAGTATAGGTTTTATAAGTAATATTAATAATACTGAACACAAAACACTCTAAAAATACTGCAAATGTATTGCACACATGTTAAATAAAAACCTATGGTTCTGGAGGCCAGAAAATGTTTATGTCCCGCCAGATTGATTCAAATAGATCGTTATCTTTGTTTCTACGTCGCCACATAAACTCGCAAAGATAAGAATCTAACAGGTCTCTGCTAGTGCCACATTCTTTCCTGTTCCTACGTTTGGCTGATGCCCACAACGATTCAATTGTCTGAGTGTGAGCGCCAGTTTCCAGGTTGACACACTTTCATGTGTCCACTACATGCTAGTTACAGTAGGATTAAAAAAACTCTGACAGAAGCTCCCTATTTCTATAGAAAATATTTTAAGATTGGCGGGCTTCTTCTGCAAAAGACCCAATTTTTGGTTGACCCCCCAGAGCAAAGACATATCCATGTCAAAATTGGAAATCAAAAGAGGAATCTTCTAGGACAGTGTTTCTAAAAGTGGGGTACACGGACAAAGTCGGGGGTACTTGAGAAGCTCTGTGTTTTAAATCTACAATGCATCACAGAAATAAAAAATAAATAAATAATAATAATGGAAAATAAATAAATAAAAAATAAAATAAAATGCGTCTGCCATAGTTATTTTCCAGGGCCAAGATGTAGGTGTTGAGGTTTTTAACCCACGAATAATGAACCAGCAAAATCACTCATTTTGTGAATAAATTTCATATATGTATTTCAAGATGATTCCAATAGAATTCGTTGGTAGTACCCTACCTCTTGCCATCGAGTTCATGCGAACTCACTGCTTACCAATTATTGACATTTTATGTCTTTACATATACATTGATTAGAAATTGAAAATCAAAATAGGAATCTTCTAGGAAATCATCTAGTCATACCTAGTTTTATTCACGTTGCTGGTTGTTCGTATACTTAAGTATAGGGCAGCCAACTCATGGGGCCAATGTCATAAAGCAACAAGTGACAACTTACAAGCCGATTTTATGTACAAGTTGTAAAAAATGAGTCTGCAAACGTTTCGCTAAGGTAAAAGTGTAGACTTTTAACGCACAGTGAAAATTGACAAGTGTACAGGCAAATTTGGACAAGTTACAAGTGTTTCTTCATCATTTTGTACAAGTCACTGTTTTACAGTTGTAAAAAATGGACGATTTTTATCCTACGTCCGTTCACCTGTAAACTTGTTATTTTCCAGCATTGTGTTGACAATTTTTCGGTGTTTAATGCGTGGGAATCATCTTCTGCTGAAGAATACAGACAAGAAAGAAGCGTTCAGCGTAGGAAACGCCAAAGATTTTTTCGGCATAAACTCATATTTCGGGGGTATTTAAGAGTTTAACGAGAGATTTAGGATGTCTTCTTAGGCCCTTGAATGATTCAAATGCTGCGAGACCCTGTGCAATTTTTCCTGATCGGGTATTGAAGATCTCCCCATTACTAAAGAACAAAGTGAAGATAATTTTGAAGTTACAGATGACATTCCTAACCCAGCAGCATTAAGACTAGATGAATTGATTAATAATTTCCGCTGAATGAAGGGGGGAAATCCGATTATCCATCAGAATAAGTTGAAATCAAACACACACTTTTTCCACTTTTCAGTTTATAATTTTGTCTGTCTTCCAATCATTACAACGTGTCATGTACGATAAACATCAATCGTGTCTTAACACCGTTTTTACATTATGATTCGCTAACAAAACTTCAATTCCGGCATCACGGCTTGACGTTGTTCATTTCGCTAGTTACCACACGCCATTTTAGCGAATTTTTGAAGAAAATTAAGCTACTGCTCTCGCCTCAAAATTTGTAGAATGTGAATTTTTGAAAAAAATATAAGCAGAAATCCGTTTCAGGCTATTCTGAATCATATTCTGAAGTTTAACGAATTTTTTTATGTATGTATGTATGTATGTATATGTGTATGATGTATGTATGTATGTATGTATGCATGTGTCATTCCAGACGATAACTGTCCGTAGAATTGTGCTAGAAACTTCAAACAAATTTTAAAATGTTAAGGACACAAAACGAAAGTTCAAGTTCGTTGGCCAGCATGATCGGATTACATCTTCGGGTTGAACTTTTCAAAAACGTAGTCAAACATTTCAAAATAGCCTGTTTTTTGCGATTTGTTGTGCGAAATAATTTTTTCAGCATACTAACATGTGGTATATTCGGAATCAGCGTAAAATTTCCTATAAGAATATGTATCAAGTTTTCAAAAATTTCAAAGTTGAAAAATCAGTCAAAAATCGAAATAATGCCGTTCTCTAGTTGTAAAAATCTACACGATCAATAGCGACTGAAATGTCGAAAATTTCTTCAAAAATTCGCTCATGGGGTCATGCTGCAAGACTGGCCTTTTTCTTTTCTGCTACCTACACTTGTAAACTTAGCTTCTACAAAAGTAGGTAACTTTTCCACACTTGTACTCTTTGTTTTGGTGAAACACTTGCTCTAGTTTACCGTGCATTACAAGCACCTGTACTTGTTAACTTGTACACTTGTAACTTGCTGCTTTTTGAAATGGGCCCCGTCATCCATTACCGTACCAATCTCTTCCAAATTACCGTACATCCTCGTGCACCAATCCTATACCCTACCGTGCCTTCACCTAACACATTACCACAAAATTTAGATGTTCATCAAATGAATTCAGTGTAAATCCGTGACTTTGATGTTTCCAGGGCTGTCGTACTTGGCGAGTCGAAGGTCGTCGCGGGGGAGTCTGACTTCGGAAATCGCGCCTCTGCCGAATCTCTCCAGGAGAAACTACAACCACTTGCAAATCCCAGGTAAGAGGTCGGTTATTTATTTAATTAATTTTTATTTTTATTTTAGTTATTTAATTTTGTTGATATAATTTTTGTTTCGTTGAGTTTAACCATCGTTATGGCTAACTTATGCATGGCTACTCGGGCAGACGGTTATATCGTTGGTACTATGCCATTCGTGCTATTATCCCCAACCCCCGGCACTATTAACATTTTTATGGAAATACAGTATGAAAACTACTTAACTAGAATGTAATAATAACATTAGCAACCTCAAAGTCTATATCATTTGTTGAACAATGTCTCTAATACAGCATCTCTCTCTCTCTCTCTCTCTCTCCTGCCTGTTTCTCACTCTTGTTTCATCAATTTATTCTCTTCTTAATTCAATCCACTTATTTTTATTGTATTTTCAATACATAAAGAGCTCGGCCGAATAAGGGTCTATGTTACATTTACTAAATTTTACAGGAGAGCGAAAAAGCTCCTTTGTAACCACACGACCCCAAACATAGACCCTTGTTCCATCAATAATAAAAATATGGGTACTTTCATGTTATCTGGTACCTGCGAAAAAATTCTTTCCTGTTATTTGGTACCTGCCTGCACGTGGTGCCTGGTACTGCACGTCATCATTTAGAGTCTTATTTGGCAGAGTTGTTGTTATTGTTTGATTAATTTGAGTAATCAATGTTTGTTGTTTTTGTTTGATTAATAAACGTAGGTACCAAATAACAGGAAAGAATTTTTTCGCAGGTACCAGATAACAGGAAAGAATTTTTTCGCAGGTACCAGATAACAGGAAAGTACCAAAATATGCACTCTTTATCTTTTGCATCTCATGCATCTCATTATCTCATTACTTTTATCATCAACAGTGATCTTCTTAATTAAATGACGGAGACCTGTTAGCTCAATGAATAATCCATGTCAATAACAACGTCAATAATCTATAATATTAAAGTAGAAAGAAATTGAAGAACTGGATGTTTGTTTAGATGACAACTTATTGGAATACTAAAATAAATAAGTTTTCAAATAACGTTTTAAAATTATACCACAGGTTACTTCTTACACCTTACACCTAGTTACTTCTTCTGTGAACGATGAAAACATTAATCAGAAACGAATGGTGTGTTATATGAAATTCTTTATATTGCTCGGGTAAATATGTTATCATTTTCATGAGGTCCGTTTTCTTGGCCTTAGGGAGGGGTAACAACGCTGTGTTACGTGCTACGCTGTGTTACGTGCTGGGAGCTCATAAGGTTTTGGCAAAGGGCGACATGGTCTTCCATTAGCTTTCTGTCTGTGAATTTCTCCTTAGCTTCCGAACGTTATCCTGTCACTGTTTGAACACATATGGAATTGAGGTTTTTCGTTTGTATAAACTAATGGAGGAGATCTCAACGAATCGTTTGATACCAATAACTCCATTTCGGAAAAAATGTAACTTAGACCCCTATTCGGCCGAGCTCTTCGCATATTTTTTTAACCTTCGTTTTATCTAAGTTAAGGAACTTATGATTATCCGCGAGGCGGGAGCAGACATGTTCCTATGGATAATAAAGATTATTATAAATAAAAAAAAGCTTCAAATCAACAGCTTGGACTGTCCTCCTTTATTATCCCTTGTTAATATTAATGTGCCTCAATATGCCACACGCTCCAATTCTCTGTTTTCTGTCCCATTTTCCGCCGTAAATTATTTATACAATCGTCCCCTCTGTCGCCTACCTCGTGAAACCAATGTTTTTCTAAGCTCTTGTCACGAAGTCGACTTTTTCAACGTCTCCCTGTTTTCTTTGAAGTACCATTTATCATCCTATTTGCTCTAAACCTAAACTCATGTGCCACCCAACAATTTACTTTCTTAAATCCATTGTCAAATATTCCAATTCTGTCATTTATAATATTGTATTTATACTAGTTCATGTACCATATTATTTTTGTTGATCTTTTATCGTAAATTATGTCTTATTTCAAATAACTTAAGGGCACTTGGTACCCCAACAAAAATTTTTCAACCTTTTTTCTTTTTTTGTCTTAAATAAAACTAGATTCATTCCTGAACAAGATAATATATTGCATATAATATTTACAAAATTCAAATGTCTCACAAATTAACTTAGATGTTGCCCGCCTCATAGTCCGCTGCCCCTGCTTCTTCAAATTCAAACAGCTAGGGAAAGTCGATAATATCCAAAATACTGGTACTTACAAATCCTAATCCTAATCCAAATCCTAATTTCTTCTTGGAGGAAGATAACCAGCTTGAGTCGCCGGATGAAGTGCTAGGAAAAAGAGGGATTTCAGAGAAAGAAGTTCCAGGAACGGAAGAATCATAGGAAGCCGAAAGATGAGAGCCGGGTGAAAGACTTGAGCTGGATGGTAAGTGGCAAATTTAGGACGCAGAATCATCTTCACGCAACTTCTTGGAGAAATTCGCGATATGGTTGACCTTCTTGAATATTCTTTTACTTTTCGTCATTGCGTATAGCACTAAAACTATACGGACTAAACGAATTGCGGACAAACCGAACACGGAAAGATGCACGGACGAGTGGAAACGTAAACAACATAGAATAACCGAACATTTTATCATTGTTATCATCTTATCATTCTAGTTGGTTGGTATTATGCTCTGACTGTGTGAAGAGAAGTCATTGAGGTTACTAACTCATTCACACATATTCAAGTCATATTAGTTCACCAAAACGTCGCAGAAGCGCGAATATCGTTACTTTTTCGTTTTATGGCTCTCCTGAAAAGTAGCATATTTTTGCGCATCGGACCCTCTATCTTGGGATCTACTGAACCGAATTCATTTTTCTTTCTTTAGAAAGTTATCTCTCAACCTACTGCATAAATCTGCGGGAATAGTTTATCAAAATAAGTTATTGTAATTACGGGACAGATAATCGAAGTTACCTCAAATACCACCAAAATTTTCCGAAATTTGCTTCGATATTGTAATGCGGAAAATTAATATTTTTTTAATCTGATTCCGCAGATCTTTAGATCTTTACAAGCTCTATCAGTTAAAAAAAAAGATCATCGAAATTGGCCCAACGAGTGCCGAGATAATGGGTCACGAATTTTGCCATTTTTGGGGGGTACCAAGTGCCCTTAATCTCTATCATGTAATATTTTATTGGATTTTTTGTAATTGGCTCTAGCCATGAATAAATACATAAATAAAAGTATGATTGACATCTAGAGAGCGATGGGCTAGTGCACACCTGCCATCTAGGGTATTGATATCTGACCTATGTGTGGCCATCCAACTTGTCATGTATTTGTCATGTACTTGCCAATGTAACTTGATTCACAGTCCTCACATTTTAGCGAATTTTAGAAGAAAATTAAGCTATTGCTCTCGCCTCAAAATTTGTAGAATGTGAATTTTTGAAAACATTTTATGCAGAAATCCGTTTCAGGCTATTCTGAATCATATTCTGAAGTTTAACGCATTTTTTTATGTATGTATGTATGTATATATGTATATATGTATGTGTCATTCCAGACGATAACTGTCCGTAGAATTGTGCTAGAAACTTCAAACAAATTTTAAAATTTTAAGGACATGAAACGAAAGTTCAAGTTCGTTGGCCAGCATGATCGGATTACATCTTCGGGTTGAAATTTTCAAAAATGTAGTCAAAAATTTCAAAATAGCCTGTTTTTTGCGATTTGTTGTGCGAAATAATTTTTTCAGCATACTAATATGTGGTATATTCGGAATCAGCGTAAAATTTGCTATAAGAATATGTATCAAGTTTGTAATGCCGTTCGCTAGTTGTAAAAATCGGTAATATTTGCATGAAACATTGTCCAAATTCAGATTGAACTACTCTTATGGAAGTATCCCTGTATAACCAATCCTAGAACCATGCTGTTTAAAACGTAGGTAGTAGGTGCTTGTTAAAAAAAAAAAGAAAAAAAAAGTAATCACAACTGATGAGTTTACTCTGTGAAATATTCCGTCCTCCGATTCTCTCGGTCGCTCTCTTTAATGTTTTACGCTCAACTGTTTTAGGACTTGATGTAGCTTTAATACTGACTGTGGCTTAGAAAATATCAGCCATGAAATTATGAAGAAGTTTTATTTATGTACGTACTAGCACGCAGACCCAAGGCCTCGCTCCGCTCGAAATGTCGAAGATTTCTTCAAAAATTCGCTCATGGGGTCATGCTGCATGACTGGACTTTTTATGAATTATACTGCGTTACTTCGGAATTTACTTGGGTTGATTCTTGAAAGCTAACTTACAGTTGACTGTGTTCTTTATAGCTTTATTCAATTGTTCTAAAAGGCCTTTGACGTATAAAACACTTATATATGGCTGAGTTCCTTGATTGGGGTTTAGATCAGTTGGAATGGAACTATTTGCATACATAGGTTGAACAGTCGTGGATACCTCATTAGAGTTTGTATTAATATTAGAAGGTGGAACTGTTAGGGAATTCTACGACCTATACGTCGTTACAATATGTGATGAAGTAATACTGCCCACCCGGTTCTGAAGAGTACTAGTTGAAAATGTTGTTATCCCAAATATGGGATCTTCTCCCATCGTTTTGTGAAATCCATTTTCCGCTTTATTACATCGTACCTGAAACGAAAGGCTTGTGCTTTCGTTACGGGGGTATTTGGCTTTGAGAGATAGGATTATCGATAACAACGGAGAGAGAGAATGAAAGAGGGGGGATCAGTGTTAACAGGATTTGGCTCGACGTAAATCTAATCTAACGATGAGAGGTCGAGTCTAAACACAGCCTGAAAGGATCAACTCAGGGCCTCCCAACGCGTTTATATCGAAACCAAAACAAACGAAGAGGAGCCATGCTTGAACCCCACTAGACCGTCAAATCAAAATTTTCGGAATTAAGGAAAAACTGTTTCATATTGTAAACGCGTTGTTTACATCAAACCCAGAACAAACGTGTTAATTTCGAGTTTCGGCTTATTAGCGAATTTTCTTAGAAAATAAAGCTATTGCAATGGTTCCAAAATTTTCAAAATGGAAATTTTCAAAATTTTCTTCATCGAAATCTGTTTTGAGGCATTCTGAAATGATTCCTGGATTTTAATGCTTTTATGTATGTATATATATATACTCGGCGCTTCGCGCCTCGCCGGGGGGCTTCGCCCCCCTGGACCCCCCGGATCTTTTCTCTTTTCTACTGCGTAGAAAACGAGGATAATTTGCTATGCGATTTTTATCGATATTATATATAACGAAATTATCGATATATATACGACTTCAAAAAATAAAGTCGTTTTTTTCTCTTTTGTACATTTTTATTCGTTCATTTTACATTAAAAAAATGTATATAAAAAAATTTGGATATAAAAAAATTTTCAAGCCTGGCTGGGATTCGAACCCACGATGCCGACGTTACGGACGTTTTTTCGTTACGGACATTACAAAAAAAATTGTTGGGGGTCGGCCTAAGAATTGCATAGCAATTAATATATATAGGTATCTATGTGTCATTCCAGACGATAACTCTCGATAGAATTGAGATAAAAACTTCGTTCTTTCGCCAAAAAATCAAGCATTTCAAAAGAAAGGATGAGTTCGTTGGACAACACTTTTTGAGCACATTAAATTGGTCAAATTTCAAAAAATGTACTAAAAAAATCACTAAAAATTGCTAAAAACGGCTAAAAATAGTTGAATTTATAGTTTTTTGGAGAATATTGCTCAAATAAACTTTATTAACTATAAAATAAAACATTAAAAAATTTTTATACAAAATTATGCTGAAAAAGTACCAAAAATGCATTAAAATATGCAAAAAAATCGATAAAAACTGCAAAAAGCTAAAATTTTAAAACTTCTATTTGAATAGGAGATTATTATTTGGAATACCATAAAATTCATGAAATTTTAACCATAAAATATCTAATAGTGAACTATTTCTTTGCACTCAAAAAGCTCACATTTTAAAACAATTTAACATTATACAACAAGATAATGTTCACGACACGAAAATTCGCTCATACGATCATGCTGCATGACTGGAACTTTTTTTTTTTTGTATTTTTGAATCAATACCATTTTTATATGTTTATATATTTCTTATATATTATATATTTCCAATTATGATAATAATTACTTGTAGTTACTCGTGGTGTTTATTACTCTATACTATCACCTAATTGCCACATGACTACTAAATGTTCACCGTCAAATCAAAATTTTCGGAATTAAGGAAAAACTGTTTCATATTGTAAACGCGTTGTTTACATCAAACCCAGAACAAACGTGTTATCTCCAAGTTTCAGCTTATTTTGATAGCGAGTCTATCCAGTGAGATGCCAGCCTCGCAATCCCAAGATTTCAATAAACTTAACGCTTTTAATTGACAACAATTAATTGATTGGAACGTAGAGGAATTACTTTTAAGAACTCTTTAGTTGACTAAATTGATTCTCCAGTCCTTTTGATCTCTTCATCGTTCATTGCTCTGTCTCTTACAAGCCTAACTGAAGTTCTGCTCGGTCTCCAAACCCAAGCTCCGCACTTCTCCATCTTCTTCTTGTGCTTCTGAAACACATGCTGGATGCACGTAATATCGCATGGTGAGAACATTAGTGACGGATGTCGATACCCCTGCGAGATCATTAGTGACGTAACTCGAAAATTCGAGTTTTGAGAAAAATGGCCTTAAAAGATTTGGTGTAATTTCAAAAGACGATTACAACCATAATATACGGTATAAATTAATCATTTATCTTCCTTCCATCTCTGTTTATTCCATATTTTTCAACAATAATTTACTTTTCTTGAAATAATCGTGTTTTTTTCCTTTTTTTTTTTTAACGATTTACGTCGTTATTGCTCAGCATTTTTACTTCTTTAAACCATTAATAAGGATTTTAGTGACGTAAGTGGGGTTGAAAAAATACTTACAGAGTGAGTTCAAACAATTTTCAATTCAAATGTAAGAAAAGCTGGTCTGAAAGTCCCAAAATGAACTTGGTGAAATTTGGAATAATTATCTTCTTTAATGAATTACTGTAAGTACCTAGTTATACGTTTACCATCACAACAAATCACTACTGAGTTTTCAACATAGAAGTTAAGTAGCTATGTTTTATCGAACGACTTTTTTCACAGTTATCAATCACAGTGCTTTGAGCTTAATAAGTAGGTAGATAAATGTATAGGTACCACAGACATCTAAATCGAATTTAAGCACTCATTGAGAATCTCTAAATTATGGTTCACAACTATAATGATGAATTCTGTTTACATTGGAAAATTCGTTAGCCATGAGCAAAATTCGATAATTATTTACTTTGAATTGGTAAAATTAAAGTACCGAGGCATCTATTACCTAAGTTTTGGGTACAATTTAAACTAGGTAGACAAATATTCAGTCTCAGAAGTTAAATTGAGTCCCAATTGACTAGCCATGTGAGGATATTGTTAGGTTGCGCTTCAGATGGTGTTTTCACTTAAAAAAAAAAAAAAAACTTCAAAATTTGTAATGATGAACAGCGTTTTTACCTATTTACGTCGAAAATTAAAAATAGAAAAACATTTCAGTCCACTACATTACGACGGAACATGCGATGTACCTATGAACAAACCTATAGAAGTAGGGCACTACTGACTTAAACATTGATACGGCAAAAAACTCCAGACCCTAAAATTGTTAAGTTGTAGAGCATTATAGGCTTAACCAGTGCTTCAGTCAATATTAACTTGGAATCCTTCTCTTATGGCAAATGTCGTGCAATGCACTACCGACGAAACTTCACTTACGTCTCTATTGCTGTTACTATTTTGTATATTACCTTATCTCTTTAATGACTTGAACTTAGATCCTCCACCATAGCTTCATCAGGTGACACCCCCTTCCTCCAGACAGTGACGTTTACTGCTCTCTAGCGTTAACTAATGGAACAACAGTTTTGAAACTTATACAGAACCTTCAAACTCCTCTTGAAAATCGAATCACACAATAAACTCAAAAGTGACGTATCGCGACTTCCGTCACTATTGATCTCATAGGTTTTGAGATTACGTCACTAATGTTCTCACCATGCGATATAGCCATTGTGATGCGGACTCTAACCATCCTCGAACTACCGTCTGAGGCCGATTCCATGTGTCTGCTAAGCGCTCACCTAACACTTTTACAAAGGCATTCATCTGAGGAGCAGATAGACCATCGACTGAACATACCAGTGGTGTGAATGAGGCATGCCTCTCTTCACATGCATTAACCCTTACAATAGACCAACACATTTTATAGACATGTGGATCATTCAATTTACAAAACCGCTGCAAATTATTACATAATGGTTTATTATTTCTGAATCAGATAGCCAGCTATAGTAACCAGCATGCTCTGGGGCTTTCGCCAGTCTCTTTTCTAGTATCCATCTCTGTTCTTCCTCTCACTCCACCCCCCGCTCACCCCCTCACCACCCACCGTGACCCCCTGCCAAGCGTGCCAGGCGTGCGCGCGTGCGTAAGTCTAACACTCAAAGCCTCGAAAAAGACACTTTTTCGCCCGTTTTTGGCCCATAGCATCTATGCGAGTAAAGCTATCGGGATGGTTAAACGTTAGGACCAACTAGACCCCAAATGGAGTCTATGTGCGAAAGAACGGGTTTTTTAAGTCAATTCTTAGGCCTTTTATGGCCCGGACGGCGAACGGCGGACGGACATTTCAAATTTGGATTCTACGCACCTTGAAACGTAAAGTGACAAAGTGTGAGGGGGGGGGGGGGGGGGGGGTTTATAAAAATTTTTTGCTACACGATCACATAGGCTTATTATTGGAAATAATAAACCAAAAGTCAGTGGCGTTTTTTTGAGGAGGGGCAGAGCCCCTCCATGAATCATAGAGGATCCAGAAGTGCGACTTAAAATGGATGTACCTACAACTTGTTTTTAAGTTCTGAGGTTGTAGCTATTGATATTGATATTTATTGATATTGGTATTGCTATTGCTATTGATATTGATATGCTATTGATCAACACACTACAACACATCAAGGTACAACAAGTGTACAAGGTACACTTCAAAATTCAGTACCTATTACCTTCAATTGCATAATATAATTCATAAAACAAAATATAATTATTATCAGTGGCGTAACTAAGTAATTTCTTATAGAGGGGCTACAGTCAGGTTTTACAGTTTTAGCATCAATTTCTAGTACTTGCTGTCAAACGTTTATACATATTGAATGGCTTTTTGTCATGATTTTAAATCGCGTACGCTTTCATATTCATAAACCTACATATTGATTATTATAGCATATTAGGTACTTCAGCGCGAAAAACACTTTTTCTGGACAATATCGCACAATCTTTATATTAATAAAGTAAAAGGTCTGTATGAATGTACCTCCATAACTTTTGAACGGATGACCGATTTGCACGATTCTTTTTTTAATACGACCAGCCACTTCCGGCGCAAAATACAGGGTGATTCCCTCGCAGATGCAAAAAAAAATTTTGGGTGAAACTACATCAAAAATGGAGTAAAATGCCGCCAACCGCATATTTTTATCTCAATCCGTACTCGAGATATGATTTTTTAAAGGTTTTTTTCAGGAATACCGTGTTTTTTCATTTTAAACTCGGATTTCTCCACTTTGCCTCATTTAATTTTAACTTTCAACCTCATTTTCGGTATCAGCATTAAATTTCCTATAAGAATAGTGTACTTGGGTTCTTAAAAAGTACCATCCGAAGACCCTCACATCAGCTCAAACATTGACGATTTTGAAAAAAGAATATTTCTGAAAATCTTTAAAACTTTACTACTCTTTTAAAACGAATCCTGGAAACTGGCAAATCTCATGAAAACTGCTTCATCTAATATGCTTTCCAACGGTATTATCAATTTTACTTTTATTTTGTTATTTAGGGGAGAAAATAATGTTTTAATGTTAAAAAATGTGGGTTTTTCAATGAAATTGTTGGTTTTCTCGAAAGATGACCCTCCATGAACCAACGAGTATGGGGTCGGTTTTTTCTCGCTGGATCAAATGGAAACTCTTGTAGACCTCTCAAACTCCGTTATAACCGAGTTTTACCCTTTAATTAACTAGTTTTACCCCATAACACACATACATTTAAGCGTAACAAACAAACTAAACATTTGCGAGTTTAAGTGTAAAACTTGGTTATAACGGAATTGGAGAGATCTACAAATGTTACCATTCGATACAGCGTGAAAAAATACATAGAAACCGACCCTATATTCGTAGGTTCATGGAGGGTCATCTTTCGAGAAAACCAACAATTTCATTGAAAAACCCACATTTTTTAACATTAAAACATAATTTTCTCCACTAAATAACAAAATAAAAGTAAACTTGATTATACCGTTGGAAAGAGTATTAGACGAAGCAGTTTTCATGAGATTTGCCAGTTTCCAGGATTCGTTTTGGAAGAGTAGTAAAGTTTTAAAGATTTTCAGAAATATTCTTTTTTCAAAATCGTCAATGTTTGAGCTGTAGTGAGGGCCTTGGGATGGTACTTTTTAAGAACCCAAGTACACTATTCTTATAGTAAATTTAATGCTGATTCCGAAAATGTGGTCAAAAGTTAAAATTGAATGAAGTAAAGTGAAGAAAGGAAAAAAACACGGTTTTCCTGAAAAAAACTTTAAAAAATCATATCTCGAGAACGGATTGAGATAAAAATATGCAGTTGGCGGCATTTTACTCCATTTTTGATGTAGTTTCACCCAAATTTTTTTCGCATCTGCGAGGGAATCACCCTGTATAGGCCACATCAAAATTGCGCAACCCCTGCTCAGTAAGGGGTGGTTGTATTTTACTCTTAAAACTTCAGTACCTATCGCCTTCAATTGGAGAATTGAATTCATAAAACACAATATTATTATTTCGGTTGATGAGACGCTCTTAGAAACAAGGAAATGTTAGTATGTTCGTGTTAGGGAAAAAAGGCATGGATATTTAAACACAACCTGCTCGATGTCTGAATCTCTATGTTGGTAGATACAGCTTTGTAGTAAGAAATGTACTTGCTTCGAATGCTTATGAAGAATAGGTATCTATTCTAGGTTCTGGAGAATTCCAAGATTGGGCATCGATTAAATCTGAATCAGCCCTAACTGGCGGTATAGCTCTACTCACCTATTTTAGGATCGGAATTCCTATTCCCCCGATAGAAAATAAAGATGGATCGATAGGGTGGAATAATGATTAATGAATGTTTAGGTTAACGCGCGAAAAAACCCCTCTATAAATAAAACGGGATTGTTAGGAAGAGGTTTGTTGATGTTTACGCTCATCTCCGCAAAAAAAAAGAGAGAGAAAAATAGAAGTGTGATGGTTGGAGTGGGAGAGAGAGCGTATATGCGTAGGAGTGGGGGGGGGGGGGTTATATCCTTATTGACGAATAACCGATGCAGGAACGAGGTTGCGTATGTGTGTATATACAGGGTGTATATGTGTTTAGGTGTACGTGTGTGTATGTATATATAGATGTATATATGTAGAGCGGGGCCACCTGTGTGTGTATTGGCGACGAGGTGTTTATTTGATGAGGTTCGAAACCTCTTTTCTGGGTTAGAAGTGTCGGGGCGAAAGGAGGCGGGGAAACGTCGGTTTCCACGTTTATCGGCGGGCGTCCGATTTTATTTGGAGTCGACGTCAGGTCTGATACCACGATCGTTTCATTTATCTATGTCGTACAATATAAAAGTAGTAAAATTTTCTTCCGAGTTTACCTATCTATAATGCTCAATGCTGGCACGTTTGACGGTCAAAACCAAGATCCTGCTATTTGGATGAATTGGTGTGAGGTTGTGTGCAGGAATAATCATTAGAAAAGTCCAGTCATGCAGCGGGGTCATCGTCACCGTCACCAGCAAACCAAGTAAAACATACGGAAAAAAGTCATGTCATGCAACATGACCCCATGAGCGAATTTTTGAAGAAATCTTCGACATTTCAGTCGTTATTGATCGCGTTGAGAAATTTTAGTTTATGATTTTAATAGAGAAACATGGAATCAAATTATTAAAAATAATTAGGAGGTACTCATACTTTATTATTATTAAACTAATCTTGGAGATTTAAAGACAAATGTAGTTCCTAAAACAGTTGAGCGTAAAACATTAAAGAGAGCGACCGAGAGAATCGGAGGACGGAATATTTCACAGTGTAAACTCATCAGTTGTGATTACATTTTTTTTTTCTTTAACAAGCACCTACTAGCTACGTTTTAAACAGCATGGTTCTAGGATTGGTTATACAGGGATACTTCCATAAGAGTAGTTCAATCTGAATTTGGACAATGTTTCATGCAAATATTACCGATTTTTACAACTAGCGAACGGCATTATTTCGATTTTTGACTGATTTTTCAACTTTGAAATTTTTGAAAACTTGATACATATTCTTATAGGAAATCTTACGCTGATTCCTAATATACCACATGTTAGTATGCTGAAAAAATTATTTCGCACAACAAATCGCAAAAAACAGGCTATTTTGAAATTTTTGATTACATTTTTGAAAATTTCAACCCGAAGATGTAATCCGATCATGCTGGCCAACGAACTTGAACTTTCGTTTTGTGTCCTTAACATTTTAAAATTTGTTTGAAGTTTTTAGCACAATTCTACGGATAGTTATCGTCTGGAATGACACATACATACTTACATACATACATTAAAAAAATGCGTTAAGCTTCAGAATATGATTCAGAATAGCCTGAAAAAGGATTTCTGCACAAAGTTTTTTCAAAAATTCGCATTCTACAAATTTTGAGGCGAGAGCAATAGCTTTATTTTCTAAAAAAAATCGCTAAAAATGCTTTAAACTTCAGAATATGATTCAGAATAGCCTGAAACGGATTTCTGCGTAAAATTTTTTCAAAATTTCACATTCTACAAATTTTGAGGCGAGAGCAATAGCTTAATTTTCTTCAAAAATGCGCTAAAAGGAAGGATTCCGAACAATGGGCTGCATATCGAATGGGTAGGTAATTGGGGATGTGGACGAGAGTTTGAGGAAGGAAGGTTAGGAATAAGATTGCCGACAGCGTTCCAGCGGTTCAGTTTAATTACTGAAAAGTTCGTGAACTCATCCCCACCACCACGGTTCAAAGTTTTGAATTGAGAAAGCTATGTGCCACACCCAACTTGGCAGAATTTTTAACACAGAATGTGTTTTAGCCATGGACTAACTAGCCAAAAAAGCTAACGAAATTTCGTAACAAAATCTGGGACGACAACATGGATACCGATCATACGGAACTAAGAATCGTCTAACCAGGTGTAACCTATGCGATATTATGTTATGACGCGGTGATTATACAGGGTGATTTCCTCGCAGATGCAAAAAAATTTGCGTTCAACTACATCAAAAATGGAGTAAAATGCCGCCAACCGCATATTTTTATCTCAATCCGTACTCGAGATATGATTTTTTAAAGGTTTTTTCAGCAATACCGTATTTTTTTCCTTTTAAACTCAAATTTCTCCACTTTACTTCATTCAATTTCAACTTTTGACCACATTTTCGAAATTAGCATTAAATTTACTATAAGAATAGTGTACTTGGGTTCTTAAAAAGTACCATCCGGAGACCATCACATCAGCTCAAACATTGACGATTTTGAAAAAATAATATTTCTGAAAATCTTTAAAACTTTACTACTCTTTTAAAAAGAATCCTGGAAACTGGCAAATCTCATGAAAACTGCTTCATCTAATATGCTTTCCAACGGTATAATCAAGTTTACTTTTATTTTGTTATTTAGTGGAGAAAATTATGTTTTAATGTTAAAAAATGTGGGTTTTTCAATGAAATTGTTGGTTTTCTCGAAAGATGGCCCTCCATGAACCTACGAGTATGGGGTCGGTTTCTATGTATTTTTTCACGCTGTATCGAATGGTAACATTTGTAGATCTCTCCAACTCCGTTATAACCGAGTTTTACACTTAAAATCGCAAATGTTTAGTTTGTTTGTTACGATTAAATGTATGTGTGTTATTGGGTAAAACTAGTTAATTAAAGTGTAAAACTCGATTATAACGTAGTTGAGAGATCTGCAAGAGTTTCCATTCGATCCAGCGAGAAAAAATACATAGAAACCGACCCCATATTCGTAGGTTCATGGAGGGTCATCTTTCGAGAAAACCAACAATTTCATTGAAAAACCCACATTTTTTAACATTAAAACATTATTTTCTCCCCTAAATAACAAAATAAAAGTAAAATTGATAATACCGTTGGAAAGCATATTAGATGAAGCAGTTTTCATGAGATTTGCCAGTTTCCAGGATTCTCTTTAAAAGAGTAGTAAAGTTTTAAAGATTTTCAGAAATATTATTTTTTCAAAATCGTCAATGTTTGAGCTGATGAGAGGGTCTTCGGATGGTACTTTTTAAGAACCCAAGTACACTATTCTTATAGGAAATTTAATGCTGATACCGAAAATGAGGTTGAAAGTTAAAATTAAATGAGGCAAAGTGGAGAAATCCGAGTTTAAAATGAAAAAACACGGTATTCCTGAAAAAACCTTTAAAAAATCATATCTCGAGTAGGTACGGATTGAGATAAAAATATGCGGTTGGCGGCATTTTACTCCATTTTTGATGTAGTTTCACCCAAATTTTTTTTTGCATCTGCGAGGGAATCACCCTGTATAAGATTCTAATTTAGTGGGAGGAAAGAAGCGAAATTCTGATTTAGTGGGAGGAAGTTAACCAATCTTCAACCGAAGATTGAAGACGGGTTTATGTGAAACGCGTGAGCTAAAACACATTCTGTGTTTCAATAATTTTGTCCGAAGTATGTAAATAGAGGTAACGGGGGGTCGCAGAGCGCCGAGTACGAACGGAGCCATTGCAATAGATTCACTTTCTACCGAAATTCCCTAACATGGCTGTAGAGGACTTCATAATTATAACAGCTATATAGTTACCATTTCGGTATCTATGCATACGTATTCCCGTAACTATATTTATGAATTGAATAAATGTTCAGTTGATGATTCTACCTTGAACTACCGAGTTTTGATTAGATCTAGCATTAGCGCTTTTACATTTTGGCGCTGCGGACAGGATGCCAAAACAGAATCGAGGAAGAAAGAAGACGACTGAGGAACTGTCTGACTCACAGGATGAAACAGAGGAATCATTCCGTGAAGCTATATCCTCAGGATCGGGAAAGGCTAAGATCCAGAACTTCAAATTTCCGCAATACGATGAGGAAATAGAACGTTGGGCGTACTACGTAAACAGGTTTGAAGTAGAAATATGTAGAATTGAGTTGACAGGGAGCATTGATGAAAACGGACCCGTTCAATACTATTTCTGACTTCTATAGGCCTAGTCCAGGGGTGCTCAGACGGTCGATCGCGATCGACCAGTCGATCTGGAGTGCTTTTTGAGTAGATCTCGAGAAGAAAAAAATTTTTAATAAGTAGGTAACTAAACTACAAAAATTTATTACGTAATAACACGTATTTACGTATTACGTCAATAATGAACTCATGTTCTGTTGAAAATGAGTTGGTGCAGATTATATCAGATATACATCTCAAAGCTACAGCATCTGATACAAATTTCCGGTGTTTTATATCTGAAGATAAATATCCGAATCTAAGGCAAATCGCCCTTCAACTGACGGCAATGTTTCGGTCAACTTACTTGTGCGAGTCTGCATTTTCTGAAATGAAGATAATTAAGTCAAAATATCGCAATCGACTAACTGACGATCATGTCATCATGCTTGCGATTGGCACTCAGTGGTTACGCACCATCTTATGAAAAGTATGCTGAGGACATGCAGTGCCACGCTTCAACATCCAAAGTCACTCCTTGTTGAGTTTAACAGCATATGTAACTCTTTTGTTTGGTAACAACGAATAAACTCGCAATTTTGAATAACTAGGAGTTTTTTCATTGATATTGTAGAGAAGAACTTAAGTAAACCTAACCCAAACCTTGACTAAAATAATGTAAATTGTGCGGAAAGCTAATATCTATATATGTTACGGTACACCCTACCTAGGTAGGTAGGGCGTATCGTGTATGTACGACAACCCTGCATCACACATACTTGCAGCCTCTCAGAGTCGATCGTAAGTAGTCTAAAAATATTGAGGTAGATCGCCAGCAGTTCAAGTTTGAGCACCCCTGCCCTAGTCCATTCAAAATTTTAGTGGATCATTTCCGGCCTGGAGATGTAAAGGAAGTTCCTTATGACGAGTTGAAACAAGCAATAGAACGATTTTATGAAAAGTCTACTTGTATATTTGCCGAGAGGAGAGTATTCGCCATGAGAAATAGAAACGAGGGGGAGACTATAGCGAAGTTTGTCAATGGATTAAGGACATTAGCCGGAACATGTGAGATCCATTGCACAAATACATATCGCACCTTGGGAGTGATACTGGTATAAGTCCAAAAACATCAATTCTAGGAAATCGCATTTAAAGATTTTTTATGACTTTGTAGGCGTACTACAGACACACCATTCATATTTTCTCGATTATTAGCGAATTTTTGAAGAAAATTAAGCTATTGCTCTCGCCTCAAAATTTGTAGAATGTGAATTTTTGAAAAAATTTTATGCAGAAATTCGTTTCAGGCTATTCTGAATCATATTCTGAAGTTTAACGCATTTTTTTATGTATGTATGTATGTATGTATATATGTATGTATGTATATATGTATGTATGTATGTATGTGTCATTCCAGACGATAACTGTCCGTAGAATTGTGCTAGAAACTTCAAACAAATTTTAAAATGTTAAGGACACAAACGAAAGTTCAAGTTCGTTGGCCAGCATGATCGGATTACATCTTCCGGTTGAAATTTTCAAAAATGTAGTCAAACATTTCAAAATAGCCTGTTTTTTGCGATTTGTTGTGCGAAATAATTTTTTCAGCATACTAACATGTGGTATATTCGGAATCAGCGTAAAATTTCCTATAAGAATATGTATCAAGTTTTCAAAAATTTCAAAGTTGAAAAATCAGTCAAAAATCGAAATAATGCCATTCGCTAGTTGTAAAAATCGGTAATATTTGCATGAAACATTGTCCAAATTCAGATTGAACTACTCTTATGGAAGTATCCCTGTATAACCAATCCTAGAACCATGCTGTTTAAAACGTAGGTGCTTGTTTAAAAAAAAAAAAAAAAAAAAAATCACAACTGATGAGTTTACTCTTTGAAATATTCCGTCCTCCGATTCTCTCGGTCGCTCTCTTTAATGTTTTACGCTCAACTATTTTAGGACTTGATGTAGCTTTAATACTGACTTTGGCTTAGAAAATTTCAGCCATGAAATTATGAAGAAGTTCTATTTATGTACGTACTAGCACGCAGACCCAAAATCATAAACTAAAATTCCTCTACACGATCAATAGCGACTGAAATGTCGAAGATTTCTTCAAAAATTCGCTCATAGGGTCATGCTGCATGACTAGACTTTTTTTGGTCTGTGTCATGCATATACCATCTACCTAAACTGCCCTACTTCTAATTAGCTTCTCCACCTTTCTGTTTTTGATTAACATAATTATAATTATAAAAATCTTAAGATGTACCTCTAACACGGTAAAACACTAAAAAGTCCAGTCATGCAGCATGACCCCATGAGCGAATTTTTGAAGAAATCTTTGACATTTCGAGCGGAGCGAGGCCTTGGGTCTGCGTTCTAGTATGTACATAAATAGAACTTCTTCATAATTTCATGGCTGATATTTTCTAAGCCACAGTCAGTATTAAAGCTACATCAAGTCCTAAAACAGTTGAGCGTAAAACATTAAAGAGAGCGACCGGGAGAATCGAAGGACGGAATATTTCACAGAGTAAACTCATCAGTTGTGATTACTTTTTTTTTTTCTTTTTTTTTAACAAGCACCTACTACCTGCGTTTTAAACAGCATGGTTCTAGGATTGGTTATACAGGGATACTTCCATAAGAGTAGTTCAATCTGAATTTGGACAATGTTTCATGCAAATATTACCGATTTTTACAACTAGCGAACGGCATTATTTCAATTTTTGACTGATTTTTTCAACTTCGAAATTTTTGAAAACTTGATACATATTCTTATAGGAATTTTTACGCTGATTCCGAATATACCACATGTTAGTATGCTGAAAAAATTATTTCGCACAACAAATCGCAAAAAAACGGGCTATTTTGAAATTTTTGACTACATTTTTGAAAATTTCAACCCGAAGATGTAATCCGATCATGCTGGCCAACGAACTTGAACTTTCGTTTTGTGTCCTTAACATTTTAAAATTTGTTTGAAGTTTCTAGCACAATTCTACGGACAGTTATCGTCTGGAATGACACATACATACATACATACATATATACATACATACATATATACATACATATATACATATATACATACATAAAAAAATGCGTTAAACTTCAGAATATGTTTCAGAATAGCCTGAAACGGATTTCTGCATAAAAATTTTTCAAAAATTCACATTCTACAAATTTTGAGGCGAGAGCAATAGCTTAATTTTCTTCAAAAATTCGAAAAACCTTGATTTTTTCCTTCGTACAATATTGGTACATCGCGAGTTAATCACCAGGTTGCCTCAGTACGACTACTAATCTTTTGGGCGAATAGTGGTGCATTGCAAAATATGTACCGGTACAACAGTGAAAAACACGAAGAAACTTGATATTCCTTGGTTCATGTTTGAGTTTCTAAATTTCCGCCACTACAATAAAAAATACGCCACTTGAATTGTTTACTTACTCGATGTTGTTATCTGTTGATGGTTATGATTCATTGTTTCATTTTGTTTGTTGTTCAGTTTATTTATTCTGCTATTGCTCACGTGTTATTTAAAACTGCACTGCACATTTGTTTCTCGTTAAAAATCTATTTATTAAATTTGCCGATCATTGTTTAAAACTGTAATACTTATCACTGATAAGAGGGATGCGCTATCAAGCGTTCATGAATAGGTATTGCCAACCCCCTTTAAAACTTCCATGCACGCTTCATCTTCTACTTTCTGTATTTATCTTCTTCTTCTCGGGGAGTAATATTGCTATTTTGAATTAGGCAATGGGGTTGCTGTATTTAATTTGCCTTTAGAAATAATCATCAAGTAACGTCTTCCACTTCTTTGGGATGTCATCTCGTCGTCGCAGCTCTTTGCCACACCTGGACTTCTGAGGCCTACAGACTATTTTTGCAGGTGACACCAGGGTCCTGGCACACTGCGCTCTGGACGTAGATTTCGCCATTACTTATTCCTACCTTCCTCCTTGCGTTTTCGATCGATCGTTTTTTACATCACCTGTTGAATATATCTACTTTCCACATTTACGAAGTGCACTTCTTTCTTCAGCACAAGTTTATTTTCTCAACTGAGAATTGTGTAGTTAAAACACCCTGTTGGGTGTCTACAGTTTTTCCTATTTATGGATGAGTGCTGAATTGGCGATTGGAAGGCAGCTCTGCCACCTCTTTGTCTTGAACCGGCAACCTACAACTTTACTTTGTGATAGCCTGGAATCTCCGCAAGCCTCCTTCTGGAACCTTTTGGAACACGAGTGGAATTTAAGGTCAGATCTGCACAATTTATTCCTCTATGGCCATAGATTAGGGTAGGTAGGGGCATGGACAATTATTGAACTTTAAATACAGTGTACTCTTTCTATTTCTTATCTTTTTTCTTCATATTTCCCTCTTCTTCTAACTCTGTATTTTCACTACTTTGCCCTCTATCATTTCAAGCTATTTACGTACCTACTGTTCTATTCTAAGATATCTTAGTGGTCCTTCACCTTGAACTCCCTTGGTTATTATTTTGGGAGTGACTTGGTACTTAATCACAGCTCTGGTCTCATTTTCAAACATTTTTTTGGTCCTAGCGAGCCACATAAGTACCAGCGACCTATATATATACATTTATATTACTATCTGTGTAATATTTGTGGAGTTACAATTCCACTATATTCAACAAGTGATTACTCACTAACTAATTGAACTAATTTATTCAACAACTTACTTGAATAATATTTTCTTCATCCTATTAACAAATTAATATTTTTTCCATCAACATTTTTTGTGTGCATTATTTATATTCATATTGTGGCAATTGTTTCCTATTTCTTTGTGCTCTTCAACTCTATTATCTAACGATTGTGTTATTGTATTTGATCATCAACCTTGTTATTTATTGTCAATTTTATTGTTCCACTCATATCTAGGGTAGTAAAATTTAAAATGGCACCAAATCTTCCCATTAATCGTGAATTAATTAGATGCAAACGCCTCTTCAAAGCTGCTGGTGATGATATTAAAGCAATTCGAAATAAAGGTACAGCTGCAATCTCCCATCCTTCTGAACGAAACATTTTTAGAGGCATGGTTGCTGGTTTAGAGCAGCTTTTTAAAGATGTTAGGGAGCTGTTTGATAATGCAATTGAAATTAGTGAAACAACTGAGGAGGTTCCATCATTTCCATCTCTTGAGGATACTGCATTTCTCGGTGAAGTTAAAAATGCATATTATGAGGCCTTAGGGTTTCACCAGAAAATAATAGCAGCGACGAACCCACCAGCAGGTACCTCGTCCCTAAATTCATCTAGTGCTCCGTTATCATCCCGCACTATACTTCCACGCATTTCTATCAAACCATTCTCAGGAATTTTAACTGATTGGTCAGCATTTAAGGAACTTTTCCAGTCACTTATCATTGAAGAACCTACACTGACCAATGCGGAACGCTTCCATTATTTGCGAAGCTATCTTGGGGGTCCCGCTCTGGATTCCATCAAGCATATCAAGGAAGTATCTGAAAATTTCATGCAGGCATGGGATGCACTCTGTAAGGTGTACGATAATGAACGCAAGCTAGCAGCAACATACCTTAATGCATTTTTAAAATTTAAGGCAGCACCAGGTAAACCGACTGCTGATTCTCTCCAACAATATATTTCTCGCGTCATGGAGAGTATCCACTCACTCAAGAATCTCAACATTCCTGATTTTTCAGATTATTTGCTATGTGAGTTGGCACTACTGTCTCTGGACCCGAAAACCAGAGAAGATTTCGAGTTGTCCATTGTGAATACAAAGTATCCAAAAGTTGACACACTCCGGACCTTTGTACAAAATAGATGTCAGGTGCTTCGCATTACACAAGACACAAGTACTACATTTGAGCCTGTTAAAGCTCCTCAACAGCACCAACCAAAGCCAATTAAATCTCCAAACAGTTACTCTGCTAGGAAATCACATGTGGCATGTGTGGCTCATGATAATGAGAGTAGTGGTGGGTGCAATCCACAACCACCTAAGCCTTCAACTGACAAATCTTGTTACATCTGTCATAAGCCTCATACCATTTCTGGATGTCCACAGTTTCGATCATCTTCGCCTCAGCAACGGATGGACCTCCTGAAGCAGTATACAGGTTGTCGGAACTGTCTCCACCCCCTTCATAAAACCAAATCATGCAAATCCACCTTCTCTTGCCGCGAATGTGGCTTGAAGCATCACACAGATCTCCATCTTGGTAAGCCATCATCTACCTCTCAGACTACCAACTCATCCAGTGTTCCTAACACTTCTTCCACACCATCGTCTGTTGGAACCACCAACAGCCCTGGTTTTTCTGGGACCAACACTGCTCTTCGACACAGTGGAGTGCTACTTGGCACGGTGGTTGCCCATATCATTGATCGGAAGGGTAAAATGCATAAATTTCGAGGACTACTGGACCAAGGTAGCCAGTACTCTTTTATAACTGAAAAGTGTGCCCGTCAATTGGGTCAGAGTTCTAGACCATTTAAAACCAAGATTTCTGGTGTCAACAACTCGTCACTTACTAGTGTTATTGGTCAGGTGAGCATCACCTTCCACAACCCATCCACCTCATCTACTCTATCAACTGATGCCGTGGTAATACCTGCTATTACACCCCCTCTTCCACAACAGCATCTCCACTCAGATATGTGGTATGACTATAAAGCCTACAACTTGAGTGACCCTGAGTTCACATCTCCTGGTCCTATATCATTTTTAATTGGTGCAGATTTGTACCCTGATGTCATTATCGGTGCACCAATCACAGTTCATGAACAGGGTCCCAAGCTAATTAGCACAGTGTTTGGCTTCACTGTGCTGGGTCGGTTTGAGTGCAACTCTATGGACCCATATGGTCATGCTCTTTTGGCACACACAAACATTGAGTGTTTGGTTGAACGCTTTTGGGAACTTGAAGAGCCTATTGTTACAGCTCACAAGTTATCTCCTGAAGAACAGCAATGCGAGGATCACTTTATTAAAACCCATACACGTGATGAGACTGGTCGCTTTATTGTTCGATACCCTTTCAAATCCAGCCCACCTTCATTTCAACTTAACATGCAGAAGATCCATGGACAACTTCGCTCTCTAGAGGCCAGGACTGAGCACGACACTGAGCTCTGTGAGAAATATCATGCCTTTATGAAAGAATACCTCGAGTTGGGTCACATGTCTCCCGCTAGAGGCCCTCCAGCGTATCTTATCCCACATCATCCTATTATTCGTAAGGATAATGGAAAGCTTCGTGTGGTGTTTGACGCTAGCTTCCGCACCCCATCTGGGTCACTGAATGATCACCTGATGACAGGGCCCAAGCTTCAAGCCGACATTTGTGATATTGTGCTCCACTTTCAGTGCTTCACATATGTTCTCACTTGCGACTTGGTGAAGATGTTCCGCCAGATACTCATTGCACCTGAGGATCGCCATTTCCAACAAATTATTTGGCGACCCAGCCCTGGTCAACCAATCCAGAATTTTGAGCTCAACACGGTTACATATGGTTTAAGCTCTTCACCATATCTTGCTCAGCGTGTTTTGCACCAACTTGTGCATGATGATGGGGCTGACTTCCCTGATGCATCAACTGCTATCATGTATCACACTTATGTAGATGATATTGCATACGGGAGTGACACAATTGAAGGTTTAATTAGCCTAAAGAATCAACTTATCGCATTGTTGTCCAAGGGAGGTTTTTCTCTGGACAAATGGAATTCAAACTATCCACCTCTTTTGAATTCTGATAGATCTGACCAACAGCCAGTACAACTACAACCAAATGAACCATCAGTAACGAAAATTTTAGGAATGCAATGGAACCCATTGACAGATGCATTCTCATACTCAGTAAGCCCACCTGACCCCACCTGCACCAAGAGAAATATTCTCTCCGTCATTGCACGATTATTTGACCCACTGGGATACCTTTCACCTGTCATCTTCACTGCAAAATGCCTCCTCCAAGAGACTTGGAAGGCCAAAATCGACTGGGATGATAAAGTCCCAAATGCAATAGCAACTGCATGGAGTGATTTTGTTCTTCAATTGCCACAGCTCATGTCCATAAGCATTCCACGCGCCTTCCCTAAAACTGATACCACCTATCAGTTTGTGTGTTTCTCTGATGCTTCAGAGAAGGGATACTGTGCAGCAATTTACCTACGTTCAACACAGGGCAACACTATTCAAATGAAATTGTTGAAGTCTAAGACAAAACTTTCTCCTCTCAAGTCAATCACCATACCCAGACTCGAACTTTGTGGTGCCCTGTTACTCACACAGATTCTAACGTCCCTCAACCGCTTGAAGCAAACCCTCAATCTATCATCCGTATATTGCTTCACAGATTCCATGGTCGTCTTGGCATGGCTGAAGACCCCAACCTACCTCTTACAAACATTTGTTGGCAATAGAGTGCAACAGGTCCTAGATGTCACAGAGCTTCAGTCATGGCACCATGTTAAGGGTTCTCAAAATCCTGCAGATCTTGGGTCACGTGGGGTGATGCCAGCTGATTTTCACAGTTGCCGCCTCTGGTGGTCTGGTCCAGAGTGGTGTTTGAGCTCCATTGACCAATGGCCAATATCAACCGATGTCTCCTCTGTTGACATACCTGAGTTAAAGCCAACCCTGCTCTCTCTAGTTGCTGTGCAGTCCAGTCCACAATTCGTTGCTTATACAGAGCGATTCTCCTCATTCTTGCGATTGGTTAGAGTGATGGCATATGTAAAACGCTTCTTGTTCAATTGCAGAATCCCTAAGCACAAGAAACTATGTAAACTTACAGGCCCATTGTCTGCATCTGAATTCAACAGAGCCAAACGCCACTGTATAAGCATAGTACAGTACTATTATTATCCTCAAGTTTTCACTGCCAGAAATCCTGACCAGTTGTCATTAGAGCTCAAGCGCCTAGCAGTCTTCATCGATGAAGAGGGAATTATCAGAATTGGTGGACGGCTTCATAACGCGCCTTTACCAAGTGCTCAGCAGCATCCTATTCTACTTCCAAATCGCTCCCATTTCACCTCTCTTGTGGTTGACTTCTATCATCGCCTCAATCATCATATTGGCCCTAATGCACTCATAGCCAGCATACGCCAAGAATACTGGATACCATCAATCAGAAATCTGGTAAAACTGATCAAACGCCAATGCGTTATTTGTGTTCGATTTTCAAAGCTCACTTTATCTCCACTCATGGGCAGCCTTCCTGCCAGTCGCTTCCACGCTGTACGTCCATTCTTGCAAACTGGAGTAGATTTTGGAGGACCCTTCTTTTGTAGGACTTCGAATCTTAGAAAAGCTCCCACTATCAAGACATACATGTGTCTTTACATATGTCTCTCCACACGTGCAGTGCACATCGAACTTGCCCTTGGGCTTTCTGTTGAGGACTTTCTTGATACCTTCGATCGATTTGTTTCTTTGCCACCATGTTCACTAAAGTTGAGGGCATTCTTAATTCCCGCCCCATTCAACCTATATCAGATAGCCCTGAGGACTTAGATCCATTAAACACCTGGACACTTCCTGATTGGGCAGCCATTGAACACTCTTCCTGAGGTAGATTATTCTGACCTTCCCAAGAACAACCTCAACGCCTGGGAACTTGTTAGAGAGAGAGTGCAATTCTTCTGGACACGGTGGAAAGAAGAATATATTCGCAGCCTTCAATCCAGGGATAAATGGATTAACAACCCACCAAACCTCAAAGTTGGTAGTATGGTTTTGGTTAGCGAACTTCAGACTCCACCATCAAAATGGCCACTGGCACGTGTCCAGGATGTGCATCCTGGGAAGGACAATGTTGTGCGTGTGGTTACACTGAAAACCTCCAAAGGTGTCTACAAGCGCCCTGTCATCAAACTTGTGCCACTGTTCATCTAATATGGCGTAAATTTGGGGGGAGTATGTTTGAGTTTCTAAATTTCCGCCACTACAATAAAAAATACGCCACTTGAATTGTTTACTTACTCGATGTTGTTATCTGTTGATGGTTATGATTCATTGTTTCATTTTGTTTGTTGTTCAGTTTATTTATTCTGCTATTGCTCACGTGTTATTTAAAACTGCACTGCACATTTGTTTCTCGTTAAAAATCTATTTATTAAATTTGCCGATCATTGTTTAAAACTGTAATACTTATCACTGATAAGAGGGATGCGCTATCAAGCGTTCATGAATAGGTATTGCCAACCCCCTTTAAAACTTCCATGCACGCTTCATCTTCTACTTTCTGTATTTATCTTCTTCTTCTCGGGGAGTAATATTGCTATTTTGAATTAGGCAATGGGGTTGCTGTATTTAATTTGCCTTTAGAAATAATCATCAAGTAACGTCTTCCACTTCTTTGGGATGTCATCTCGTCGTCGCAGCTCTTTGCCACACCTGGACTTCTGAGGCCTACAGACTATTTTTGCAGGTGACACCAGGGTCCTGGCACACTGCGCTCTGGACGTAGATTTCGCCATTACTTATTCCTACCTTCCTCCTTGCGTTTTCGATCGATCGTTTTTTACATCACCTGTTGAATATATCTACTTTCCACATTTACGAAGTGCACTTCTTTCTTCAGCACAAGTTTATTTTCTCAACTGAGAATTGTGTAGTTAAAACACCCTGTTGGGTGTCTACAGTTTTTCCTATTTATGGATGAGTGCTGAATTGGCGATTGGAAGGCAGCTCTGCCACCTCTTTGTCTTGAACCGGCAACCTACAACTTTACTTTGTGATAGCCTGGAATCTCCGCAAGCCTCCTTCTGGAACCTTTTGGAACACGAGTGGAATTTAAGGTCAGATCTGCACAATTTATTCCTCTATGGCCATAGATTAGGGTAGGTAGGGGCATGGACAATTATTGAACTTTAAATACAGTGTACTCTTTCTATTTCTTATCTTTTTTCTTCATATTTCCCTCTTCTTCTAACTCTGTATTTTCACTACTTTGCCCTCTATCATTTCAAGCTATTTACGTACCTACTGTTCTATTCTAAGATATCTTAGTGGTCCTTCACCTTGAACTCCCTTGGTTATTATTTTGGGAGTGACTTGGTACTTAATCACAGCTCTGGTCTCATTTTCAAACAGTTCAATAGCGGTACTTCTTGAAATAGACCAGTATTGCTGTAAAAATAAAGGATAAATACCTTGTTTGTCGCATCGATAGTGATTTATGTCGGGATGAACCAATATTAACACCGAATTTTCCATCTTCGTTCGTTGACAGCTGGAACATGACTGACATAGACCGACCTTTCCCCGACGCTAGATGAAGACTTTGACCAGAATCATACTGGTTTATCCTGCTCTCTACCGGTCACTTTTTGTTCTATGATTAAACCGATACTAGCCGCATGTAGAGCTCGTCAAAATGTACACAGTCGTATATATAACCCAAAACTGCCATTTTTGGACTTATACCAGTATCACTCCCAGGGTGCGATATGTGGTGGCCTGGAATAAAACAAAGAACTTGAGAGATATGTTGGGAATTGTCTTCGGTGTCAAGGATCAAGAGCGGCACCTGAAGAGGCTCCGATCTTCTCATGGAATATACCGTCGCAGCCATGGTTTCGGTTGCATGTGGATTTTGCAGGGCCATTTCACGGAATGATGTGGTTGATTGTAGTGGACGCATCCACCAAGTGGCTGGAGGTAATACCGATGAGTAGCACCACCTCACAAGCCACAATAACTGCTCTGAAAGAGTTATTCAATAGGTTCGGATTACCGGAAATTCTGGTTTCTGATAATGGTCCACAATTCACCTCAAACGAGTTTAGAATATTTTGTAAGGAATTGACAATATCACACGTGACATCAGCGGGAACTTGGAAACTGCCAGACCAGGAGACTGTCGGAATTTCTGCCCCAAAACCGATTCGTGGAGTTCAAGGAGTTCACGTAAATGTCTCCGAAAGTAGGGCCAGGAAACTGTCGGAAAACAGAAAGCTGCAGAACTGTCCGAAAATATTCCGGTAGAATGGAAAATCCCCGTTTCGACTTCGAAAACTGTCCGAATGTCTGCTCAGGGCAATGAACTCCGAGTCGGTCCTTTCTAATCCAGTCACATTCTAATCTGAGTCACATTCTAATCCGTCTTTGTAAAGCATCTTCTTCCATTATTAGGGGGAAGCCTATATATGGCCATTCTCGCACCATAATAATTCATTCGAAAAGTTTCATTCCTGAGAGTAAGATATTCGTTTTCCCATCTCTTTGACGTGTTTCTGTCCATTCAACATGGTTTTTGTAATGCAGGGCCAACGAGCCAACTCACTTCTTTACGTTGACGAGTGCAATAATTTCTTATATATTAGAGATAAAAAGAAAAACTTAGTGTGGTACATGAAATGTTCGCATACGTCATGTCCTGGAACAGCAAAGATGACCGAAATGCCGTACATTTTGTAAATAGACTTTTAAACTGTACCGTGTATAAATGAAACTTGTCATATATATACCTGAAACTTGTAGATACAACTATACATACAATATATATATACAATTTGAAAATGAAGCTCGTAGGCATATAACGATAAGTTGTAGATTTTTTTTTCGTTTCACTTTCCTTTCTATATAGTTTTTAACGGTATTTTTCGAGCATATAATGGTATTTGCTATCGAGCATAAAAACAGATGTTTTTCAAGCATATCTGGAGATTTTATCGAGCATATCGATCCAAGCCCTAGTCATAATATATATAATTTGAGGTATTTTTATGTCCCACTGAGTCTAGATAATGCAAATAATGTTACTGGCCTTCTGTTGTCTAGCAGTGAACTTGGGAGTTCCTCAGGAGCTAATTACTTACGTTCGTATTCCTTTGATAAGGCCAAGGTGGAACCTGGTAAAGGGATTTACGACCCTACTTTCGGACAGTTTTCAGTTCGTAAGGATTCGGGCAGTTCCCCCTCTTCGCGATCTGTGTTTCAAGTTTTCTGGCAGAATCCTCGTTCCACCTTTTCGGGGAGTTTGGAGGAACAGGTTTTCCGGGAGTTTTGAAACGAAACCCCGATCTCCCCGAATTTCCAGGAAGGGCGTTTCGGACAGTTTCCTGGTCTGGCAGTTTCCCCCCGACCACGTCAGCGCCATATCATCCAAGGACAAATGGATTGGCAGAGAGATCCGTCCGAACGTTCAAAGACAGATTGCGGCTAGAAAAAGGAACACGTTCCCAAATATTGGAGAAGGTGGGACAAATTCCTTTTTACATATCGCTCGACTCCACATAGCACCACAGGCCGATCCCCTGCCGAACTCCTTTTGGGACGTCGATTACGCACACAATTTGATCTGTTGAAACCTTGTTTAGAGAGAAACCAGGATCGAGCTCTAATGAATCAGCAGCTGAATCGTAACAAAACTAAACAATTAAGGGAATTTAAAGAATGGGAGGATGTATGGGTAAAACTACCAGCAGCAAAGGAATGGATTCTGGGTGTAGTTGCTAAGAGAACAGGCCTCATGTCATATGAAGTGCAAGTCGACAATGGTAGAAGATTGCGGAAGCACATAGACCAAATGAGAAAAAGTTGCCAGATCAAGAGCTTAGCTGAGTTGAGAAACATTTATTGTAAATTAAATCTGGGGGACACCCCCAGACCCCCGGATTGTTGATGTTAGGATCAAGGATCAAACCAATGAAACACAGAATGTGTATTTCGGGGATTCCCCGGAGGGCTGGTGGCATTCTGGTAAGTTCGGCCGAAGTTCATTCCGCGTTCTTGGAATCCAGCGCCTTGGATCGTAGCAAAGAGCTTATAATAGGACAGAGAGCATGTAAAATGTAAATGTTTTGTGCGAATTGTATTCAGCTGAATTGAAGGTAAAACTCAAAACATTGCATTTCACCTCGAGGAGTAAGTTTATTGAACTTGGACAAACTAACTGGTTTTAAGACTCGAACTATTAATCACAAGAGGCTGAATGAATTTTTCAATAGTGGATGGATTTCAACAATACAATAGCAGCAATTCAGCAATATAGGTAGGTAAATTTTTGTGTTTCTGAACTAGAACGGGTTACATTACCCTACTTAATCACAATAGGTACATTTAAAGTATCACAACATCAGTCCGATTGGAAAATTATTATTAATAGAAGTAGTGATTTTTTCTTCTTCAAACGAGATCTTTAAACAAGAAAACTCCCACTTCCTGATGAATTAGTCAAATAATCATTAAGATTACAAGCAATCCAACTAACGTCTGAATACTAACTGTCAATGAAATGGGAGCAGTACGTACCTACCGGTCTTTCTTACCTACCGGCTTATAATAATATTATAATAATGCTTGCCACTACGTATTATATTATATGAATATTATATTATATATTTTCATTTATAAACACACACGCGCGAATGATGGGTCGCAGGGCTACGTGAGTAGGTACTGATTGCCCAGTCCGTAGAGAACACTTGAGCAGCGTTTTCACTCACCATTATCAACATACTAGCTGCTCCAGCTCGCTTCGCTCGCCTCCACGTCACTTTAATCGCTTCGCTTCCCCTCGCAATTTGACCGACTTCCCGTCACTTTTTTCGATATCCGATTTCGGATTCAGATTCGTCGGGATCAAACCTTTATTTCGCCCGCGAAAACCGTTCCGAAAAACGTACCTTTATGGGGTATATTTTAATTTTAAAAAACCAAGTTTTTCGTCGGACTTTTGGAGAAAACGGGTCCGTACTCTTGCATTTTTTGACGCATTTCCCGATACTTTTTTCGCGATCCGATCGCGCGGTCGTCTTCCTCGTACAAAAACCAACGAAACCGATATTTTTCTGGAATTTTCAACGGCCGGTTTAGAGGGGTACAGGAAGCGGGGAAGTCCAAAAAGCGCACATTAACCGTTACTTCGACCACCCTCCCGCCCTACGGCCTATGATTCGGGTGGGATTAGAAAATTTTAAATTCGTTTATGCCCCCTTTCGGAAAATCCCAAGAAGATCCCCCCACTCGTACACTCCCCCCACTCAGCCGTTTGGCCGTGCATAGACACGACAGAGTGGTGGGGTTCGGGGGGATCTTACAGGACAGACATTTTCAAACCAAATAACCCTCCGTAAAAACACATTCTGTGTTAAAAAACCTGAAGAAGAAAGATGGAGGGGAGAAGATGTAGAGGATTGACTTCATAATTATAACAGCTATATAGTTACCATTTCGGTATCTATGCATACGTATTCCCGTAACTATATTTATGAATTGAATAAATGTTCAGTTGATGATTTTACCTTGAACTACCGAGTTTTGATTAGATCTAGTATTAGCGCTTTTACAATGGCGGCTTTTCTACAAAAAATGTTATTAATTTCATTTCTGTTGCCGGTAGTTGCGGACCACCACAGGCCCCGTGTCTGCTCTCTTCCGGAGAAAGGCTACAACCCCAGGCTCTCCGACGACCTCTACCGCCTTCGGAATTTCGTCATCACGGACAAGGTAACTTTCATGCAATTCCCAATAATGCAACTCTTATTATTTAGATTTAGAACTAGCTTTTTGCCATAAATTTGGTAGTTAACAATAGGTAAATTTTTTTGCTCTCAATGTGCTTTAAATTTATAACAATGTAACGTATTATGGTACTAAAACGTACGAAAATTCGCTCATACGATCATGCTGCATGTCTGGAACTTTTAACAATTGCATTGTACTCAAATAGCTAAATTTCAATACATTCTAACATATTACAATACGATAGGTATTTTAAGAAAATTCGCTCATGCAATTTTGCTGCAAGACTAGAACTTTTAACGTCGAAAATGTATTCTACCCTCATCACTATTTAGCCTTCAACTACAAGGTGGTAGTTTTTTCTAAATTATTTATATTTTCTAATTATTTTATTCTTAATTAATTTAACTTATTTTCCCCCCAGGGCGTTATCAACTACGGAGATTCCATAAGGGACAGGCGCTCGAGAAGTAATACGTCCATCAACTCCACGAATTCCAAGTGAGTAACAGCAGTCTCTGTAGAACATCGATGATTCACGAAGAACACATTGCGTTATTATAAGACACCAGGGGCCTATTTCATAAAGCAAAATGTGACAAGTTACAAGCCGATTTTGTGTACAAGTTGTAAAAAATGAGCGTGCACGCTACATAATGTACATAAATTTGTATTTATGTACATAAATATACAAGCTACATTGTACATGTACAAGTGTAGACCTATAACGTACTGTGAAAATTAACAAGAGTACAGGCGAATTTGGAAAAGTTACAAGTGTTTCCCCATCATTTTGAACAAGTTTACTGTTGTAAAAAATGGCCGATTTTTAACCTATGTCCATTCACCTGTAAACTTGTTATTGACATTTATGTCTTTGCTATGGCACATAAACTAAAAAAACGTCACGGAAAATTGCTCACGAAAATATTTTGATGATTTCCGCTTACAACCGAGTCGTTGCTAGGGAAATGGTACTTCGTCGTTTTTCATCCCACAAAATTCGTTGACCATTCGTTCGAAAGCTCTCGATTTATCCAACCATATTACGTTAACTACTGCGAAGTGCGTGGCCAACAAGCTGAGTTATGAGCAAGGTTATTTGAATAATTGTGTACACTCAGGTGATCATTCTCAATAATTGATATTGTGAACATGATTTCGATGATTTGATTCGTAGCAGGTGATCCAAATATTGCGAGAACGGTTTGATTTGTGAAGCGGTGGTTAAATCATTTTAATAGGTAATTTTTATGCTTTACACTCTAGGAAGCTGTAATTTCGTATGTAGCCTCTTTAGGACATTTACTTGACGATGCCCAGGGTCCGGATCAGATGAGTGGCTCTTAAAGCTAATTTCTATGTTTTACACTCTAGGAAGCTGTAATTTCGTATGTAGTCACTTTAGCACATTTACGTGACGATGCCCAGGGTCCGGATCAGCTGAGTGGCTCTTAGAGCTTGCATACGAGTCTGCAACACATACTTGTCTTCAACTAAAGACATAAAATGTCCCAATGTGTTGCAGACTCGTATGCAAGCGTTTCGTTTGATGCAGATTGTCTTATATTACTCAAGTCCAACCTGAGCTCCGCGTCCAGAAGTTATCTCAATTCTCAATCATATTCGAGATTTTTAGTTTATGTGCCATAGCAAAGACATAAAATGTCAAAACTAATCATTACCTTACAACTCTGGTTTGTAAAGGCACTGCTAAATACTGACTGAAGAGAGGACTCAATATTTTGGGCATGCTTACTCTTGATAGGTAAGCTACCGAAAACAAAAGAAGAAGATTTGTTTATACCTTAGTTGCAAAACGTTTTGATCGCCCCTCGTATGTGTTTGCTTAATCAATAAATTCTCCTTTCAAGTGTGTCCAGAGTGTCCCCGTTGTCCCCCTGGCAAGGCAGCTGCTGCTCGCAGACGACTGACGTCAGCACTGAGACGATAGACATCGCGAGGTACCGCGTCGTCCTCTTAGGCGATTCCGGCGTCGGGAAAACCGCTCTAGTGAGCCAGTTCATGACCTCGGAGTACATGAACACCTACGACGCCTCTCTCGGTGAGTTTCATAACCTTCGAAGATTTCATTTTAATTTTAGCCAATTGTGGAAAATTGAGCTGTTGCAAAGGCGGTATACTTATCCTTTAGAGCAGGGGTTCTTAACCTTTATAGGACGTCCCTATAGGTGATATTCTCGAGATTTCGACACTAGCGCATCCTTACATCGACGCAAGGCTTAAAACCTAATTTTCGAAGTTATTTCAGCTTTTTGTCATGGTTACGAGTAAACTATAAGAAAAAGCGCCATTGGGCGCTACTTCCTTACCTACTACTTTCTTACGGCTTAGTATTTTTACTAGTTCCTAGTTCAATATATTTTATTATGCCAGGTAATGAATTTTATGCGAATTATATCAAGCTGTTATCCTTGCAATAACCCGAAACGCTGTGAATTCAAGATTAGTTTGTGCGGTCGAGATCCCAATGAAATTTGTGATGGGAAGTTGACAAACAAGTGTTAGAAGTTCCAGACATCAGCCGCGAAAATGTGGATTATCCAATTTACAGAACCGTTCTTTGAATCAATTAAGAAACTAAAAATCTTTAAGAGTCCTTTGAAAGTGTCATGTGAAAGGACGTGCCATGAGAGCTCTGCAAGAGGGGAATATTAGGTATTTATCACCTTTGGAAAGGTAACTTTCCGTATATTATTACTTGTTATTCATCATGTACTTCAATAGAAAAAAAAAAAAAACGCTGCAAATTATTACACAAAGGTTTATTATTTTTGAATCAGATAGCCAGCTATAGTAACCAGCATGCTCTGGGGCTTTCGCCAGTCTCTTTTCTAGTATCCACTCTGTTCTCGCGTTACTACAGGCTGTGGATGGGTAAAAGTAATAAAATATAATATAAAATATATATTACATCAGTTCCGATACGCCCCGGACGCCTTTCTGCTACTCCACTATGCCCCTAATGCCGTACCCCCTCATGTTGGCGCGGCGTTCGCCCGTTTTTCGCCCATAGCATCTATGCGAGTAAAGCGATCGGGATGGTTAAAGGTTAGGACCAACTAGACCCCAAATGGAGTCTATGTGCGAAAGAACGGGTTTTTTAAGTCAATTCTTAGGCCTTTTATGGCCCGGACGGCGAACGGCGGACGGACATTTCAATTTTGGATTCTACACACCTTAAAACGTAAAGTGACAAAGTTTGAGGGGGGGTTATAAAAATTTTTTGCTATACGATCACATTGGCTTATTATTGGAAATAATAAACCAAAATTGAAGTAGGTAGGTACCTAGGTACTTAATCAACTTTTTTTGTCCCACCAATTTGCGTAACTGCAAAACTCGTGTAATAACTGCATTGTCAATGCCACCCGTCTTTATGAAGTCAAACCTTCAGAAGAATGAATTTCAAGGTTTTTTTCTTACAGCTGGTTAATAATTCATGTTGCTCATTTCCTGATTCGATATTCGACAAACATGTTGATAAGCAGTTGAAATTCGACTGCTATTAGTTACATGACCGTCACTTATACGGTTCCACCCTGTATATCTATCTGTATTACCTATCTATATATATCTATCTGCCTATATCTTTGTTTACAGACGACGAATTCGGGGAGAAAACGGTTTGCATACTCCTGGACGGTGAGGAGAGCGAAGTCGTGTTCATAGACCACCCGTCTTCGGAAATGTCAGTAAGTGGCACCTTCTCAACACCTGGCATTTGTTTAATTCGAGTCATTTGGCAACAACAATTAAACTGACAGGGGACCGTCTACAACCTAGCCCGCATATTCCTTGAAAATTTCATCCAGATCGGATGAAAACTGTGGAAAATAAGCTTGTTACAAGGATTTCATATTGACGCATGCGTAGTAGCTATTAATGATACAATTGTGTTGAAATTGATATGAGGTAATCAAGTCATCTACCTCCAACTATCATCCAAATTTAAGCGAAATCGAACGACTAGAGTGAAAAACGCTGCAAATTATTACATAATGGTTTATTATTTCTGAAACAGATAGCCAGCTATAGTAACCAGCATGCTCTGGGGCTTTCGCTAGTCTCTTTTCTAGTACCCACCTCTGTTCTCGCGTTACAGGCTGTGCGCTCCCGATGGGGAGCAAATGGATGTTCGTACAGTCACCCGAGTGGTCTCATTCAATCCACAGAGCTAATTTCTATAGGAATCAAACTAAAACCGTAGGTACACTGGATTCCAAAAGCATCTGGGACCTATCCCAGTCGATTCTGCTCTCACTCCACCCCCCGCTCACCACCCTCACCACCCACCGTGACCCCCTGCCAAGCGTGCCAGGCGTGCGCGCGTGCGTATGTCTAACACTCAAAGCCTCGAAAAAGACACTTTTTCGCCCGTTTTTGGCCCATAGCATCTATGCGAGTAAAGCGATCGGGATGGTTAAACGTTAGGACCAACTAGACCCCAAATGGAGTCTACGTGCGAAAGAACGGGTTTTTTAAGTCAATTCTTAGGCCTTTTATGGCCCGGACGGCGGACGGACATTTCAAATTTGGATTCTACGCACCTTGAAACGTAAAGTGACAAAGTTTGAGGGGGGGTTATACAAATTTTTTGCTATACGATCACATAGGCTTATTATTGGAAATAATAAACCAAAAATGGAGCATAATGGAATTTACGTTTGCGCATGCGCAAACTGAAGTATGATTTGGCAACAACGAAAATGAAAGGAGACCATCTACAACCTAACCCGTGCATTCTCTGACAATTTCATCAAAATCGGATGAAAACAGTGGAAATTAAGGTCGTTACAAGGATTACTAGGGCGTGAAAAATTGATGTTTGGTAGAATTTACGTGTACTTAACAGAGTTGGTCAGTACCTACTTAATAAGTTCAGCAATTAACCACATTTTTAACTACGAACTACTAGTTGAGTAGTTGCACAGAGCAACTACTAATTAGTAGTTGGTAGTTGGAAGGAGCAACTACTTTCTTAATAACTTGTAGTTGATAGCTGAATAATCGTAACTACAGACTAAAAATGTAGTCAATTACTAAATGTATTAACTACTTTTGCCTACCTACCTAATCCATTGTTTTAGCGAATTTTTGAAGAAAATTAAGCTATTGCTCTCGCCTCAAAATTTGTAGAATGTGAATTTTTGAAAAAAATTTATGCAGAAATCCGTTTCAGGCTATTCTGAATCATATTCTGAAGTTTAACGCATTTTTAGCGAATTTTTGAAGAAAATTAAGCTATTGCTCTCGCCTCAAAATTTGTAGAATGTGAATTTTTGAAAAAAAATTATGCAGAAATCCGTTTCAGGCTATTCTGAATCATATTCTGAAGTTTAACGCATTTTTTTATGTATGTATGTATGTATGTATGTATATATGTATGTATATATCTGTACCTCAGAGGTCGATTATCGTAAGTGACATTTTGGCGATTTTACAGGAGAGCCAAAAGAAGTTGTGGGCACACCTATTTTGATCCCTATGGCCCATTCTGATGACTTTATCATGCTCAAATTAATTAATTTGAGCATGATAAAGTCATCAGAATGGGCCATAGGGATCAAAATAGGTGTGCCCACAACTTCTTTTGGCTCTCCTGCAAAATCGCCAAAATGTCACTTACGATAATCGACCTCTGAGGTACAGATATGTATGTATGTATGTATGTGTCATTCCAGACGATAACTGTCCGTAGAATTGTGCTAGAAACTTCAAACAAATTTTAAAATGTTAAGGGCACAAAACGAAAGTTCAAGTTCGTTGGCCAGCTTGATCGGATTACATCTTCGGGTTGAAATTTTCAAAAATGTAGTCAAAAATTTCAAAATAGCCTGTTTTTTGCGATTTGTTGTGCGAAATAATTTTTTCAGCATACTAACATGTGGTATATTCGGAATCAGAGTAAAATTTCCTTTAAGAATATGTATGAAGTTTTCCAAAATTTCAAAGTTGAAAAATCAGTCAAACATTGAAATAATGCCGTTCGCTAGTTGTAAAAGTCGGTAATATTTGCATGAAACATTGTCCAAATTCAGATTGAACTACTCTTATGGAAGCATCCCTGTATAACCAGTCCTAGAACCATGCCGTTTAAGGCTAGAACCATGCTGTAGATAGAATTTGATTCCATGTTTGTCTATCAAAATCATAAACTAAAATTTCTCTACACGATCAATAGCGACTGAAATGTCGAAGATTTCTTCAAATATTCGCTCATGGGGTCATGCTGCATGACTGGACCTTTTTCTCTTTCGGGAGAAAAACATATTTCAGTCTCCAAAATCAAAATTTCCCCTCGCATTTTACGTTTTAGACCATTCTGAACAACTTTGGTTCCGTGTCTGTCTGTCTGTGTGTCTGTCATGTGTCTGCAAATCCTTGTAACAAGCTTATTTTCCACATTTTTCATCCGATTTGGATGACATTTTCAGGGGATCCGCCGGTTACGTCCCCTATCAGTTTCATCGTTCTTGACTCTATACCTCACTCTGCGCATGTGCAAACGTAAATTCTACCAAGTATCATTTTCTCACGCCCTCGTCGTCCGATCTCGCTCAAATTTGGATGATATTTTGGGGATGACGATTTGATCATCCCATATCAATTTCAACATGATTGTATCATTAACAGCTACTGCGCATGCGCCTATGTGAAATCCTTGTAACGACCTTTATTTCCATTGTTTTCATTCGATTTCGATAAAATTGTCAGAAAATGCGCGGGTTAGGTTGTACATAGTCCCCTATCAATTTCATCATTGCCAAATCAATACTTCACTTTGCGCTTTGCACAAACGTAAATTACATTGTGTATCATTTCTTTCGTTCCTTAATTGACCAATTATGACGTTTCACGATACATCTTGATTTACTCTTTTCCGCTATGGAATTTTTCAAGATCATTTAAAACTTTCCAATGATCTATACATTCATGATACGTAAACGAGGAAGCTATGTGCGACACCCAACTTGGCAGACTTCAACGACAAGTTGTTGGTGCAAAATAGTGGTAACTACTAACTAGTAGTTGTGGGTCAGTAGTTGTCCATTTTTAACTGCTAACTACAATTGTAGTTACTAGCAGTGGCGTAGCTAAGTCATTTCTCATGAAGGGCAACAGTCAAGGATTTCGTTATAATTTACAGTTTTAGTATTATTTCTAGTTCTTGTTGTTGATTATACGAAGACTGTACAGTAAACTGTCAAACGTTCATGTATAGCATTCGCACTTTGAATTAAACCTTTCACGAATTGAATTAAACTTTCCGCGAATTGAATTAGACTTTCCACAAAATGAATTAAACTTTTCCCAAAATGAATTAAACTTTTCGCAAATTGAATTAAACTTTTTGCAAATTGACCTTAGGCAAATCTGTGGTTTTAATCAAGACAAAATGTAAAACTTCAACAAAATGTGTATAATAGTAACAAATTGTGCAAGTGTTGGAACGAGCACAAAAAATTGTAGATTTAAACATTATCCAGCACCTCATGAAGTTAATCTGAAGGTAAATTATAACAAAACTGAGCTCGCAACGTATCCATCTATAGTTGAAATTTTATATAATTTATATGCATTAGCAAGAAGACTTCTAAAAGCAAAAGATGATGGAGAGGTCGTCCAAGAGCAGCAGTTGGGAACAGCAGAAACATATCCATCACGTAATTTGCACAAATGCTGAGCCGTCCTATGATGATAACTTTAGTACCTAGCAACAGGGAGAGATCAGTGTTCCTTTCTTGATGTTTTTTCTTTTTTCATTTAAATTTACGCCGCGTCTCAACCGGAAGGGTTTCTTAATGTTATTGATTTTTTCACGTATGTAGGTTTAATTCACTTTGCGGAAAGTTTAATTCGATTTATGTATAATAGAGTATACCTACCAACAATAATAAAATTAATAAAAGGGGAAACTCCAAGCTTGATCAAGGTAGGGGGAAGTTCGTAGGGGAATTCGGTGGATACTGAACAATGGATATTTTTCTTGGGAAAATCGCATATGGGATAGCCCCAGTAGGTAGTGGGGAACTACATGATTTCAGTTTGTATCATCCACATTTCCGTTTCGTTGACTAGGTGATTAAATACTCCTCTCGAGGGCTGTACAATATCCACGACATCTTGCCCTTACACTTACACAAACGAACCTAATAAGAATTTCTTCTTCTAAGAGTGTCTAAAGTTGCAAGGCAACCGGATCCATACAACTGTAATAGTAATAGTTTTTTACTGATTACCTACATTCTCCAATTGAAGGTGTTAGGTACTGAAGTTAGAAGCGTAAAATTATTAGTTTTGATTGTATTCGCAAACCACGAAGTTCTGCGTTCTCTATCATCCACGGAGGGGCTCTGCCCACCCTGCCCCTCCTCAAACTACGCCGCTGGTTACTAGTTGTAACTAGATTTGATTGGTCTAATCGTAGTTAGTAGTTATTAACCGTTAATTCGTCGTTTAAGATCCATCATGACATAACTCAGTTTTTTCACTTTTTGAGTTATGCACCTTCCTAGATTCAAAATTTCGCGCCAAATCGAATGGTGAAGTTAGTTTCTCGATGGAAACACAAGGAACGCTGATAAAATCAGTTATGCCAACATGACATAACTAGAAACGTTTGATCTCATGACACAACTCAGTGTTAAGTAGTGCTTCCACGAGGAGAGACGTTACCATGGTGAGATTTTATCATTATTTTATTGTTGTTCCGTAGACCTGACGCTTTACTTGCACAGGAAAACTTAACTAAATACTCACTCTTCCAATTTCTGTAGTAGAAAGGATTGACTGATGAAAATAAATACCTTATTACGAAGGTTGAACATCGTGTTATAGTTGTGCTATGATAGGTTATGCAATATGACTGAGTTATGCTATGAGATATTTTTAGATATGCCATGATAAAATTTATGATAGCTGAGTTGTGCTATGATTTTTGAATATTATTCCTTCTAATACATAATGTGAGTACCTAGTATTTTAGTAAAAATGGAAGGAATATTCATTGTTATCATAAAGTTGAAAAACTTTAACTCTGTACCCTCTCTAATATAGGTATTATTGACTTCAATTATTTACTTGAGACGTAGGTACCTATCAATTCAAAAAATAAATAAATAATAAAAAAGTAAAAATTTGCTGGTCAAAAACGTAGGTACGTGGTACCTAGAGCTAGGAAAAGGTTTTAATTCCCCTATTTGCTGCTGATTTTTCAATTTTTTTAAATTTCATTTCAGTCAAAAATGTCCGTGGATGTATCATCATCAGAAGAAGAAGAAAACTTAACAAGCCTAGACGAGCTGCTGGGCTTGCTTGGTGAAGATGAGGATGTGATAATTAAACAATTCAGTGATATTCCAGTGATCGATACCACTCTGTCACGTTGCACTCCCATGTCACAAGAAAGTGCAAATGACAGCAATCCCAGAAGCTTCGTTTCTGATCTGGAAGTGTGTGGAATCAGCTCCCAACTGGATGATAGAAGCTCGGTTTCCACTGAAATGATAACTTCATCCTCATCTCAGTCAAGTAAGAGAGCCGTGAAGAGACGGTCTTGTATTCCGGATGAAAGTACTTGGAGGAAAGAAGAAGCAAAAAAGAATAGAATGACTGGAGAGGCTTACGTGGGTTATAGGAGAAAGGAAAAGAAAGTTAAAACAATACCTGTAATGATACATGATGCCCCGAAAGATGCTAGGCAAATGGGATTGAGGTGTAAAATAGATGGAAACTGCTCTAAATGGAAAACCCGAAAATGCAATGAAGTAACTGAAGAAAATAGAGAGTTGTTGTTCAATGACTTTTAGAAGCGAATGGACTGGGGCAAAAAAAAAAATGTTTATTGGTTCATTGGTTGACGTACTTGAGCCACGTCAAAAATCCTGTACTACAGGTACTAGTAGAAGCGTCTCCTATCAGTATCACTTGAAAGTAGGGCACGATCGCCTTCCTGTATGCCAGACAATGTTTTTAAACACCTTTGGTCTAAAAAATTCTACTGTTCGTCACTGGCTCAAGGTATTTAGAGGAATAGGAGGAGCAATTAGACAAGATGGGAACCCAAATCAAGATTCGGACTCTGAGGAAGATAATGAAGTCCCTTGTTCTTCCAATGGGCCAATTGAAGTGAATTCAACTCCTCTTTCTGCAAACCCAATAACAACTTTGGCAGATCGTCAGAAGCACCTACGAAATTTCAAACAAGCGATGCCAAAAATGCCTTCCCACTATTGCCGAAAATCAACCAGCAGGTTATACATTCAAAATTAAATTAAGTCGAAGAGCCAATTTTACAATATATACAGAGAAAAGTGTAAAGAGAATTGTGTGACTCCACTCAGTCACATTTGATCAGGTGTGCAAACGTCAGCGTGTTAGTATTTTCCACCCACGTAAAGACAGGTGTGACCTTTGCATCAAATATGAACATAATAATGTTGCTAGTGATGTTTACAATAGACATATAGAACTAAAAACCCGGGCTCAGGAAGAAAAAGCTAAAGACAAACTATTGGCAGAGGAAGGAAAATTTACTCCCTTTGTAGTGATGTTATGGCTGTAAAGCTTTTGCCAGCCACTGACACAAGTAAAGCTTATTATAAAATGAAGCTTGCAGCACACAACTACACAGTATACAATTTCGGCAATCGTGATGCCATATGTTTCTGGTTCACAGAAACAGAAGGAAAAAAACGAGTTCCACTATCTGCTTTACAAGCAGATACCATGTTACATGGATATGTCTTTGATTGGTGATTTCATAACGGTTGTCCTCGAGAGTTGTAAACAAATCCTTTAACTTTAAACAAATCCCTGGGCCGCATGGCCGCATCCCACCTAATTAAAAAAAAAAATTTTGAAAATAACTGTTGAGAGAAGCCACTACAATGAGTTGTCAACAGTCGACTGTTGTCAAGAGGATGAAAATGTTTCCTATGGAGTGGAGTAAATGATGCTATTGCTTTACGTTAAGAATATTGTAACTGGCTTATTAAAATTGTTTATAGTCCAATCAACTCAGTATAGGAATGTAGCCAGGTACGTGAGGAGGTGGAAATTGGTAGCTTGAGATGTGAACATTTATCACATAAATCAAGCGCTTTCCAACGAGTGGCGAACGATTTTTGTGCGATGAAAACTGCGGAAGTTCCATTCCCCTAGCAACGGCTGTGTTGTACGTGAAAAACACTGAAATTGTGACACAAATTTTGCGTCACGGAAATTTTTGTTTGACTCCCCAGAGCAAAGACATATCCATGTCAAAATGTAAGCAACAAAGCCACAAAGGTTACCAAAAAAAGTTCCTTAACTTACTCTTACCATTAGTTTTAAACCCCTTCAAAAGTTTTTTGTACTTGCACCATTAGTTTTAAACCCCTTTTCTGAGTTTTTAATAAAATATTTTCAAGTTTAGTTTTTTTTTAAATCTTCGATTGAATAGTGTTGATTTTTTTTACTGCTTACCTACCTATGACCACTTATAGGAACCTGGAACATTGGTGTCACATCATAGCATAACTATGAGAAAAATGAAATCATCATGACATAACTAAGTTATTTTTTCGGAAAATAAAATACCAAGCAAAATATTTGTGTTTTCTGCTTGAAGAAAAGAAGTTTATGAAGAAATGTCAAAAAAAGTAAACATGAATGCTACCTATTTGAAATCAAAGAGTTATTTCTCTCTCCTGAAAAGTAGTGGCAACTGAGTTATGTCATGATGGATCTTAAGCGACGAATTACTTTTAGCGAATTATTGAAGAAAATTAAGCTATTGCTCTCGCCTCAAAATTTGTAGAATGTGAATTTTTGAAAAAAAATTGTATGCAGAAATCCGTTTCAGGCTATTCTGAATCATACTCTGAAGTTTAACGCATTTTTTAAATGTATGTATGTATGTATATATGTATGTATGTATGTGTCATTCCAGACGATAACTCTCCGTAGAATTGTGCTAAAAACTTCAAACAAATTTTAAAATGTTAAGGACACAAAACGAAAGTTCAAGTTCGTTGGCCAGCATGATCGGATTACATCTTCGGGTTGAAATTTTCAAAAATGTAGTCAAAAATTTCAAAATAGCCTTTTTTTGCTATTTGTTGTGCGAAGTAATTTTATCAGCATACTAACATGTGGTATATTCGGAATCAGCGTAAAATTTCCTATAAGAATATGTATCAAGTTTTCAAAAATTTCAAAGTTGAAAAATCAGTCAAAAATCGAAATAATGCCGTTCGCTAGTTGTAAAAATCGGTTATATTTGCATGAAACGACATTTCGAAACATTTGCTCATTTCTTCAAAAATTCGCTCATGGGGTCATGCTGCATGACTGGACTTTTTTCCATCTCTGGTACTTAAGACCTCCAAGTTACGTTACAGTTGAGACCACTAAATTCCTGCAAATTACAGAATTTTATTTTTGGTGTTTTAGGTGGAAAACTCGCTCTCGACGTACGAACCTCACGCCTGTGCTGTGATCTACAGTGTAGTCGACAAAGCAACGTTCAAGGTCAGAATCTCCAAATTCAGTACGTCTTTTGCCATTAACCCACCAAATTGATGAATAGCGCTTGAGGAATTAAAATAAAAGCAGGGTGGCCCCAAACTGGAAAAGTCAGGAAAAACCTGGGAAATTTCAGGGAATTCTTTGCGTCGAGAAAAGTATTTTCTCTTGTTTATTGTGGTATTTTCAAATTTTTTTGTTCCCAAGTTTTCTGTTCCAAGATTTTCTTGATAAAATCAATTCCATTTGAAACACGATATTAATCATTTCTTGCACAAATTTTATCACATTCTAGCTTATAGTTGTCGAACCCAACAACGATATTAGAACAATAAAAATGCTAGTCTTACTTTTAGCTTTTTGTGCCCTTATGTCACGACAAAGGTCCGAATCAAGGTAGAATTAAATTTCATACTGTATGATTAAAATTTGACAAGCTGAAATGAAAACGTATAACGGGGGAGCAGTGTGAACTAGGTTTACACTATAGGTTTGGAAATTATCGGAAAAAAAAAAATACACTGCCAAGGAAATGGCACATGAGCTTCCTCGTGACCTTCACAGTACGTCACCATTAAATTCCAGAAAACTAGAAACGACCGGTTCTGGCATCAGGGAATTAATAAGGTGGGAAATTGGAAGCTGAATGGTACATATAATAAATGAAATTAATGAGGAAAATTTTGATTTTAATATGGGACCATCCAGGATGTAGTCCGCATGTTCCCTGAAAATTTCGTATAAATCGGATCAAAACTGAAGGAGTTTTTAATTGATTTACAGGATTTCATTAATATTTTGATCTAAATTCATGATTAAAACATCCTTGGGGATATTTTTTGGCAACTTTGAGCATGATGGACCACCCGATTTGTTCATTTTCCAAAATTACCCTGTGTTGCTGGCCCACCCTGCTACCGCGCCGTTCATCCGCTAGAGCGCATTCAGAGCGTTCGGGCTCAAAGAGGATGGCCCGTGCATTCACGCTTGTACTAAAGCTTGCCGTCTGGGAGGCTACTGCCTCTGCTAATTGTTACACCATAAAATGCCGCAAAAATTAGAAACGACCCTTCCGGGCATCAGGGAGGTGGCAATATAAAGCACATTGGTACGTAATAAATAAAATTGTAATTGCTGATGAACAATAATAGCTACGTCAATATCACAAACTGTTAATAGTTATGTCGTATATGCATATGCTTTGTGTAAATGAGTTACTTAAGAATGGCACGCTTCGAACGTGAACCCCATGACAGTCCTTCAATGAACATGCATGTATTTCGCTGCACATGAATTTCGGTATTCCATATATGGAATAGCAAATACTTAAAAAGGAGGAGAAAAAATTAAAAAATTAATTCCCGGCCGGGAATATTCCCTGCAAATAAATTCCCGGCCGGGAATATTCCCTGAAATAAATTCCCGGCCGGGAATATTCCCTGCAAATAAATTCCCGGCATGATGGGCACAATCACTGGTAGTACCGTACGATTCGTATGGTACCTCAAGGGACTCTACCGGGATCATCTCTGAAAATTTGTACAAAATCCGATAAAATTAACTAAGCTGTGACCGTAACAAAAACATCACTTTCGCGCATGCGCCTAGCGTACCGCTGCTGATTATTGCGAAGAATGTGATACGGGACCTCAAGAAACCTTGCCCGCATCATCTCTGAAAATTTGACCGAAATCCGTTCACAATTGCCTGAGTTATGACCGAAACAAGAAAATTTTGTTTGCGCCTGCGCAGAAGCTACCGTTGATTCGATCATGACGGAACTGATAGGAGACCATGCAGAGCTATACCCGCACAATCCCTAAAAATTTGAAGAAAATCGCATCAAAATTGTGGAAATTATGGCTGTTGCAAGGACTGTAACAAGAATATTTCGTTCACGCATGCGCAGAGCGTACCGCTAATACAATTATGATGATTGTCTTATGGGACCTCAAGGGACCTTACCCACATCATCCCTGAAAATATGACCGAAATCCGTTCAACATTGACCGAGTTATGACCGTCACAAGGAATTCAGGTTAGCGCCTGCGCAGAAGCTACCGTTGATTCGATCATGATGAAGTTGATAGGGGACCATCTAAAGCTTAACCCGCACAATCCCTGAAAATTTGGTTAAAATCGAATCAAAATTGTGGAAGTTATGGCTGTTACAAGGAAATGTGGACGGACAGACAGACAGACAGACACGGAACCAAATTTGTTCAGGAGGCTCTGAAACGCAAAATGCGAGTGGAAATTTTGATTTTGGAGCAAAAAATGTTTTTTCATTTCGAAAGTGAAAACAAAGCTTCCGCTGCCTTGCAGTCTCGGAAGCAAAATGATTGTATGAAAATAAACAATTTTGAGAAAATACGAGTGATTGTGTACTCGTATGTTAACCCATTGAACGAAATGTCGTGTCAAAAAATGATCACCCATTTCGATAAATTTACTCAAGAAATAGCTACAATCACTTCTTTCGCTACAATCGCCCTTTCTATCGGCCCCAGAGGAGTGCGTTGGTTGCAGATATTTCTTGTAGCAGACGTGTTCTTTTTGTATTAGGAGTGCCAGTGTGTTCTATAACACTCGCTTTTCGTGCCCTTATGTCACGACAAAGGTTTAATCGCCGATTAAAGGTGGAATTACATTTCTTACTGTACGATTAAAATTGGACTAGCTGAAATGAAAACGTATAACGGGGGAGCTGTGTGAACTAGGGATTATAGGTTTGGAAATTATCGAGCAAAGAGAAATAAATTATGCTATTGCAGTAGCTCAGGAAATTTTAAAATTAATAATTTTTGAAAAAATTCTTTATTGAAATCCGGTTTGATATTCATATATATGTATATACATATCCCCTACATAAAGGTGGTTTTGGCAGTTGATTTGAATTAGGTTTTTTCTTAAAGGTGGCAGAAGACATCCTCAACTACCTTTGGCGAGAGTCCTACACGAAAGAAAAGACTGTTATATTAGTCGGCAATAAAGTCGACCTGGCCAGAGCCCGTGCCATCTCAACCAGTGGTAAGCAGTAATGATTCATTGTTACGAATTGTCATGTAAATTAAGGGTAGTAGTAAAAAAAAAAAAAATCCATATATATATATATACAGGGTGTCCCATTTAAACGGGCCCATCGGGAAATTACAGCCTTACGGTGCGAGCTATCGAAAAATTAAACTGGAGCTTTTTTATAGTACTTTAACTCAGCTTCACGATGCGTAAGTCCGATTTTTATTTTTCCATGTTTTAGGGTCTCAAATCATTTATTGAAACTTACGGTTTCCTCTTGACCCTCCTTTTTTTATTGCTTTTTTCGATTCTAGGTTGAATTTGGAACAGAAAATGCCTGTTTAAAATTTTCTTTTTGGGGCAGGCCAAATGACCGGGCCTTGCCTGCCAATCCACTAAATTGGTTGTTCACTTCTCTCCGAGCAGCTAGAGAATAATGAGCGGGGCAACCATCTTGCTGGTACCACATGTTCCATCTCAGATCGAGTGGTAAGTATTCCATCAGATGTGATCCGAAGAGCAACTTCTTCAGTGGGAGATCCTCTCGCAATGTGCTTACAAAAGCAAGGGGGGCTATTCGAAACATGATGGGAAGGTATAATTTTTGTAATAAAATGTGGCAATTAAAGTTGTCTACCTAGTCAAAATTCATAGTGTACTTACTACCTACCTACCCTCCAATTGATGCAAGAACTGTAATGTCATCCCCCTGATGGTGATTGTTGATTATGGACGCTGTGGTCTGATGATAGACTTTCAAAAGTGTGGTGAACATCTCAAAAATTGAAGATAAAAATAGTAAGAAAGTGTTGGTAATGTCTAAATCGGCGATTTTCTGTATTTTGCAAAAAGTGGAATAACTCAGAAACAAAGCCCCAAAAAGAAAATTTCAAGGAGGCATTTTCTGTTCCAAATACAACCCAGAATCGAAAAAAGCAATAAAAAAGGGGAGTCAAGAGGAAACCATAAGTTTCAATCAATGATTTGAGACCCTAAAACATAGAAAAATAAAAATTGGACTTACTCATCGTGAAGCTGAGTTAAAATACTATAAAAAAGCTCCAGTTCAATTTTTCCATAGCTCGCCCGTAAGGCTGTAATTTCCCGATGGGCCCGATTAAATGAGACCCCCTGTATATATAGCGGCGAAAAAATTCTGAAACTTTGCAGAGATCTCCCTTACAGAAAGACCTTTCAGATCATGTATATACGTATATATATTGAAGAGTCAACATTTGGATATGTGTCAACAATTGGTGCTCTACGCGAGGTTTAATTCAAAGTGTCAATGCTTTATGCTAAAGTGAAATAACTAAATGAATTTTACATAATTAAAATAAGGTACAATAATGGTTTTTATTTCTGTTTATCAGAGGGTAAGGCCCTTGCGGCTTCCAGAGACTGCAAATTCATCGAAACGTCGAGCGGCATTCAGCACAACGTCGATGAACTTCTAGTTGGTAAGCTCGGATTTTGGAAAAACAGTATACTATATATACTTTTTTGTAAGCCACTGAGGCCGCAATGGCCTATTGTAGCTGGAGAAGGAGGCCGTACCTCCTCCCCATCCCAGACACTAGATCTGCCCAATACCGACAGCCCTGCCAAACCAAGCACTATCTGCCTGGTTCCGCCACTCCTGCCCACCATCAGGCACTACCTGGGACTCTAGTGCTCCACACTCGGTAAGTTACTGGGTCCCAGCCGCAGTCTGCCTTGGCGCCATATCACCAATGCCAGCCACAGCTGGGAAGTCAATCCTTCCCCACCACGTTTTGGCAAAAGCGAGAAGAGTCTTAATCTCCCCCGTCTTGATGTCTTAGGATCGATGGAGGTTATGCCCCGATTCAAAAAGCGATGTCTTGCCAATGTAGGGCAATGGCAAACCACATGACTCGCAGTCTCGTCTTCCGCCCCACAAAAGCGGCAGAGAGTGGAGTCTGATTTGCCCATTTTATGGAGATGGTATCTAAATGGGCAGTGCCCAGTTAAGAGCCCCACAACCATACGCAGCTCCCTTCTCCCCAGGCTGAGCAGCTCCTTAGCTCTCTTCCTAGAGAAGTGAATAAATTGCTTCGCCTGCCTCAGGCCCTTGACATGGAGCCAGTGGGCAGTCCTCTTCTTACTCTCCCATTTGGTGAGCTCTCTGAGGAGAAAGCTCTCCGTAGTGGCCAGGAAGGGTTCTGGGCCCACAGGGAGAGAAGCAGCACCCTTCCTAGCAAGAGCGTCAGCTTCTTCATTCCCCTCCAACCCCTGCACCACAACAAGGTAACCTTATTGTTCCTAGCAAGGGTCTTAAGGTTAGTCAAGCATTCCCACACCAGCTTCGATGAGATGGTAAAAGAAGCTAATGCTTTCAAGGCTGCTTGACTATCTGATAAAATGTAGATAATATATATATTATTAATGCAGATATAATATATATAATGTAGTTATAATATATACATATTAGTATAGGTATATTTTCAATGCCGAAACAACCTCAGTAGACAAAAAAAAATCAGACAATTCCCAAGAATTAGGTTCCCTTTCCACGTAAAATATTCGTTTTCCTTAACATTTAGCTCTCCTTGCATTTAAGGGACACGGGGACCGACTAACCCAATTTGTAGGTAGCAGTAGGTACTAGACGATTGCAATTATTGGGTCTTTTCTTATCAGCTGAGTGAGCTAAAATCTCTCCTGTTCATCCGAGCAAGTTAAAATTTGATAGGTAAGATAACTCTCTCGGACACTAAGAGAAGATTAAATTGATTGGGTATTTTCTGATCAGCTGACTTAGCCATAAGCCATAAGAGGCCTTTAATTTGGTGAGAAAAGTACGCCTTTTCCCACATGGACTCCACTTGGGGTCTAGTTGGTTCTAGAATCTAGCCAGCCCGATCGCTTCACACGCATCAATGCTATGAGCCAAAAAATTGGCCAAAACAGTTTTTTGACATGGATTTGTCTTTGCCCTGGGGGCTCAACAAAAAATTTCCGTCACGCAAAATTTGTGTCACAATTTCAGTGTTTTTCACGTACAACCCAGCCGTTGCTAGGGGAATGGAACTTCCGCAGTTTTCATCGCACAAAAATCGTTCGCCACTCGTTGGAAAGCGCTTGATTTATGTGATAAATGTTCACATCTCAAGCTACCAATTTCCCCCTCCTTACGTACCTGGCTACATTCCAAAACTAAGTTGATTGGACTCAATCAATTTTAATAAGCCGGTTACAATATTCTTAACTTAAACGTTTGCTCCACTCCATAGGAAACATTTTCATCCTCTTGACAACAGTCGAGGACAACTCGAGGACAACCGTTATGAAATCCCCAATCAAAGATGATATATCTATGTACTCAACATGGTATCTGTTTGTAAAGCGGATAGTGTAACTCGTTTACGAGTTTCTGAATCATTTCACTAAAAATTATGCCTTTACGTTGGCACATAAAAGAGAAAAGCGTTAAGAAAATGCGTTACGGTTGCGTTTCTAATGATTTCCGCTTACAACCGAGTCGTTGCTAGGGAAATGGTACTTCTTTCTTCATATTTTTCCACATACTTAGGTTTTGCTATTTGTATTGATTTCCACGTACAACCAATGTGTTACCAGCGAAGTGTAATTCTCTTAGTTCTCATAGCAGGAAAATCGTTCGCCACTTGTTGGAATGCTCTCATTTTATCACATCTCATGATTCCTAAGCCATTGTAGTGTCAAGGAAAGCTGATTTATTACGCTAAGTTATAAACTAATGTTGCTAAGTAATCATAATGAACTAATAATGTTAACAGAAGGCACTAGGTACATGGTAGGCATACTATTGAGTTGTAGGTACTTGTAAGCAGCAGGTACTAGATGATTGCAATTATTGGGTCTTTCCTAATCTGCAGTGAGCAAAATTCTATCCTGTTATGTTACCCCTAGGAAGTTGAAATTTGAAAACGGAAGTTAGTGAAAAACGTTATTTCCACGAAAATAAAGAGTTACACTGTTAAATCGATTTCGACGGTTAGGCCATCATCAGTAACAAACAATAACTGAAGATACATTAGAAAGGACACAGCTTTTATAGTAACAGGTGAAGGGAGATTGAATCCCATTGGTCAAGAGATAGGAAAGGGGCTGGAGGTACAACCAATGATGTGCAAACAAGGTGACGGGGGATTATAGCTAATTAGATGAAGTGAAAGGGGGAAATAACTAAATATGGTTTCAACATTGTGAAGGGATAATTCCAAGCTTTATAAAAATGGACCTATTAGTGGTGAAATATATTGAGGTAGGTATATCCTCATTTAAACATTTACCAGATCTGTCACTTTTGATAATTTCGAATTTTTCAAGTACATTCAACATACCTCCCTTCGGACAAAAATGAAGAAATTCTACAAACTGTCTATCTGTCAAATCAAAATTGTAACAATGATGTTTCGCAAATGTAGACTTACCCTTATTTTCTTTGAAATCCTCCTGATGCTCGTCTATTCTTTCCCTGAATTTCCTACCAGTTTGACCGCAATATTCGTAACCACAAGAACATTTTAGTTTATAAACCCCACTTTTATCCTGAACATTGATTTTGTCCTTAACGGATCCTTAATGCTTCAAGACTATTTTTAGTTTTAAAACCTACTTTGTAACCTACTTTGAAATTTGATAGGGACATTACACATAGGGACACTCCCTTGGACATTAGGAGACGATTGAAATGACTGACTCATTCCTAAATCAGTTGAGTAAGCCACATCAAGAATCAAGAAACTTTCAATTTGAATTCTTTCAACATCAAGAGCAAGGGCGTACGCAGACTTTTCGCTTGACATAATACGCCAACGGTAATTTTACAAGACCGATGTAGGCAAAAACAATCATGAACAAAATGAGGGTAAATGCAAAGTTATAATTCATGAATTGAGAACTACCTGAAAATTATTATTACTGCATCATCAAACGTCTGGGGTTTTCACAAAATAGTTTCAACACTTCATCAACAAATTGATTTTTCTTCTTGAGGACCAACGTTCTGGGTACATTCAATAGGCATAGTCCGTTGAGACGGGCTTCTGACATGGTTGACCTCAACCATGTTTTAACCCTTCTCAACGAGCTGAATGACCTTTCAATTGTGCACGTTGTGCACAGCTGTGCGAGAAGAACGTTTAGCGCCGATTTCACTTGGGGGTAAAACCCCTTGGTCTCTTGCAGTACATTGATCAAATTCAAATTTTCTGTAGTAAGACCCTTTTTCATCCAAATATATGCTCAGCTTCTGTTTCAATGAGGGAATCCAGACCATAAAAATTACAAAATTGGGTCAGTCGCTGTTTGAGTTCTTCCCTTGACATTTCCAACATCTTCAATGGTTGAAGTACCAATCCCGCTAAAGCTGTTACATTATCATCCGAAAATCGCTCTTGTAATGAACTTAGTAGTAAATCCAAATATGGGATATACAGAGATGCGTATTAATTTGTGTGACGAGATAATTGCGGAGTAGGTTTGTCTACTGGGGCAACTGCCCCACCCCTGCGTACGCCCTTTATCAAGAGCCTTGTTAACACTTGGATTCCTTGTCAAGGCATCGGCATATTTAAATTTGTATTCATTCATTAATTTACAGGAATCCTGAAGCAAATCCGCCTTCGAGAGGCCAGAGAATTGAAGCGAACCCGAAGGAAACTGCATTCCAGCAAGACCTCCCTGTCTCTCAACACCGCCAAAGAGATTTTGGCTCGAATGTGTCTATCAGACGGGAAAAGCAAATCTTGCGAAAACCTTCACGTGCTGTAAAAATTTCGTAGGATGATAACCGTTCTTGTAATCAGGTGCTGTAATTTTTGTGCTGTTGTATGATAATAAGGGGATTTTAGAAGCGAATTGTTCCACCATTTTGGATAGATCTATAATTTCCTATTTCGGTAAAATTTCGGTAAAATGGTCGATAATTGTGTTGGAAGTGTCATTCATGCGGCAAAGACAAATTTTTCGGGCAGTTTGTTCAGGATGGTGGAACAACTATCACATTGCATCCCCTTAAAAAAATATGTATAATTCGTGTTCATTGTTGTAGGCCATAAGACACCCCCCCCCCCCCCCCCTCCAAATTCCATTCATGTCTCCGTATGTCAGGGTGACATCAGGATCTAAGGAAAAATCTGTCTTAACTAGGATGTTCTGTGATGATCAGCAGGAAGCCAGAAAGCAAGCCTGTTAGCTGGAAAATCAGTTTTACACCTTTCTCCTTGTTGGAACCCAGTTTTATTTAAAATATGTTAAAATCCTAAACAGATAACTCCACAAAATCAACTTTAACAGTAGAGGTCGAAGTACATTCGAGTTCACAATGCACTTTATCATTTTACAACGTGCACAATGTAATTTTTCAATTTCCGGGCCTTTTCTGTTATATCCCCGCATATTTACGTTAATTCTCTACTATTCATTCATTCTGACCTGTATGTACAACTAATCTGTATTTTTACTAAGGGACTGACTACTTGATGTTATGTATTTTTGAGATGCGAGCTTGCGAGCATCCAGACCACCAAACTATACACATCATTCTGACCTGTATGTCCAACTAATCTGGATTTTTACTAAGGGACTGACTACTTGATGTTATGTATTTTTGAGATGCGAGCTTGCAAGCATCCTGACCACCAAAACTATACACTTCATTCTGACCTACATGTCCAACTAATCTGGATTTTTACTAAGGGATTGACTACTTGATGTTATGTATTTTTGAGATGCGAGCTTGCGAGCATCTTTACCACCAAACTATACACATCATTCTGACCTGTATGTCCAACTAATCTGGATTTTTACTAAGGGATTGACTACTTGATGTTATGTATTTTTGAGATGCGAGCTTGCGAGCATCCAGACCACCAAACTATACACATCATTCTGACCTGTATGTCCAACTAATCTGAATTTTTACTAAGGGATTGACTACTTGATGTTATGTATTTTTGAGATGCGAGCTTGCGAGCATCCAGACCACCAAACTATACACATCATTCTGACCTGTATGTCCAACTAATCTGTATTTTTACTAAGGGACTGACTACTTGATGTTATGTATTTTTGAGATGCGAGCTTGCAAGCATCCAGACCACCAAACTATACACATCATTCTGACCTATATGTCCAACTAATCTGAATTTTTACTAAGGGATTGACTACTTGATGTTATGAATTTTTGAGATGCGAGCTTGCGAGCATCTAGACCACCAAACTATACACATCATTCTGACCTACATGTCCAACTAATCTGTATTTTTACTAAGGGATTGACTACTTGATGTTATGTATTTTTGAGATGCGAGCTTGCGAGCATCTAGACCACCAAACTATACACATCATTCTGACCTATATGTCCAACTAATCTGGATTTTTACTAAGGGATTGACTACTTGATGTTATGTATTTTTGAGATGCGAGCTTGCGAGCATCCAGACCACCAAACTATACACATCATTCTGACCTACATGTCTAATCTGTATTTTTACTAAGGGATTGACTACTTGATGTTATGTATTTTTGAGATGCGAGCTTGCGAGCATCTAGACCACCAAACTATACACATCATTCTGACCTACATGTCCAACTAATCTGGATTTTTACTAAGGGATTGACTACTTGATGTTATGTATTTTTGAGATGCGAGCTTGCGAGCATCTAGACCACCAAACTATACACATCATTCTGACCTATATGTCCAACTAATCTGGATTTTTACTAAGGGATTGACTACTTGATGTTATGTATTTTTGAGATGCGAGCTTGCGAGCATCTAGACCACCAAACTATACACATCATTCTGACCTACATGTCCAACTAATCTGGATTTTTACTAAGGGATTGACTGCTTGATGTTATGTATTTTTGAGATGCGAGCTTGCGAGCATCCAGACCACCAAACTATACACATCATTCTGACCTATATGTCCAACTAATCTGAATTTTTACTAAGGGATTGACTACTTGATGTTATGTATTTTTGAGATGCGAGCTTGCGAGCATCCAGACCACCAAACTATACACTTCATTCTGACCTACATGCCCAACTAATCTGGATTTTTACTAAGGGATTGACTACTTGATGTTATGTATTTTTGAGATGCGAGCTTGCGAGCATCCAGACCACCAAACTATACACATCATTCTGACCTACATGTCCAACTAATCTGGATTTTTACTAAGGGATTGACTACTTGATGTTATGTATTTTTGAGATGCGAGCTTGCAAGCATCCAGACCACCAAAACTATACACTTCATTCTGACCTACATGTCCAACTAATTTGGATTTTTACTAAGGGATTGACTACTACTTGATGTTATGTATTTTTGAGATGCGAGCTTGCGAGCATCCAGACCACCAAACTATACACATCATTCTGACCTACATGTCCAACTAATCTGGATTTTTACTAAGGGATTGACTACTTGATGTTATGTATTTTTGAGATGCGAGCTTGCGAGCATCCAGACCACCAAACTATACACATCATTCTGACCTACATGTCCAACTAATCTGTATTTTTACTAAGGGATTGACTACTTGATGTTATGTATTTTTGAGATGTGAGCTTGTGAGCATCCAGACCACCAAACTATACACATCATTCTGACCTACATGTCCAACTAATCTGAATTTTTACTAAGGGATTGACTACTTGATGTTATGTATTTTTGAGATGTGAGCTTGTGAGCATCCAGACCACCAAACTATACACATCATTCTGACCTACATGTCCAACTAATCTGATTTTTTACTAAGGCATTGACTACTACTTGATGTTATGTATTTTTGAGATGCGAGCTTGCGAGCATCCAGACCACCAAACTATACACATCATTCTGACCTACATGTCCAACTAATCTGGATTTTTACTAAGGGATTGATTACTAGATGTTATGTATTTTTGAGATGCGAGCTTCCAGACCACCAAACTGTACACAAAATTCTGATTTATTTTACCACAGTGGACGTAAAAATGATAGGGGATCATCAATCCGATCAATCCCCATTCTATAGAAAATAGTTTGTAAATGCGGGGATATCCTAACAGAAAATACACAAGTAACTACCTTACCTTAGTTATCCTTTCACCCTAACAATCTACGTTACCGACATTAATTTGTTTTCTTAATACGACCAATTGATTGTGCTCAAAATGTGCTGCCCAACTAACTCATCCTCTCTGTACATCAGACTCAGGTATTTTGTATCTGAATCCTATAAGGAACTCTCCTATAAGGAGAGTTAGGTGTTGTCCTGTTTGATATACCTACTTCTACCTATATACAGGGCAGATGCAAAAAAACATTTGGGTGAAGCTGTATCGAAAATGGAGTGAAATGCCGCCAACTGCATATTTTTATCTCAATCCGTTCTCGAGATATGATTTTTTAAAGGTTTTTTCAGGAAAACCGTTTTTTTTCCCTTTTACACTCAAATTTCTCCACTTTACTTCATTTAATTTTAACTTTTGACCACATTTTCGGAATCAGCAACAAATTTACAATAAGAATAGTGTACTTGGGTTCTTAAAAAGTACCATCCAAATTCCTTCACTTCAGCTCAAACATGTACGATTTTGAAAAAATAAAATTTTTGAAAATCTATAAGACTTTACTACTCTTCCAAAACGAATCCTGGAAACTGGCAAATCTCATGAAAACTGCTTCGTCTAATACTCTTTCCAATGGTATAATCAAGTTTACTTTTATTTTGTTATTTAGTGGAGAAAATTATGTTTTAATGTTGAAAATGTGGGTTTTTCAATGAAATTGTTGGTTTTCTCGAAAGATGACCCTCCATGAACCTGCGAGTATGGGGTCGGTTTCTATGTGTTTTTTCACGCTGTATCGAATGGTAACATTTGTAGATCTCTCCGACTCCGTTATAACCGAGTTTTACACTTAAAATTGCAAATGTTTAGTTTGTTTGTTACGATTAAATGTAGGTGTGTTATGGTATAAAACTAGTTAATTAAAGTGTAAAACTCGATTATAACGTAGTTGAGAGATCTGCAAGAGTTTCCATTCGATCCAGCGAGAAAAAATACATAGAAACCGACCCCATACTCGTAGGTTCATGGAGGGTCATCTTTCGAGAAAACCAACAATTTCATTGAAAAATCCACATTTTTTAACATTAAAACATGATATTCTCCCCTAAATAACAAAATAAAAGTAAAATTCATTATACCGTTGGAAAGAATATTAGATGAAGCAGTTTTCATGAGATTTGCCAGTTTCCAGGATTCTTTTTGAAAGAGTAGTAAAGATTTAAATATTTTCAGAAATTTTATTTTTTCAAAATCGTCTATGTTTGAGCTGATGTGAGGGTCTTCGGATGGTACTTTTTAAGAACCCAAGTACACTATTCTTATAGGAAATTTAATGCTGATACCGAAAATGAGGTTGAAAGTTGAAATTTAAAGAGGCAAAGTGGAGAAATTCGAGTTTAAAATGAAAAAACACGGTATTTCTGAAAAAAAAAAAAAACATTGAAAAAATCAAATCTCGAGTACGGATTGAGATAAAAAATATGCGGTTGGCGGCATCTTACTCCATTTTTGATGTAGTTTTACCCAAATTTTTTTTGCATCTGCGAGGGAATCACCCTGTATAATGAAAAAGCGTTAAACTTAGGGAATCGCTTCAGACTGTCTCCAAACGGTTTCCCATAAAAACATATTTTGGGAAAAAAATTTAGGAACCATTGAAATACCTTCATTTTTGTCTGAACTTGAAGATTTTGAACATATAATTACTTGTCTTAACTCGTCAAAGAAATAGACCATCGAATTTTTAAAATTTTGGAGTTATCTGGTTGTGATCCTGATTGCCTCATATACATCTCATGTATATATTTACACTTTTTTTTCTTAAGTGTATTATTAACTTCATGCCTCTCATTTCTTAACTTTGTATAGTTTTGTATAGGTATATTGTGTATATGTTGGTATAATTGTGTTTTATTATGATTGCCCAGGCGGTACTTCGTCCCTATGGGGTAGCAAAAGTTGAAAATGGTATTGTACTATTGTAATGTAAAATGCACATGAATGTAAATTAACGTGAAAAATGTAATCTCTCCTTGGTTGCATGTACGTAGCTATTTATGTATTTATGTATCATATATTATTTCTTCCTAAATCCTAGATCTTCCCGTAAAGAACCCACAGTTAACTGCGTTCAATGAAACGTTCTTTACTCAACTGGGCGACATTTTCCACTTTCCAACAATTTCACCTTTTCTATGAGTGCGAGAAAATGGTTAGGACCTTGCTATTCCATCATACGCTTCTTCGTATAGTATCCATGTTATCGCCTATACATCCATGTCAATCCCTCAACCTGTAATGAAATATACCTAAGTGACATTGAATCCGAACTGTTAGAAAATATATAATCTTTATTAAGTAATATTCGTATTTTATGTTTCTATTAAATTAGGGACATCAAAATTTCAGTTAACCCTCAAACCAAAAGGAGATTCCAGTCCTACTGATGAAGCCCTAGCAACTACAACTTTTATATTAAATTAATTAAAATTAATTTTATGTTAAATTTAGGTTAATTCAAACTTTTTATGGCCTTGTTTAGTATCAGTTCGGGTAAGTGGTTAGGACCTTGCTATTCCATCTTACGCTTAAACGTATAGTATCCATGCCATCCCTCATCCTGTAATGTAGGTAATATACCTACGTGACATTGAATCTGAACTGTTAGAAAATATATAAAGCTTTTATGTTTCTCGTAAATGATATCAAAATTTGTGTAAACCCTCAAACCACAAGGTAGATACCAGTCCTACTGATAAAGCCCTAGCAACCACAACTTCTAGGTTAAATAATTTAAATTAGTTTTAGGTTAATTTAACCTTTTTATGACCTTGTTTAGAATCAGTTCGGGTAAGTGGTTAGGACCTTGCTATTCCATCTTACGCTTAAACGTATAGTATCCATGCCATCCCTCATCCTGTAATGTAGGTAATATACCTACGTGACATTGAATCTGAACTGTTAGAAAATATATAAGCTTTTATGTTTCTCGTAAATTATATCGAAATTTGTGTTAACCCTCAAACCACAAGGTAGATACCAGTCCTGCAGATGAAGCCCTAGGAACCACAACTTTTAGGTTAAATTAATTAAAATTAAATTTAGGTTAATTTAACCTTTTAATGACCTTGTTTAGTATCAGTGCGGGTAAATGGTAGGACCTTGCTATTCCATCTTACGCTTCTTCATATAGTATCCATGCTATTGCCTATACATCCATGCCATCCCTCATCCTGTAATGTAATATACCTACATGACATTGAATCTGAACTGTTAGGAAATATATAAGCTACATCCAATTTATAATCAATTAATCTCAACAAATAATAGCCGATCCCCTTCACCCTGTAAGTAAACCGTATAAGTTACCTTCCCACTCTTGCGTAACACTCGAAAAGGTCCAGGGACATGTTGAAAAAGGCTCTTCTTAAATTCTCAAACGTGGCAATCCATTAGGAATTGTCTCAATCAATTTCTAAGGATTGGTATTATTCGCTCATTTTAACACGGAATCAAAGCCATCAAACCGATTTTGTATGTTTATCCATTAATGTCAACCTCCCCATAGACGTCCTGATTTGTGTTAAAACTGTGGGTACAGATGTATTTTAATACCCACGACTTCAAAGAAAAAAGTAAATAGTATAAAATGAATATGTGGTCAGAGCGGCAAAACGGTCGTAGGTTAGTTTTGTTGTAAATCAAGATTTCAGTGGTGAAAATTGCGGTCAGTATTGTTTTCCAACTATCCTGTTACGAAATGTTAAATGAAGAGATTTTAGGGTAATAGTTTTTTTTTAACATTATTTTATCACACCAAGTTTACAACTTATTTGCACTTTGATTGTGATCATATTGACTACATCCAAAACAAATATTTAAGCTTTGTCTCAGTGCGTGTTCTGACAGTTCTGGAACTCATCAGAATCCCGGGGAGTTCTGGAACTTGTGGAACCGCGTTCTGTACTGCGAACGATTTCAGAACTTGGAAGTGGAATAACCTGTTTTGTTGTTTGTAACCAACTCTTCATCGTCGAACCTTGGCACAATTTCGTCGTAAAATTTTAGTTTCGTAGATGTAGACGAGATCCAACTACAACTTCAATCTCGTTCTCATCGTCTACAAACCATGAAACTTCACCATCATCGTCGAAAACTATTGTTTTCAGAACTTGACGAGCTACTAGTTGACATTTCGATGAAGAAATTCAAATGAAGAACAGCGAACAACAGAACAAAGCGAAATTTTACAGGGAAAATTACCTACAGGGAACGCGCAGCAACCAAAGCCGAAGAGAGCGTATTGTTTACTCCACGAGTTCCGAAAAATTATGAAATGCGCATGCGTTAACTACGTCCTTGCGTTCGAGTTCTGACAGTTCCGACAAAAATAGGGAACTGTTAGAACCGTTTGGGACTGGGTTCGCAAAACACTGCGAACGCCAAATTCGGGGTTCTTGGTGTTCCGGAACTGGGCGTTCTGGCACTGCGAACGACAAAACTCGACTGTACTTGCTCAGAACCGTTCCAAACTGGCAGATCGCACACTGAGAACGAAGCTATAATTGGCACCGTCGACGGACGTGATTGCAGCCACCACTTGTCGAATCGCCTCTTGGAAAAGGTGGTCTTGAGGTATGGATAATACGTTTCTCACAACTGATCACTGCTTATATCCAACGATGTTTACAGACGATTGTTGCCATCTTATCGCTTGATAATAGTTCGGTTTGTTTGACGGTTTGCTTCAACCACGAATGGTTCCCCTTCGATGTTCCCTGTTGAGTTACCTGTTTGCCGACGTCCCGCTGATTCCAGCAGCGATTCTGATGACGAAGGGGAACCACAAGCCAAACAAGTAAGGGCCGATATACGGGATAATTCCGAAGCAAATTTTTTTCACAATTTCATGGACAATAGAAGTGGTGTTCAGGCCAGCAACATCAATGATTAATCAACCAGACTGACCAAATTGCATGTTGCTCGTAAAAAAGTATTTAGCACAGAGAACCTGAATGAGCGTAGAAGCATGCAGATAGCCGGCGTGCAGCAGCTAAAAGGTTAAAGAACGATATAACTCTCGAAATTCCACAGAACGATATATTCTTGCATTCCCCAGCAAATAGACATTGCCGTTCCCGTTTGTATTGTCTCGAAGCTCCTCCGAAAATTCGGTAAATAACTGGGCGTTCGTTGTTCATGTCATAATTATTTTCTGATGAACAACTCCTTGAGAGTTTAACGCCAAAATTAAAGAAACATTCCATCCTCTTACTGTGGGAACGGAGACCACTGCTCTTGTGTTCACTTTAGATCGAGCCTGGGTTCGTTGAACACAGACTTGTCTATGAATATAAATTCGTCCCTGTTCAGGGGGGCTAGTTCGTTTATGGAGAGCATATTCTTTTCTAAGCTGAAGTGTTCTCTCACAGTTCAACCTGGAACTGGGCGTTCTGGCTCTGCGAACGACAAAACTCGACTGCGCTTGCCCAGAACCGTTCCAAACTGGCAGAACGTACACTGAGAACGAATCTATAGAACGTTTTTTGACAAAGTCTGATAACTGATAAACTAATTTTATTACTTCACAGTCACGCATTACACGAATCGAACTGGGGAGCGGGGGAACTCGTAGAGGACAGAGGAACTGGGTAAAAGGTAATGGGCCCTCTACATAATGGCCGATACTACGCTAACCTAGACCACATTGCCCACTGCCGATTGTGTGAATTGTGTGGCACAATTGATAAGACATTCAGAAGACATGCATTTTCAGATTCACTACACTGGACAACTTGTAAAAAAATGAAAATTATAATAAAAATGAAAACTGACCTACGAGGTTTTGCCACCTGACTACTCGTAATTAAGTATAATATAACATGTAAGTTACCTACCTAACCTATACAATGTATGTATTCATGTAACAACTATGTAAAAAATTATGTATAATTAGGGCAAAAAAGTATGTGTCATCTTGCAAATTATAATCAAGAATGTATCGTAATTTATAATATTAAGTGGGTATCTCATAAAATTTAATTTTTTGCGTAAACAATTTCATTTTCTCAAGAAAAAGAAAAAACGTTGAAAAATGTATAAACCCCATTAAAATTAAGATCATGTGTGTCATCAAATTTCAAATTTTGTAGGAGATAACGGATTGGTATATTTCGTATTGATAATTGTGTGTTTTCATTTCGCATTAATATTTATCACAGAAGAAATTGTATGAAAGAAATTGAAAACAATAAGTCGAAAGTATTTATATTATAAGAATTGACAAAAAAAAAAGAATTTATTGGTGACAAAATGAGTGAAAATCTGTTAACTGGAGTCTTTATTTGATATAAACAGAATTTTATTTTCATCGGCGTTTTCTTTTGATTGGAATTGCCCTGTTGGTCCATCCAGTGTGAGGTTAGAATAGAGTAGAATCTTAATTGGTGATTTGGGATTTTGGCCCTTACGCAAGTCATCATTTAATATGTACATATAGGATGAAACAACATAAATAAGGTGTTTGTGAGTAAGACGGGTATGGCCAATGGCAACCCGGTTGACCACTATTCGAACCCTCCTTGGAAGTGAAAGGGCTCAAATCCTGTAGGACACCACGCAGAACAGTGACCTCAACCTGCCATAGCTCATGCCAGATGGAATTGTGACCAAACAGGTGACGTCAAATGAGCCATTCTAACGTACGACTTGCTAACGTCCCCTTAAGGTCAAGTACTCTTGGGTAAGTTAAGGTGACGTTAAGGGTACGTAAGTGGTCACCAAAATCTCTCTATTGTAACATGGACGTATAGCCCATATTCTCGTGACGTCACACCTGGAGTAGGTTTAAGTTTCTTCCAAGGTCCGCTATGACGTGGTAGGTGTTACTAGATCGCAACTCAACCAACCTATTTTTCACAAGAAGTTTGCCTTCTCACATCAACCTAATGTGTGTTTATAAAGCCATTTTTCAACAGTTTTGTTTTGCAAAAGTAATATTGTAGCGATACAAAGTTTCAATTCAACCAAATAGTTTCAATTCAACTAATCGTGCCCGCCAACTTGGCGATCAAGAGCATCATCATACCTCCATTATCAGCCTCGGTATAATGTAATGAAACAGGCCTACGTAATAGATAAGACTGATTTTTATAGTTCGGTGGTCTGGATGCTCGGAACCTCACATCTCAAAAATAAAGAAATATCCTTGATAAATCCTTTTAGCAAAATACAGATTAGTTGGACAAATAGATCAGATTTACGCCTAAAATGATGTTACGGAGGTCGAATATCAAGAAGAATTGAATCTAGATGGCACTGGTGATGGAAGGTTGGACGTCTAGTGTGCCTGTCTGCGCGATTATTTGTAGCCAACAATACGGATCTGAGAACGAGATTTTATTTGGACTAGGTACTAACTATTGTAGTGAATAAGTGTCCAAAAATTAAAGAACTTCATTTGTTTAGGTTTTGAGAATAATTAACCTGAAAAATAATGAAAAAAAAATTATTGAAAATACGTCAGGTGTCTGTACTGCTGTGTAGGTAAATGACCATTGCACAGGTAGCTTCATTAGCGTTTTACTATGAGTTCGTAGCAGAGTTGGAAGGTAATGATTACTTTGAGTAATGATTACTTTTTCAATTACTTTCCTGTTTTGATGGAAATTCACCTCGGGCGACACCAGCTACTGTCAAAAATCAGAATGCAGGCCTTTGAACAAGAAAATTTCATCGAGAGTAATTGCAATTCCCATTACAAGTCTTGTAATGGTAATCGAAATTGCAATTACATTTTCTGATTACATGTAATGGGAATGGGTTTTTTTGAATTCCCATTACATGTAATCGGAAAAAGTAATTGCAATTTCGACTACCATTACAGGAATTGGAATGGAGTAATGGGAATGGAGTAATCCCATTACACGCCTGTAGTTGGATTACCAGGGAATGGGAGATTTTATGCAGTGTTGGGCAAAATCAGTCTTTTATTTTTATTGGTCCATGTATTGGCTCTTGGAATCCTCAGAATTTTCGAATGTTTATATATTTTATATATATATGTATATATATAAGGTAGTGGTGGAATTGTTGAGGTTGACCTCAACAATTCCACCACTACTTTAGTACTCTACGATCAACATACTTCAAATTAATGTATATATATATATATATATATATATATATATATATATATATATATATATATATATGTTACTCTTCTATTTGACAAAGGCAAAAGCCGAAATGAAATAACTGTGAGTTTCCTTGTAATTTATCTATATATAATATGTTCTATTTTTCTCCGCACACACACACACACATATATATATATATATATATATATATATATATATATATTATATATATATATATATATATATATGTATATATATGCATATATATATATATATATGTATATATGCATATATATATATATATATATATATATATATATATATATATATATATATATATATATATATATATATATATATATATAAACATTCGAAAATCCTGAGGATTCCATGAGCCAATACATGGACCAATAAAAATAAAAGATTTGGCCAACACTGCATAAAATCTCCCATTCCCTGGTAATCCAATTACAGGCGTGTAATGGGATTACTCCATTCCCATTACTCCATTCCAATTCCTGTAATGGTAGTCGAAATTGCAATTACTTTTTCCGATTACATGTAATGGGAATTCAAAAAAACCCATTCCCATTACATGTAATCAGAAAAAGTAATTGCAATTTCGATTACCATTACAAGATTGGAATGGGAATTGCAATTACATTTATTCGAAAGGAATGGGAATTCGTAATGGGAATGTGGATTCCTTTTTTAACAACCCTGGTTCGTAGTACTATGCTTACTGAGGAAGCTTTACTTATTATACTGAATCAATAAAAGGAGACATTTGATAGTTTGTCAAAGTAAACAAGGCAGGTAGTTGTTTCATCAAGAAATGAAACTACTTAGGTAGCTAGGTACGTACAACCTACCAGATTCGCTGTTGGTTAAAAGTGCCTAAACTAAGTAGTGTTACGCTCCAGGAAAATAATTCTCACAGTCGAAGAAGGTTTGGTCACCCTGGCTCTTAGCACTGGTCGTTAGAGCGTTGCAACTCCGGGAAATTATTAATAATTTCTCGTAGTTGTGACGACGCGAGTTCGAACTCCTGTCGAGGTATCAAATATTTTTGGGCCGTTACAGTTCCCCGGAGTCAAGCAACGGGCTAAAAATATTAAGCTTAACTAAATATTAATTGCTGGAACTCCTGTCGAGGTAGCAAAATATTTTTAGCCCGTTACAGCGGCGCAGCCGAAATAGGACCCGAAATCATACGAAACAATAATTAATTAAATCTCTCTCGAGCCAAAAGACTGTAAACATCACATTTCCTGTTGTTATGCCTTCATTTCCTCACTCACTTGAGTCAAAACACACCGTGACAATGACCTCGCTCGACTGCTGACTTGTTCCAGCGAGCATCTGCTGAGCCAGCGGCCTGCAGTTTCACTCGTCATTCGTCCGACCCCAAACCAGCCGAGACGGCTGGTATTTGACTCCGGGGAAATGTTACGCTCCAGGAAAATAATTCTCACAGTCGAAAAGGTTTGGTCACCCTGGCCTCTTATCTCTGGTCGTTAGAGCGTTGCAACTCCGGGAAATTATTAATAATTTCTCGTAGTTGTGACGACGCGAGTTCGAACTCCTGTCGAGGTATCAAATATTTTTGGGCCGTTACAGTAGGTGGGTTGTTGCTTTGCCGACAAATACAACTGCTGATTAGCAAGTTTGTCAAATATCGAATCAGGAAATGTGCAACATGAACTAAAAACCCGCTTTAAGGACAAAAAAACCTTGAAATGCATTCTTCTGAAGGTAAGATGTCATGAAGACGGCATTGGCAGTGCAGTTATTACGCGAGTTTTGCAGTTACACAAATTTTGGGGACAAAAAAGGTAATTAGGTGCCTATTTTCATTTTTGTCTGTGGAGTACATGAACAAGTAATTATATATGGAAAGTACGTAGGTATACCTTCCCTCTAGGTAGGACTTACCTTTCTACATGCGCTACTCAATATTCCTGTCTAGCAGAGCTCTCATGGCACATCCTTTCACATGACCACTTTCACAGTACCTACTCTAAAGATTTTTAGTTTCTAAATTGATTCTAGATACTAGAATAACTGGATTGGTAATCCACATAACATCTTCAACTCTGGTACGTCAATTTCCCAACACACATGTCATAGGGATCTCGACTGCGGATTAATCTTGCATTCCTAGTATTCAAGGTCATTACCTGATAATAACTTGATGTAATTTGCATAAGATGTGTTATCTTGCATACTACAAATAATGAAAATATTAACTAAAGCCTAGTACGCACTGGGATTCATTGTTCGGACTCTTTGTTGCAGACGCTCGGATTCATGTCTCAGATTCTTTGCCCCGCGACATTGTCGCTCTGCAAATCGTGTACGCATCTAGTTTGAACCTGAGCCATGTCGAACGAGGTCGCGCTTTCGGGGATTGCAGTAGCACTTTACATAGCTCTACGGAGTAAAAAAAATGCTACATGATGTTTTATTATATCTGCATTAGATAGGCCATCTGCGCCAACCACTAAGAAGGGTGTAATGAAGCTTCATGGGTAAATTCTGGAGTTCATTTCTGATCGAAAGTACTTGTTAGAGATTTATTTTAATGCTTTGTTTTCTGAGTAATTTCATTTTTAAGATATGTTTTCCACCTTCAAACGACCATAACTCCACTTGAGATCACTGCAAAATCAAAAATATGACCACCGTTGGAAACAGCGTTAATTGGATAATCCAGCTATTTGATGTCAAATCGATTTTATAAGACGACTTAATAAGTTAGTAAAAAGTTCCAGTCATGCAGCATAATTGTATGAGCGGATTTTTGTAAATTATCTTAGTATATAGGTATTGTTAAATTGTTTTGAAAATTTAGGATTTTAACTAGGAAGAAATGTTCACTACCGATTTTGTGGCAAATAAACTTGACCTAAATAATTTTCGGAAATTCAAAAAATGTTTGAGAATTTTTCGAAAAAAATGAAGCTTTTTTTTTTTTTTTTACAGCCGTTTTTATCAATTTTTGACAAATGTTAATGAAATTTAAGTTCCTACTTTTTTCAGCACAAATTTCTTGTTTTTCTAGTTTATTGTTACCTAATAAAGTTCTTTTGACTAAAATTCTGCTAAAAAAAAAAAAATTAACAATTTTTACCCGTTTTTAGCTACAAGCATAACAACGATAACTACAAAGCGATAACAACGAAGACACACCGGTGAGAGACCCTTCTTTGTTCGATATTCACGTACGCACTGACTCAATGTTGCGCGACATTGTTCAAAGAATCCCATTCCGTATGGGACTCCAAAAAAAAAATATACTAAAACGCAACACACGAGATGCAAGACTCAATGTCGCGGAGCGTCCCGGATGCAAGAAAATGAGTCCGAGACGCAGCTCCGCGACAAAGAGTCCGAACAAAGAATCCCAGTGCGTACTAGGCTTAAGAACTAGGTAAGACTATGTTATGCAGTAGGTATGCCCAGATATGTTTATGGTACCATATGGCAACATATCCGATTTTTAAATTTTTTTAAAATCAGAGTTGGTCACCTAATAGTGCACAATTACCAAATTAGGGAAGAGTGTTTCCAGGGGCTTATTTCGAACAGCAACAAGTGACAAGCTACAAGCCAATTTTGTGTACAAGTTGTGAAAGATGAGTGTGCAAGCTTTTCATGAAGGTACAAGTGTAGACATGTAATGCGCTGTGAAAATTAACAAGTGTACAGGCGAATTCGGACAAGTTACAAGTGTTTCCCCATCATTTTGAACAAGTCACTGTTTTACAGTCGTAGTAGTAAGTTGTTTATTGTATTAAATCAATGATTATTACAAAGAGTTCAGGTCCACTTACACATCATCATTAGAAAAATACAGGGTGAATCCCTCGCAAATGCAAAAAGAAATTTGGGTGAAACTGCATCAAAAATTGAGTAAAATGCCGCCAACCGCATATTTTTATCTCAATCCGTAGTCGAGATATGATTTTTTAAAGTTTTTTTCAGGAATACCGTGTTTTTTCATTTTAAACTCGGATTTCTCCACTTTGCCTCATTTAATTTTAACTTTCAACCTCATTTTCGGTATCAGCATTAAATTTCCTATAAGAATAGTGTACTTGGGTTCTTAAAAAGTACCATCCGAAAACCCTCACATCAGCTCAAACATAGACGATTTTGAAAAAATAATATTTCTGAAAATCTTTAAAACTTTACTACTCTTTTAAAAAGAATCCTGGAAACTGGCAAATCTCATGAAAACTGCTTCATCTAATATGCTTTCCAACGGTATTATCAATTTTACTTTTATTTTGTTATTTAGGGGAGAAAATAATGTTTTAATGTTAAAAAATGTGGGTTTTTCAATGAAATTGTTGGTTTTCTCGCAAGATGACCCTCCATGAACCAACGAGTATGGGGTCGGTTTCTATGTATTTTTTCTCGCTGGATCGAATGGAAACTCTTGCAGATTTCTTAACTACGTTATAATCGAGTTTTACACTTTAATTAACTAGTTTTACCCCATAACACACACATACATTTAATCGTAACAAACAAACTAAACATTTGCGATTTTAAGTGTAAAACTCGGTTATAACGGAGTTGGAGAGATCTACAAATGTTACCATTCGATACAGCGTGAAAAAATACATAGAAACCGACCCCATACTCGTAGGTCCATGGAGGGTCATCTTTCAAGAAAACCAACAATTTCATTGAAAAACCCACATTTTTTAACATTAAAACATAATTTTCTCCACTAAATAACAAAATAAAAGTAAACTTGATTATACCGTTGGAAAGAGCATTAGACGAAGCAGTTTTCATGAGATTTGCCAGTTTCCAGGATTCGTTTTGGAAGAGTAGTAAAGTTTCAAAGATTTTCAGGAATATTCTTTTTTCAAAATCGTCAATGTTTGAGCTGATGTGAGGGCCTTTGGATGGTACTTTTTAAGAACCCAAGTACACTATTCTTATAGTAAATTTAATGTTGATTCTGAAAATTTGGTCAAAAGTTAAAATGGAATGAAGTAAAGTGGAGAAATTTGAGTTTAAAAGGAAAAAAACACGGTTTTCCTGAAAAAACCTTTAAAAAATCATATCTTGAGAACGGACTGAAATAAAAATATGCAGTTGGCGGCATTTTACTCCAATTTTTGATGTAGTTTTACCGAAATTTTTTTTTTTTTTTTGCATCTGCGAGGGAATCACCCTGTATATAATAGATAAGAAATAAGTCAAATATCTTCTTCCTAATCTAGTTAACAGGGCATTACAGCTTAATGAAGTACATGCAAAATAAACGAGGTCATCAATATGAAATTAATATAAAGAATAATAATCCGTTATGAATCCATAACATCCACGCTTTACCTGTGGTACTCGTACAATATCCACAACAAGCCTATCCTGTTGTACACTATACAATGCTAATGCTGTACATATCAGACACCTATTCGGTGAGCGCAATTGATGGAAGTGTTAGTGCACTAGTAACAAAATGAAATAAATTTAACATTTTCTCCCTATTATCACCGAAATCGAGCAAATTAGCCAGACGATCCTCATCCTCAACCACTGGGAGCGCCCACAGATGTATTTCGCAATGAATTGCCTTCGGTACGGTTCTAAGATCGGGCAACGTAGACAAAAATGGCAGAGGGTGTCAGCTTCTTTCAAATTGCATATATTGCATAAGCTCTCGCTTCTAAACTTATGAGAAGTACCTCTATAATAAACAGTTACGAAAAACCTTGAAGACAGACGCAACTGGCACAACACCCTCTCAATCTGGACATTTTGAATGAGTCCCAAGTACTTCTGCCTACCTGAATAGTCCGCTATCTTCCTATAGAACATATTAAATACAGTTGTAAAACGCTGCAAATTATTACATAAAGGTTTATTATTTATGTATTAGACAGCCCTTCTACGTAGATCTCTGGTCCATAATTATTAAACGCCGCTTATAGTATATTTAGTATCGGAACTCGGAGCTTCGGACCTCACGAGTGGGTTCAATCCATTACAACAGCGGAATCTCACAATTTTACGCTTTTTAATATAGTTGAAAAACAAAACAATTTATTACCAAGACATCTTTCCAACACTTAAAAGTGTTACCTATACTGTACATTGATATCATCTAATTGGTCAAATTTCAAAAAATGTGCTGACAAAATCACTGAAAATGGCTAAGAATTGTTAAATTGATATTTTTTAGCATAAGATTGGTCAAATAAAGTTTATCAACTATGAAAAAGAACATTCAAAAATTTATGTACGAAATTATGCTAAAAACTTGAACTTCATTAAATTTTGTTTTAAAAAATCTATAAAATTGCAAAAAATAGCCTAAAATCCAAAATCTCTTTTTGAATAGAAGAGTATTATTTAGAATACTTTTTTTTCTCCATAAAATGAATAGCTAACATTTTCTTTTCACTCGTAAATCTCCAATTTCTATACAACTTGAAATATACCAAAAAAAGACACTTTTTCACCTATTTTTGGCTCATAGCACCCATGAGAGTGGAGCGATCAAGCTGGCGAGATGTTAGGACCAACTAGACCCCAAGTAGAGTCTATGTGCGAAAGAACAGATTTTTTAAGTCAATTCTAAGGCCTTTTATGGCCCGAACGGCGGACGGACATTTCAAATTTGGATTCTACGCACCTTGAAACGTAAAGTGACAAAGTTTGAGGGGGGGTTATAAAAATTTTTTGCTATACGATCACATAGGCTTATTATTGCAAATAATAAACCAAAAATTGACGATTTTTAACCTACGTCCATTCCCCTGTAAACTTGTTATTTTCCTGCATTGTGAGTTGACAATTTTTCGGTGTTTAATATGTGGGAATCATCTTCTGCTTAAGAGTACAGAAAAGAAAGAAGCATTCAGCGTAGAAGACGCCAAAGATTGAACGCTCATTTTGTGGGTATTTTTGAGTTTAACGAGAGATTTAGGATATCTTCCGAGACCCTTGAAAGATTCACAGAGCCGGCCCGAGCCATTTTTGTTACCCATGCGGAATTTCTGGTGACCCCCCCCCCCCCCCCCCCCCCCCCCCCCCCAACCAAAAAAGAGCAAATTTGAAAATAAAAGCGAAGTATTAAATTTGGAAATTTCCTGTATTTCTTTTCAAATGACCTTGAGTTTCCTATGAGTTGAGCAGATTGTGAATAACACGATAATGAATGAAGGAGAAAAATCCAATTATGCCAGCCATCAGTATAAGTTGAAATCAAATACACACTTTCTATACTTTTCAGTTTATAATTTGTCCGTCTTCCAATCATTACATCTTGTCATGCACGATAAACATCCTATCCTGTACTTAAGCTATTGCTCTCGCCTCAAAATTTGTAGAATGTGAATTTTTGAAAAATTTTTATGCAGAAATCCGTTTCAGGCTATTCTGAATCATATTCTGAAGTTTAACGCATTTTTTAATGTATGTATGTATATATGTATGTATGTATGTGTCATTCCAGACGATAACTGACCGTAGAATTGTGCTAGAAACTTCAAACAAATTTTAAAATGTTAAGGACACAAAACGAAAGTTCAAGTTCGTTGGCCAGCATGATCGGATTACATCTTCGGGTTGAAATTTTCAAAAATGTAGTCAAAAATTTCAAAATAGCCTGTTTTTTGCGATTTGTTGTGCGAAATGATTTTTTCAGCATACTAACATGTGGTATATTCGGAATCAGCGTAAAATTTCCTATAAGAATATGTATCAAGTTTTCAAAAATTTCAAAGTTGAAAAATCAGTCAAAAATCGAAATAATGCCGTTCGCTAGTTGTAAAAATTGGTAATATTTGCATGAAACATCTTCAAAAATTCGCTCATAGGGTCATGCTGCATGACTGGACTTTTTATGTATGTATGTATATATGTATGTATGTATGTGTCATTCCAGACGATAACTGTCCGTAGAATTGTGCTAGAAACTTCAAACAAATTTTAAAATGTTAAGGACACAAAACGAAAGTTCAAGTTCGTTGGCCAGCATGATCGGATTACATCTTCGGGTTGAAATTTTCAAAAATGTAGTCAAAATTTTCAAAATAGCCTGTTTTTTGCGATTTGTTGTGCGAAATAATTTTTTCAGCATACTAACATGTGGTATATTCGGAATCAGCGTAAAAGTTCCTATAAGAATATGTATCAAGTTTTCAAAAATTTCAAAGTTGAAAAATCAGTCAAAAATCGAAATAATGCCGTTCGCTAGTTGTAAAAATCGGTAATATTTGCATGAAACATTGTCCAAATTCAGATTGAACTACTCTTATGGAAGTATCCCTGTATAACCAATAATAGAACCATGCTGTTTAAAACGTAGGTAGTAGGTGCTTTAAAAAAAAAAAAAAAAAATGTAATCACAACTAATGAGTTTACTCTGTGCATGTGTTAATAATTTGATTCCATGTTTGTCTATCAAAATCATAAACTAAAATTTCTCAACACGATCAATAGCAACTGAAATGTCGAAGATTTCTTCAAAAATTCGCTCATGGGGTCATGCTGCATGACTGGACTTTTTTATATTATAATTCGCTGACAAAACTTCAATTCCGGCCGCCCGCTTGACGTTGTTCATTTCGTTTGTCCTCACACGCCATTTTAGCGAAATTTCTTAGAAAATAAAGCTATTGCAATGGCTCCAAAAATTTCAAAATAAAAATTTTCAAAAATTTTCTTCATCGAAACCTGTTTTGAGGCATTCTGAAATGATTCCTGGATTTTAACGCTTTTATTCCAGACGATAACTCTCGATAGAATAGAGATAAAAACTTCGTTCTTTCGCCAAAAAATCAAGCATTTCAAAAGAAAGGATGAGTTCGTTGGACAACACTTTTAGAGCACATTAAATTGGTAAAATTTCAAAAAATGTACTCAAAAAATCTCTAAAGATCGTTCAATTTATATTTTTTGGTAGAATATTGCTCAAATAAAGTTTATTAACTATAAAATAGAACATCCAAAAATGTATGTACACAATTATGCTGAAAAACGTACTTAAAATTCATCAAAATTTGCTAAAAAATCGATAAAAACTGCAAGAAAGCTAAAAATTCAGAACCTCTATTTGAATAGCAGGTTATTATTTAGAATACGTTTTTTGCCATAAAATTAATGGTTAACGATTTCCTTGCACTCAAAAATTTCAAAACAATTCAACATTACACAATACGATACCTAATATACGAAAATTCGCTCATACGATCATGCTGCATGAATGGAACTTTTTATTTTCTGCTACACATGTAAACTTAGCTTCCACAAGTGAACCTTTTCTACGCTTGTACTCTTTGTTTTGGTGAAACAATTGTTCGAGTTTACTGCGCATTAAAAGTACCTGTAATTGTTAACTTGTACACTTGTTGTTCCCGAAACAACAATGGAAATGTATGGAAAAAACTCTTTTCGGCTATGTCTTTATCTACCTGCCTTCATGGTGCTGAAGTCTGGAGCCTCCCTTACACAGACATACTGGAACGAGTGGGTGTTCGCTTCTTCAAATCACTGCTCTATCTGCCCTGGAACACTCCTGATGCCTTCATTAGAAAAGACCTGGGAGTAACTCATATGAAGCTCGAGGTTATTAAAAGAACACTAAGCTGGTGGACTACACTACTCTCCATGGATCCCACCCGACTCCCGAGGAAATGCTTCGATAGGCTGCTACATCTTGACTCTCGTGATGGACCAAACAAATTGAACTGGGTTTCGCAAGTTAAGAAACTTCTGGGCCCGGGAAAGTCTTTTCTATCTGAGCCTGAGGGTAAACAGTTCAAACGCCTCATCCCCAGCATCATTGAGAACACCAGGAAGGAATTGCTTCAGAACGACAGCCATAAAATTCAAGAGTCAAGGTTCAACAACTATTTCAAGACTATCAACGTTGAGCCTCACTCGTCGACCCACTATATCAACTCGGCTTCTCTTTCCCTTCATGCCAAGAGCTCAGTTGAGGATGGCCGGAAAGAAGAAATGTTTTCTTTATTTGGCTGGGATAAAAGTGGATTTTGACGGTGAGTCATCCTGCCAAGTCTGCAACTCAAGCGAAACCGACACTTTGATGCACATGGTCTGTTCCTGCAAAATCTTCCGAGCAGAAAGACTGCGGTATTTTGGCTCCGCCTCTATCGATACCAACAAATTCCTCAGTATTGTGTGCAATGAACATGATTTTAAAAAGACTAATTCGTTCTTCCAAACTGTCGTTAGGCAGAGGAAGTTTATCACTTCCGAGGGCCATGAATTTTAAATTATAGCTCAAATTAAAAACAAAATTGTATCTATATACTTAGGGATAAATATAATTTATAGTGGCAACTTAATGTGGAATTGTCATACAACGAAGCTTCTCTCTGAAATTTATGTTATTTGGCCTATTGACTATTGTAAGTTAATTAATTTATTTTCAAGTTATCAGAAAAGTATTCAGCATTATTTTATTTTATTTTTTCATTAATGGATAACATACCAATCTCTTGTAATACCAAATTTGGTCTGTACAAATAAAACCTATCTATCTATCTATCTATCTACACTTGTTGTTTTGTGAAATAGGCCCCTGTAGGCTTTTCTGGTGAGTAATTCTCCAATAGATTTTCAAGCTCATTAACAGTTTTATTAACATTTATAGACAAATTATTGATGACACATACAGGCAAGGTAGGAAAAGAACAAAAATGCGAATAACTATAACACTTAGCAGATCAAATCATTTACTTGATGGCGAGTTGGAGGATGAACGTTCCATAGATTTCAATCATATTCCGTCTTTTACCTTCTGGTAGCTGCCAAAGTGTATTCCTGTTGAAGCACGTCAGCACTCTCGACGTCGCCAATTTTATCAACCTGAAATTAGACAGTATTAACCAGAAGAGAACCAAACACAAACAACATTTAAAACGGGATAATCACGGGCAGTGGCGTAGTTGTGGGGGGGGGGGGAGGGGGGGGGGGGGGGGGGCAGAGCCCACTTAATACCTTCAATTAAAAAATGTAGGTAATTAGTAAAACACAACTACTATCATTATTATACGAATCCGGTTGCCTAGTGACTTGAGACGAGGTTGCCATGGTCAGCTCTATTTTTTCACTTCACCCAGGTTGTGGCGAACAATCACCATGGAATTCCTTGCATGGAATTAATATAAAATGCCCAAAATAGTTTTAAAAAAACCTCTATTCGAGTAAATTTAGCGAAGCAACCTAGGAAAAGTAGAGTTGACCAGATCAACAAATTCAGAAATTGGCGCAAATATAGTCTGCAATGTGAGCGCTATTGAAAGTGAATGTGCAGTTGACAAAGTTCCACATGTGTTGATAATCCACAAACAAAAAGCGCAAAGATGTATCTTCAACAAATACGATCAAATTAATGATGGGAAAACGCAACATATTTGCGGCTATAATCGACTCTGTTACGCTCCAGGAAAATAACTCTCACAGTCGAAGAGGTTTGGTCACCCTGGCCTCTTAGCTCTGGTCGTTAGAGCGTCGCAACTCCGGGAAATTAATAATAATTTCTCGCAGTTGCGACGACGCGAGTTCGAACTCCTGTTGAGGTAGCAAATATTTTTAGCCCGTTACAGTGGCGCAGCCGAAATAGGACCCGAAATCATACGAAACAATAATTAATTAAATCCCTCTCGAGCCAAAAGACTGTAAACATCACATTTCCTGTTGTTATGCCTTTCATTTCCTCACTCACTTGAGTCAAAACACACCGTGACAATGACCTCGCTCGACTGCTGACTTGTTCCAGCGAGCATCTGCTGAGCCAGCGGCCTGCAGTTTCACTCGTCATTCGTCCGACCCCAAACCAGCCGAGACGGCTGGTATTTGACTCCGGGGAAATGTTACGCTCCAGGAAAATAATTCTCACAGTCGAAGAGGTTTGGTCACCCTGGCCTCTTAGCTCTGGTCGTTAGAGCGTCGCAACTCCGGGAAATTAATAATAATTTCTCGCAGTTGCGACGAGTTACCGATATCCTAGACATGGCATCATGAAATGCATTTCTCCACTCCGAGATAATCGTGACCCTTAGGTTTACGACCCTGTTAGCTCCCAGATTTTATTCCCTACTTTATCCAAATATTAAGTGCTAATTCCAAAAGCTACCACAGTTGTTGCAATAGAACGTACCGTAAACCGGGGTGAAGGCAATCAAAATTTCAAGTTTTTCTACTATTTCTCCCTATTAAATGAATACAAAAATTCTACAAAAAATAATATATATTCCTTCACATTTCACATTCACAATGACATAATTACATTAAATTGATCATGTTATTTACCATTTTTTTATTCATTTAAACACTGATCCGTTTCACCACATGGGTAGGGGTGAAGGCGATCACTCATGTTTTTACACTTGGAATCGCCTTCACCTTTCTAGAAAGTTGAAGGCGATCAGAATTAAACTTTTAAAAAAATATTTAATGAACATCCAAGGGCAGGAAAATTGGTTTGGAGGATTAAAGCAGATTATTTAGTAGGAAGATGACTCAACGTCACGAGACATCAGTTTCAGAATGGTTGAAAATAGATTTCATTTATTTAAACTTTAAAATCACATTATTTAAAACTTTTCATGTAAAGATAATAACTAGTAATCATAGGTAGGAATAGAAATTGGTAAGTAGGTACCACCTGTCAAGGTAACACCTTAGAATACAGGAACTTCAATGATTAAAACTATAACTTCACTTATTAGTCAACATTATCAGTATTTTCGAGTTATTGCAAGCTATGAATACATCCATTTGCTAGGAAGACTTTGAACATAAGTGGTATTATTAGCAAAACATTTTCAAAGATAATCAAACTCAGCAAACTAGAATAAGTTAAGGAAAAACAGGAGTGTTAAAAAAAAAAAAAAAAAAAAAAAAAAATTGGTATACAGTAATCTATGGGCTTGGCCCTGAGGCTATGAATAGAAATAGTACTCTATGGTAATATAGAATATATTACCATACTTTGAGTTAACTAGAACATCATCTAGGAATTTTAAATGTATTTTCGAGGCATGATCGCCTTCACCCCTGTAAAATGAAAAAACTCTCATTTGGTACTGCATAGACAACACAGTTACTCCAAAAATTATGTTAGCAACGGTTTTCTCTTCTCTTACCTTCAAAGAACGAAAATATTTAAAAACAATTGCAGAAGTTGAACTCTTAAACTATCACCCACAGAGGTTTTTCGGTTATGAATAATCTTGCCACGAAAACGTGATTCACAAAACTGGCTGATAAGGCACTAATAAGGTTAAAAAACGAACTAAAAACTTCATCATTGTGTTGATAGACAATAGTGGATGTGGACTGCACATTCCATGGAGCCATCAGTGATCACCCGCTAGGAGCACTAGAGTAATTAGTGGGCAAAATCAAAATGCTCGCCTTCCCCCCAGTATATCGCCTTCACCCCGGTTTACGTACGCCATATTGTTTGATCACTATAAATCGTCTTGGTTAGAGAGAGTGCTGTGTTTGATTATAATTTTTGTGTTTATTCTTGATTGTTCATTTTGCGCGTTAATTAAAATGGCATATTTATTTCAATTCAATATTGGTGATAGCGACGATTGCTTGATTCGGAAGGTTCGTTGTAAACTAGTGGGTTCTATGACCAGAAAAGCCTCGCGCAACTTTTTGTGGTATCATAATAAACATGCATTGGCAGGAATTATCCAATATTTCCCAACATAAAATGCTAGGAAAGGATCGAAAATGTAAGTTAGGAGTAAAAAACCGATGTTCGGCAATTCGTATCACATTATTTTTCCTGTCATTCTGAATGTCTAGTTGTAAAATCCCCAAAAGATGCTAGAAATCCATAAACGAAAGGCACGAGTAAGTATTAACAAATACGATCAAATTCAGTAAGGGAAAGCGCAACTTGTTTTTGGGCTTCATTGACTCATTCCCAATTGATGCATGTAAGTGATGTGAATAGTTTAGAGGCCTGGATGCTCACGAGCAAGTATCTCAAAAATGAAAAGCATCCTAAACCAATCCTTTTGGCGAAATGCACTCAGATTAGTGGGATATATAGATCAAAAATATGTTCATAGTTTTGTGGTCTGGATACTCACAAGATTGCATCCCAAAAATCTATTTAAAATAAAACACCTACCTACGGTGAACTCGGAAGCGAAACGAGATAAAAGCTAAGACAAGGCAGGTCTGGAAACGCTTGCATACGAGTCTGCAACACATTGGGACATTTTATGTCTTTAGTTTCAGACTCGTATCATCAGAATTTAACAAGCGGTTGCAATTATGTTGACGATATTCACAATATCAATTATTGAGAATGATCACCTGAGTGTACACAATTATTCAAATAACCATGCTCATAACTCAGCTGGTTGGCCACGCACTTCGCAGTAGTTAACATAATATGGTTGGATAAATCGAGAGCTTTCGAACGAATGGTCAACGAATTTTGTGGGATGAAAAACGACGAAGTACCATTTCCCTAGCAACATCTCGGTTGTTAGCGGAAATCATCAGAATATTTTCGTGACTTCGGTGACTTTTTTAAAGTTTATGTGCCATAGGAAAGACATAGAATGTCAATAATAATAATAATGTAAGTCTTACCTATTGGTGGTTGTCGAAAACATGTCGAAACAGTTCTTCCAACAATTCTGGGAAGCGTTGGAAATCCAACCAATTCCCGGTTTTGACGATGTAGTTAGAATTTGTAGCGATGAATTTGTCAACATCAGCTTCAAGCTCATTCAGACCGAACTCTTTTGCAGCGGCATAGACCTCCGCGACATTTTTTACTGTGATCAGACCCTTAAGAACTTCTGTGCAATAATTGAAAAGATCCTGAAGTTGGAACTTCTTAGCTCCTCTCAATAAATCAACATCCACGTTTTCGTTTTTGGGAAACTGGTGTGGACAGTACATGTAATCAACAAGGGTATCCAAAGTCTTCACGGAAACTCCTTCAATGGGGTACTTTTCAGAATTGGGATCCCTGCCAAACAAATCGGCGAAAAACTTGCTTTTTTCAGCAAGTAGGCTTTTATGTACGAGAATATCTGTATCCCCAATCGTTAGTTTGGCATCTCCTGAAACCCCTCTGAAAAACTTCACTGGAGAGGAAGGAGTTTTCTCCAGTGAAAAGGATATTTCAAATGGGTATGGAAGGATTCGTTCCTTAGACACACTAAACTCCTTTGGTTCAGAAACATGAGCCCATTTCCCCTTTGGTTCAGCCCATGTCCAATTAACAGTAGATTCCCAACGTATAGCACCATCACATCTACACCATAACTTCATAGTTAAAGGTAATCCGCGGACATCCGCATAATAAGGCGGAATTTGTCCAATCCTGATTTTTTCATGTTGATAAGCTGTATCATTAGCGAACAAACTATTTGCGGGTGTCGATGTGTATCGCTCTACTATAAATCTATGGACTTTGCCATTTTCAAAAACAGATGCTTTAAATTCATGTTTATCATCTTTGTTTTTCACTGTCCAGGTAACATTTGAGGGTGATGGTTGAGCTTCGGACGAATCATTAACCAGCGTTTGCAGCATTTCTTCAAACAGTTCAATGTCATTTTTCAGTTTTTCCCAGCTGTTGGATGCCCTGACAGCTTTTTTGTGTTTCTTGATAAAAACGTATATTTTGGCTTTGAGTTTTGAACGTTTGTACAAATGTGCGTCTAACAAATAGTCAACCACATTCTGTTCTGTTAAGGATTTTCCGATCAACTCATCACAAGCTTTCGCAAAGAAATCTATGTCATACTTATCTGCAAGATACATCATTTGCTTAATATGCTGCATTAAGTACATAGTATCCCTGGTGTAGATGAAATCCAAGAAATCCGAAAATACATCTGGTTTGGTGTCCTTGAGATTTACGGTATTTGTGCTTGATTCCTCCATCTCGGTGGAGAACATGGCGCAGAAGACAGGGCTGCAAGAGGCTAGAATAGCTTTGTGGGCGGCGAACTTGACATCTTCCACGACAAACACGACATCAGTTAATACACCGTCTTGCCTCATCTTCTTTCCGAAGGGAAGAGGATTCATCGTGCCAACGTAGGAGCCACCTAAAATTTAAAATTAATAAGAATGACTCAGATTTTGTGGAGTATTTTATCACTATGATACAGTCTTTGAGGGGGGCAGGGTAGGCAGAGCCCCTCCATAAATTATAGAGGATGCAGAATTTTGTTGTATGGATACAATCAATGTAATGAAGAATGTAATGAGTAAAACACAATTACTATTATTATTATACGAATCTAGTTGTCTAGCCACTTGAGACGCTCTTAAAAATAAGGAAATTTTTATTAAGGCCGCTACACATTTTCCTTTCCTACCTCCTCAAAAAGGAGCCACGCCCACGAAGGAGGTAGTGAAGGAACGCGTGTAGCGACGAATGAGGGAGGAAAGTAGGAAGCTCCTACGTAGGAAGGAAGGAAGGTCCAGCCCGTCCTACGAAGGAGCTTCCCCCACTCTCTCAACCTCCATGGAGGAGCGTGTGGAGGCATTTTGGTTTATTGCTTTTTATAACCCCCCCCTCAAACTTTGTCATTTTAAATTTCAAAGTGCGTAGAATCCAAATTCGCAATGTCCGTCCGCCGTTCGCCATCCGGGCCATAAAAGGCCTTAGAATTGACTTAAAAAATCTGTTCTTTCGCACATAGACTCTACTTGGGGTCTAGTTGGTCCTAACATCTCGCCAGCTTGATCGCTCCACTCTCATGGGTGCTATGAGCCAAAAATAGGTGAAAAAGTGTCTTTTTTTGGTATATTTCAAGTTGTATAGAAATTGGAGATTTATGAGTGAAAAGAAAATGTTAGCTATTAATTTTATGGAAAAAAAAAGTATTCTAAATAATACTCTTCTATTCAAAAAGAGATTTTGGATTTTAGGCTATTTTTTGCAATTTTATAGATTTTTTCAAACAAAATTTAATGAATTTCAGGTTTTTAGCATAATTTCGTACATAAATGTTTGAATGTTCTTTTTCATAGTTGATAAACTTTATTTGACCAATCTTATGCTAAAAAATATCAATTTCTCTCCACAGTAGTTATTTTCAACATTTCTATAACTAAACCGTTGTTTTGTTGGAATTAGTCTGGATGCGGCCCAGGGAAAATAAATGAAATTATTTCATTTATTGTTTTATTTGATAACGTTTCGTCCTCTTACTGAGGACATCTTCAGATCTTGGTGTGTCCAGGAAAAAATTTATAAACATCCGAATATTACGGATTTGTCAAATAAAACGGTGGCTCACCAAGTCAACTCAATGTCAAGAAAGCAAGATCTCTGAAGATGTATTGGAGAAACAACTTTAATAGTATATGTATAGTATGCTTATTGTGTCTCCAAGAATAGTAGAATAAATTCTTTATCCTACATTTCGTCGCCTACAGTCCAAAGCTAAAGGATTTGTTTACAACTCCCGAGGACAACCGTTATGAAATCCCCAATCAAAGACATATCCATGTAACATGGTATCTGCTTGTAAAGCAGATAGTGGAACTCGTTTACGAGTTTCCTCTTTTTGTTTTTAGGACGTTCCTCTGAAGCTAGGCCTCCTAAATAGAGGGACGACCTATTGGAATTGATTCAGGGAGGTGAGGGACAACCCAAGCATGAAAAACCTCGGCCCTCCGGGGGCTCTGCCCCTTGACCCCACTTGGGGGCACCCCCAGACCCCCCGGATGTTATTATTCAGAGCCCCTGGCTAAAAGTCAAGAAACATGGAACATGCCTGGCAGAAGTGACCAAGTAACAAAAACCAAAATTTTCAGGATCTTTTTACGACAAATAGAATCGAAATTTGAAGGAAGTACCAAGTAGGTAATTTTCTGTTATTGTGAGCATCTACAATTACCATAACCAAGATCAACTTCTCAACCAAGTGACAACAAAACAAGCGGCATTGTTTACTATATCCATTTATAACATAAATAAATATGAAACTACGACATGAATAGAAGAACAAGTACTTACGAAAGAAATGCGTGATAAATCGAGAGCTGTCCAACTAGTGGACAACGATTTTTGTCCAGTGAAAACTAAAGAAGTTTCATTTCCCCAGCAACAGCTTGGTTGTAGGAGAAAATCATAATAAAAATTTTAATTTCTCCCTTGATGGGAAAAACAAAAGATCATGGATATGTGTAGTACCTACTGCTTACCAGTAGGTACCTACTACTCAATTGTATACCAACCCATGTAGTGCCTTCTTTTCACAAGATTATTCCATTATGGTTACAAAACAATATTAGTTTATAACTTAGAGTAATAAATCAGCATTCCTTGACACTACAATGGCTTAGAGGTCATGAGATGTTGTGATAAAATGAGAGCATTCCAAAAAGTGGCGAACGATTTTCCTACTATGAAAACTATGGGAGTTACTCTTCCCTAGTAACTCATTGGTTGTACGTGAAAAATCAATAGAAATTCTACCTAGCCTTCACTTTTCGAGTTAATAATAATCTAAAGTGCCGGGTCGTCACAAATTTTGGTGTCGTTACGCAAATTTTATAATGACCCCGAGCCCAAAAACATATCCATGTTAAAATTTCTTAATGTTTTTCGCTAGATAGTAGATAGGTAGTCCTCTAGGTAGATTTCGCTAGATAGGTAGTCCTCAGGGTGCTGTGCTGGGGCCACTTTTGTTTTCAGTCTTCATTAACGACCTGCCTGGCGTCCTCAAGTTCTGCAGCTACCACCTTTTTGCAGACGATTTTCAAATCTACATTACCAGTGAACTTGGGGATGCAATGATTGACTCCATCAGGAAACTTAACCATGACCTCTCTAGCGTCTCCACCTGGGCCAGGAACAATGGAATTCTGATTAACCCTTCTAAATCTCAGGTGATCGTGGTTTTTAGTCAGGACATTCCCACTGACCCCCTGCCTCCTGTTCTGATCGATGGGATTGTGGTTCCCTTTTCCCAGCATGTCAGGAATCTCGGTCTTATCTTGGACAAGACACTATCCTGGGACTCCCACATAACTAGGGTATGTCAAAGGGTCTATGGATCTCTCCTTTTCCTGCGACGCCTTTCAAAATTCACCCCACAGTACCTCAAGCGCCGATTGGTGACAGCTTTGGTTCTCCCCCATCTGTTTTATTGCTGTTCCATTTTTTCTTACTCTTTATCTGCCTCTCTAAATAAAAAACTCCAAGTAGCCTACAATGCCTGCCTACGTTATGTTTTTAATGTTAAGGCACGACATTCCGTTTCTGGGCTACAGATACTTTGCTTACCCTTGAGTAAATATTTTATTTTTCGCCACCTGAAAACGCTATATTTAATCTTGAGCGGTTCTTTGCCTAACTACTTGGACAACCTGACCACGAGAGCTGCCTCTTCGAGGTCGAATATCCTGATGATCTCCCGCCATTTCAGTCAAACCATGGCCAGGTCCTTTGTGGTGGCTGGGGCTAGGGTTTGGAACGCCCTCCCATTGTCTGTTCGTGCGTCCCCTTCCATTGGTCGGTTTTTAAGCTATCTTAAGCAGCACCTGAATACCGACAATTGAATAACCTAATATTATGTGCACCTCCCCCCCCCCCCCCTTTTTTTTCTTCCCCTCACGATGGATGTTTAATTTTCTTCCTCTCAAATTCATCTCCTTTTTTTCTCTCAATTAAGTAACCATAATTTTTGTTTCGTTTTTTTTTCCCCTCTAACTTTTTCTTGTCACTATTCGATAGCCATAATTATTCTACGTTTTGCCGTCTTATACAGTTTATTGTACCTTCACCATACGTGGTTCATGTGACCCGCTATGGACAATATTAACATGTCTTTGGGTTAGTAAATGTATTATTATTATTATCATTATTAGTCCAAGGTTTCGTGACACGTCCTCTTAACGTTCTCTGCTAGTTAGTCCAAGGTTAACTCCATGCTAAAAACTAGCATATGCCGAAGTGTAACTACGGGGTTTAAGCCTAAAAACGTAGCGCACACAAGCATTGAATGCAATTCTCAAAGGCCCAAAGGCAGTACTGTCAAGTGACAAGATAAATAGGATACACGAATAGCTGAAATGAGGCAATAAAAGAGACTTATGAACTCGGCGTGTTGCGCCTCCCGTGAGGCCAAAATTACAGAACATGATTATGCTTTAGCCTCAAACGTCAAGCATTTGCATTATTGAATTATCTCGTCTTATTATTATGAGTTTGTATTACACCAGGTCACTAGCGGACTTCACTCCCTAGCAATGGATGTTTATCTTTATGGCGCTACTTACGTTCCAACCTCATATAACATATTTTTCTGGGGGTGTTGCCTATTCCGTTGACGGTAGTAGTTTTTGAGGGTTGAGAGAGTTTCGAAGAAGGCTTCTCAAAATTTAAAATTGTTTAATGTTTGTTGTTTTTGTTTTGGCGCTTTCCCCAATATCGGCCACGTCAGAGCTTAATATTTAGTGGTTCGGTACTTCATCTTTGCCTGTTTTGGGGCCTCCTCAACATCCTAGAAGGTACCTTTGAGATTAGAATGTTTCGTCGTATTTAAGGGTAACTGAGAAAATCTGGTGGTTTTATCACTCATTGTCTGGTAACTGTGTCCTTAAATACGTTTAAGGGAGTCTATATAGTCAATTTAATTTAAAATTGAGGAAGAGAATGCAGGAAGGAAAATTTCACTCTTAACATCACCCTCAAAAACGACTAACCTCATATAACATTTGCCGGCAGTTAGGTCCCGGCTAAAAGCATAAACATGCTAATAATTTCATTCGAACATGGAACGGAGTACAATATGCTAACTTAGTAATGGATTTAAGTGATGCAATGGATTTATAATATACGAAAATACGCTAATAGAGTTACTTAAATCCCCCACTTGGCAGGATAACAATGGGAAGAGAAATCACAGGGAAACAAGAACTGAAAGGCAGTTGAAAGACGAAACTGACTTACCGAGTTGTATGACGAATAATGGGTTTCACCGAGCTTCTAATGCACACCGAGCTTCTAATGCTATCTGGATTTTGAAATTCGTGGATTAAATTTCAGGTATAAAAACTTCAACAAAAAAGATTCAGGATAATTACTTTCAACACAAAATTCGGAAAATTCGAGACTGAAAAGTGTGGACGTGGACCACTATGACAACAGGTAGCAGAAATTGTGTGTATGTTTCTTCTTTCTTATTTAGATGTCCGTAGTTAAGCCGTGTGGACAGTGATGTATCTGATGCTCTGTAGATTGTAGTGTATTATGTTGGAAGATACATTTTTTTATTATTTCCGATCTTATAAAATTAAATTCACGTAACAAGAAAATAGCAGGAAAAGTAAACGGCCTTTTATTTGGAGTCACTAGTGATCTCACTATCCTTATGACATTAGCAAAGACTATAGAAGTAAGTTATGAGAATTCAACTCGTTATTTTCGATCACCGGTAGTCTCGTCACCACCGTACTGTGGTCCAGAAACAAACTAAATCACTGGAGACGAGTGATCAGGAATATTTCTGATAAAATCGGCAAAATTCTATCATCGAGAGGTTACAAAGTAGGTTTTAAAACTAAAAATAGTCTTAAAGCATTATTAGGATCGGATAAGGACAAAATTAATAAATTGTTAATAAATAAATGGTTAATAAATGTTTTATTATTATTATTATTAAATCAATGTTCAGGACAAAAGTGGGGTTTATAAACTAAAATGTTCTTGCGGCTACAAATATAGCAGTCAAACTGGTAGGAAATTCAGGGAAAGAATAAAAGAGCATCAGGAGGATTTCAGGGAAAATAAGGGTAGGCCTACATTGCGAAACATCATAAGGAATCCAATCATACTTACAATTTTGATTTTGATTTGAGAATTTCTTCATTTTTTTCCAATGGGAGGTATGTTGAATGTTCTTGAAAACTTCGAAATTATCAAAAGTGACAGATCTGGTAAATGTTTTGTAGTGGATTTAAATATGTTTTACTTGGCGTCGGTAGACCAAGTGGGACATTTATACTCTGATTATGCGGGTTAGTCCCTGGGTTATTCCCGTAAGGAATGTGAGCGGATCCGCCAAGGTCAACTGGCTTGGCGGACTGAACTGGGAAGTAGTTCGTGTCGCAACCGCGTGGAGCACTGGGCTCACATAGTGGGTGCTGGGTTCGATCAGTTTGGTACTGAGCCGTTTTGTAATATTCCGGCCTAAGATTTATATCTGTAGGGGGAATATGTTGAGCTTGGTTGAGGTACTGAAAAGTATCCTTCGCTTTTTGCACATTTGGAGTGTATTTGACACTCGGATCGGCCGAGTAAGCCTGCGTCGAATATCGTGGGTACTCGGACAGCTTGGTCGAATCGTAATGATCGGCTTCAGAACGAGTCTGAAAGGTATCCTCGATCTTTTGTATAGGCGAGGCTTGATCGAACGTTTCTTTAACGAATACATCGGGTGAGAAGGTGGTCCGGGCGTGAGGATCGCGCCTTGCGCCGTCGCTGGGTTCAGCGGATTCGCCGGGTAACCTGTAGGGATCGCTACGGGGGCTACGCGGCCCGGCTTCGCCGTCGTCTGCCTCCCCTCGCATGAGGAAATAAGACGGCCGACGTTCCATCGAAATAGCCGTGTTATTAGCTCGTTTCGATGCCTCTATGTGTGAAAAATAGAGGGTTTGGGAGGTGGACTCGCTTGACAGAGCGTCTTTCCAATGCTCGTATGTCAGGGTCCTACCTCGTAGCCTTGAAAAAGGCTTCCTTGGACGGTAAATTAGAGCGGATGAGCAGAGTAATTTACCGGCGTGCCCACAGCGGTCGGTTACGAGCTTAATGCTACGAAACCCGGGCGACACGGCTCGGAACGTCCCTCGGGCGTACGATCTAAAGAGAATATCGATAGATGTACCGGGTGGCGTCCTGACAGAAGAACTACGTTGGGCAATGAGCAGGATGAATAATCACTGGACTCGTAGATGCCAATGCGAGATCTGTGTGGAGAGAAGGGTAGGCCTTGTAGAAAGCAGTAGGAAGCCATTCTTGAGATGAACTCGGGATGCAGAAGGTTCGTCAGCATAGAGCGTGTAGAATTCTTCGTACTTCCAAGTGTAGTCGTCGAGCGCGGAGAGTGGAATGAATTTCGGAGGGCTCCCAGCGGGGTATTTATAGGGAGGTGGCCGCCTCCTGCCGCCTCCTGCCGCCTCCTGGTTGGTCCGCTTAATTTCATTAATTCGACTGTGCACTCTCATTGGTTCGCACATTGTTTTCTCAGTATCTGCGAGTATGATAGCTGAGTTGGTCTTTCGGGGTGGTTTCCCCACGTCCGTCGCTGCGACGGGGTCCCCGGGGGTGGCTGGACGACCTTGAGTTTTCCTGTTTGAGATTTCTCATTCAAGGCGACTTGTTTCGAGATGCTTGTCGCATCTCTCTCGCCCAGTAAATGTTTAGGGAGGTCGCCTTGTGTGTTATTATTTAATATTTCACTTTTGAGAGAGAATTTAGTATTTTCTCTCTGGTGAAATATTTTGTTTGACGGAGTTATAACTCGACGTCTTATAAATATTTTTGTGTTGTGCCTACCTCTTTTTGGTAGCCCTGAAAAGGGCTGTTGAAAAGAGGGGGTGGTTTTCACCACATGTTTAAATGAGGATATCTCTCCACTGATAGGTCAATTTCTATAATCTATCTTTCTTTTTTGCGTGATAATATCATTCATGTTAGTTTGAATTTTGGGGTTAGTACGTACCTTGATTTATTCGTATGATATAGATGAATCTATGCAACAAGAAGGGGATTGAACTACCTGCTAATCACGAGAACAGTGACTCTTATGGAGAGTCTCCAGGAGAAAAAATTGCTTCTATTCGATTTGAGAGACGGTCGGATGTTGGACATGGTGAAAAATATGGGTTGCATAAACGCAAACACAGTGCAGGCCTTAGGGAATCGCATAACTTATGCAGGAAAGGGATATATTGATGGCCCCGCCTCAGTGACTGTCTATGATAAAGCTGAGTCTGGTAGACGAATTCCAAGTTGAGGTCAAGTACAGCTCAATCTTCAGCATTCACATATTCATGGAAGACCCTATGATCATCAATTGCACTGACACGCATCTCCTCATTCGAGATATGAAGAAATGCGAAATCCTACGAACTGCTGAGTACCTGCACTTCCATCTTCCGGACCCTTCGTGTTCCAAGATGGTTGTTCTAAAACCGAAGACACGTGAAATCCTACAAACTGTCAAATACCTCTGCAAGATGGTTGTTCCTAAACCGAGATATAAACTCGCAATCCTCCACTTCTGGTAGAATGGCAATTATGAACCAGAAACATCTGCCTATTGTCTCAACTTCTACAAAATGTTATTTTCTTTTAGCATTCTCGTAAAAAATGAACTATTGCAATGGCTCAGAAAATTTTAAAATCAAAATTTTTGAAAAATTCCTTCATTGAAATCCGTTTTGACGCATTCTGAAACGAATCCTAGAGTTGAACGCTTTTTCGTATATATATATATATATATATATATATATATATATATATATATATATATATATATATATATTCAAACTAAATGATATTGTTAGCTAGTGAACAGAACCGAGTAGCTGAGAGTAGCTTTGAGTCTTGAAGTATATTTGAAGAATTTTGAATCGATTAAATGCAATATGTGAATTTATGTTGTAATAGTTGGTTTTCTAAGGGCTGAGCGGTCGGGTGAAAACCCCACTACTACGCTTGCCCAACGCTAAAACTAGGTAGGTTAAGATACTTACCAGAACGGGGACTGGATCTATGAAGTCGCAGCAGACCAGACGTAAGGGTCGTTGACTAGGCGTCCCGAGGGATCGCCGAAAAATGACTCTACTATTTATTAAATTATCCAGATACTGCTGGATGACTCTAAGGTTTGTAGGAGTAAGTGAAACTTCGAAAAATTTTGAAGAAGAGTAATAGAATTCGGAGCACCTCGGCTTCCGTCCAAAAATGAAATAAAAGGTAAGTAATTATACTTCAAAAAAATGGGTAATGGAGTTAAGCCCCTGAATATTACTGTTAAACTTGATTTACTTTTCGTATATCACCAGGAAGAGGTCCAGTTCAAGAATAATGCCGTTTGTAGGAACACAATAATAGTCGAGTTTAATAAAAACATTAAAGAATCCACACAAATAAAAAAACGGTACATGAGATGAATAAAACTTACAATTATTCGAATGAACTCAGAAAGGAATGAGAACCTGGGCGGGAATAAGATACCCGAATAACAAATAAAAAAAATATACAAGTCGGCGGAGGGCCGAAAACAATTTAAAAAATGGACAATTCTTACAACTATTTAAGAAACTTGAAATGAAATAAAACTCTTGGCGGGGATAAGATACCCGAATGAAAGTGTAGATTGGCTGAGAGCCGAAACAAATTAAAGGGGGTGCGCGTCTCCAACTGGGACGTGAATGCTTGGTAAAATGGCGACCGGGGTGAAGCCCCAACAGGAATTGAACATGTGGTCTTACCACTTCGAAATAAAATATATGTCTAAGGTGAATAAAATTTGAGGGAACCACAATAAAACTGTACAATATTTAGATTTGAATTTACCGGTGGGTATGGCACAAGAAGAGTCCGATTGCAAGGTCCTTGGGAAATGTCCGGGTCTGCGTGAGGTTCCACTTCGGCTGGGAGGGCGTACCGGTGCACCAGATGTATCCAAGAGGGGTTCCACAACGTGTCGGGGGGTTTCGGGCTTACGAGTTACTGAGATCGACTATTGACTTCACTGTTCATGTATCTACTTCTTCACTTCTACTGACTGACTATATGTTTCACACTGACTAACACTTCTTCTGACAAACTGTATCGGGACTCGCGCCGGTTCACTTGCAGCCACGATCCGGGTCACTTGAGAGGGGTTCCTGCTTCAGGATAGGTCTGTTGAGTGGCTCGACTATGACGCGACTGCCGGCCGTTGCGGCGGCCAGTCGCTTCCTTCCCCCTTTCTCCCACCATGCTCCCCTACTCCCTCTCCGGCTGCGCGTCGCCTCCTGCGCTCCTTCCCCTCCTGCCGGTCCCACCAGCTGGTCTGCCGCATGGATCGGCGCGACATGGATCACCAGCATGGAGCAGTTTCTTCTTCACCAGCGCCTGCGGCGCTCCATCACACCCCTCTATTCCCCGGAGGCCGATGCCCTCATCGGCAATTCGCCGTCCCTCCGGCGTTACGGCAGGGAGTGGCAGAGGTAACCCCGGACGGGCCTCCAGCAGTGCCCGCTCGTATCTCCAACGCCTACAACCAGGGCATTTTGGCGGTCGGGAGTCCAGGTGTTCTTTGCTTCCGCATGCGCGCGGGTGGCTCGGATGGCCTGGCGGGAACCTCCTCCCCTTCGTCACCAGCCTGTTCCAAAAGGTTTTACAGGAGTGGCACCTGAAACCTATAATCAACTTTCCCGGGAGATTGCACACGGGGCAGGTGCTCAGTATGATCTTGACGGAGGTCGCAGTGGCATCCCTGCGTGGGGGCGTGATGGGAGAATACGGTGGCGGGTCCCCACTTTCCGCATCCTCCGGCTCCATTGGTGCGGCCAGGCTAGCGATCGGCTCCGTGGATGGTCGCTCCGGCGTTGACGCCGCGTCCGGTGTTTCTGGTCTGCCGGCAAGGCCCCATCCGCTCAACTCGGCAATCGTCTCGCTCCGGCATCGCGCCAGCCGCTCCTGCAGAGCGTGGACTTGGTACCTTAGCATTGCGATATCGCGTTCCGAAGATACCGTCGATGGTTCAGGTTGCTCGGGCTCCGCGACGATCGCCGCCAGCTGCGTGACGCACCTTGTCACTGCCTGCAACTGTCTGGGCATCCCCTCGAAAGTCTCGGAGATTCGCCCGATGGCTTCGATCGCCCTTAGGGTGATCCCCCTCTTCTCCTCCCAACTCCTGCCGCTCCCGCTGCCGTCCGGCAATCGTGGCGTCGCCATACCCCAGCCGGTTCCCCCTGAAACAAAGAGATATGGCCGCGGTCACCACACGAACCATCACTCCCACCTCATGCCCTCATGCACATGCACATCCATGTGGCGGCCGCGATTGGTCGCCCCGGCCCGGACCCCAATCCCTCCTACCCCAGACGGGTCCCAACCACACGTCGGCGCGTCGAGCGGGAGCAACCGGACACAGAATAAAACGACCGGACCCTCGTGGCCGGAAAGCAAACTTGGTTTATTTGTAAGTATATGGATAGTTTGACATCGATTTCTTGTATTTTAACAGTTCTTTACATTTCATGGCATGGTGTTCATAAAAAAAAAGTTTTTACACTTACTACTAAATTAATCAAAACATTTACATAACATATTTCCTTCCTCTCAGGTTTCTTTTTTTTCAGGTTTCGTTTTTTCAGGTTCCTTCTTTTCAGATGCCTTCTGCGGACGACGGCTGCTGCGCCCCGCTATGCATCCGAGCGTAATCAACGCGTGGTCGTCGTCGTAAATTGTATCCCGGGACTCCGCTGACTCGTTCGTCTCCTCGGCCCCGGTGGTGAGAGCGGTTCCCCCTGGGGACTGGTCTTGCCGCCCGGGTCCTGGTTCTTGGGGTGAGCGCGATGGTGGATCCTCGTCCTCCACTTCGAGCCATTCCGATTCATCGGGCCCTCCTTGAGGCGATGACATCTCGTGGGGCGGCACCTGCGGTCCGGCGCTGGGCATGTCGGTGGTCGTGGCCTCGTCCGGCACCCAACCCAGAAAGGCGGGCTTCAGTCTGCCCAGGTGATGACGTGAGACCTGGCCCATCACGTCCACGACCTCGTAGTTAACTTCCGTTAACTTTCTCTTGACAGTGAGCGGGCCGATCCATGGGCTCCAGAATTTCTTGATGGCCCCTTGTGGCGGTACCATTTGTTTGGCGTAGACGCGCTGTCCTTCGCGGAAGCTCCGCGCATGCCGCCTCTGGTTGATGGCTTTCTCGCGCGCGTACCATGCACGTCGCAGCTGGCCCTCGGTGAGTCTCCTTACCTTCCGGATCTCTTGTGTCCGTTTGTGAGGTCCTGTGGCGGGAGTGGGTGCGGTCTCAAGTTCCGCTATGTGTGGTAGCCGTAACTCCCTCCCGTACAGTACCTTATTCGGAGAATAGCCGGTACTGTGGTGCGGAAGGCTCCGATAGGCCGCTAGTGCCATAGGTAAGGCGGTTTCCCAGTCCGTGGTCTCGGAGCGGATCTTGGCCACGATGTTTGCCAAGGTGCGGTGAAACCGCTCACAAACTCCGTTACTCTGTGGGTGGTACGCAGACGTCTTGACCTGTCTGATGGCCCACACCTCGCACAGCTCCTTGAGAAGCCCGGACACGAATGCGGCTCCTCTGTCCGAAACCAATTGCTCGGGGGCGCCATGTGCGGGAATGTACCGGGTCGTCAGTATCCTGGCGGTAGTGGCTGCTGTACAATCGGCGGTGATGTAAGCTTCGGCGTATTTCGAGAAGTGGTCGATGACAGTGAGGATGTACCTGGTCCCAGTTTCTCCTGGTATGGGTCCTACGAAGTCGATCCCGACGATCTGTCCGATCCTGGAGGGCAATTCTGGTTTCTGTATTGGGGCTTCTAATCCGGTTGGGGTGTTTCGTTGTTGACAGGCCACACAGCTCCGGACGAACGCCTCCACGTCCCTCATCATCTTGCTCCAGTAGCCGTACCGCTGGGCGATTCGTTTGGTGGTGTCGACACCCGGATGTCCGGCCCATTGATGCTCATGGCAATTCGTCAGGTACCATGTTCGTAGCGTGCTTGGTATCAGCGGGACGAAGGCGCTGCCCTCGTTCTGGTTCACCCGGATCTTCCATATACCATCCACCTTCCGAACCTTCCCGTTCTCGTGCGCCCGGATCATCGATTGAACCCAAGGTTTGACCGGCAATGAGCAGCTCCCTGGGCATACTCAGGACAAATACGGCGCCGATGGTCAAACGGCTGAGACCGTCAACATGCGTCATTTGGGCTCCGGGGCGGTATCTGGGTTCGTACTCGTACTCGGTGAGCCTCAGTATCCAGCGTCCGATCCGGGATGTCGGGTCGCTGATATTCATGGCGGCAGTCAGGGCCGCGTGATCCGTCTGGAGGACGAACTTCCTTCCCAGGAGGTACTCCTGGAAGTGGCCCGTGGCCCACATCACGGCCAGGAGTTCGCGCTCCGTAGTGGAATATCTCGTCTCGGTGTCTTTGAGGGTCCTGCTGGCAAAGGCGATCGGGTGCTCCCCGTCTTCGAATTCCTGGGACAGAACAGGGCCCGAGGGCTGTGCCAGAAGCATCGGTGGCCCGGATGAAAACCCGCTCGAAGTCTGGGTAGGCCAACACAGGTCGTGACGTCAACGAGGCCCTCAGTCCATCGAACGCCTCCTGCTGCTCGTTTTTCCCACAAAAAATGGTTGCTCCTTCCGAAGCAACTTCGTAAGGGGGCGGCTGATAACGGAGTAGCCCTGCACGAAGCGTCGATAAAACCCGGCGAGACCCAAGAAGGCTCGCAGCTCTCTGACGGTGGTCGGCGCACGCTGGTCCTGAATGGCGGATATTTTCTCGGGATCCATCTCCACTCCGTCCCTCGATACGACGTGACCCAGGTAGTTCACCTGAGCCCGCATGAAGGAACACTTGGCCAGGTTCACCCGGAAACCCGCCTCCTCGAACCTCCGGAATACCTCCCGCAAGAGTCGGAGATGTGACTCAACGTCCGGAGTGAACAGGATCACGTCGTCCAGGTAGATCAGACAGCCCTCCCCGATGATGCCGCCCAGGGCGTCGTTCATGGCGGCCTGAAATGCCGGTGCTGAGCCCCTCCGATGAGTGCCGTTCAGGGCATCATGGAGCCTGAGAGTGGCCGGCCGGTGTTGATTGAGCCGGTGCGGAAAGGCAAAGATACGGGCGCATTCGAAGTGCCTGTTCAGGGCGGTGAAGGCAGTCTTCTCTTGGGAGTCCGGGGCCACCGGGATCTGATGGTATCCCATGGTCAGGTCGAGGGTGGAGAACCACTTACTTCCACCCATCAGTGATAGAGTCTCCTGAGGTCGGAGAAGGGGGTATTTGTTACCCTTGGTGACCTGGTTCAGGCCTCTGTAATCAACGCAGAACCTCCAACGCTGCGGCTCGCCAGGTGGAGTCTTTTTCTTGGCCATGACCACGGGGCGCATTCCATGGGCCCCGTGAGGGGGTGATGACGCCGTACGCCAACATGTCCTGCACCTGCGTCTCCACGAATTCTCGCAGGGCATGGGGCACCGGATATGGTCGTCTGGCCACCGGCTCGGCGTCTCCGGTGTCAATGTCGTGCGCTACCGGCAGAGTACACCCCGTCTTGCCCGGTTTACCAAACAGGTGGGTGTTCTGAAAAAGGCAGTCTTCCAGCCGGCCGCGTTCCGTTCCGGTCAAGTGCTCCACATGGGCGAGGATTTGCTGTGAGAGTTCCTCGGGTGAGGTAGCCTCGTCCCATTCCTCGGTAGGAAGCGGCTCAGGCTCATCGTGGTTGGTCATGGTAGAGTTAGGTCGGTGCTCCTCGTGGAAGGCAGCAGCACTGGTGGTTTCCTCGTGGTTCATCATCGGGTTGGTGGTCGGCATTCTCGGGGGGTTTGAAGTCCCGCAGACAGTCGTTCCAGACGACGCTGAGTCTCTGGGTCCCGCACTATTGCTCCGACGGTGAGACGCTCGCCGGTCCTCGGGTGGTTCATCTCCACTGCGCCCGTGTCCGTTCGGATGCAGATCGGGAACTTCCGCAGGAGATCCAGCCCCAACAGGTTCAACCCCGAGTCCGGTCTGTCGAAAACGAAAAACTCGTGGGTGGTCCTAACGGGGTCCGATAACCACGGGTGCGGTTTGGACCCCACGGAGCGGAATGCGCTGGCCGTCCGCTCCCCACAGCTCGGCCACCGTCGGTCGGAGATCCACCCCCGGTATGGCATCGGACAGAGCTGACACTGCGGCTCCTGTGTCCAAAACCATACGGCGCTCCGCTGTCCCCAGTTTCACGGTGACCGAGATCATTGGTCTCGCAGTGAACGCCACGGTTGTTTGGAATGCCACCACCTCGTCGCCTCGAATCTCTTCATCGGGTTCGCCCGCCGGGTCGGCGGTCATCGCAGCCACGGGGGCTCCTGCTTGGATGTCCGTCGGGGAGGGACCCATCATCTTTCGCTTCTTGAAGCAGTCGGCTTCGTGATGTCCCCCACCACCCGCAGAAGTCGCAATAGTCGTCTTCGGCCCGCCTTCGTGGACAAACTGCCGGGATGTGTGTCGTCTCGCCGCAAAAGCAGCAGGTCGTCGTGGTCGTGGTTTCGGGGCGGCGGTGCCCCACGTCGGCGGTCTCCGCCGATTTTCCCCATAGTACGGTGGTACTGGGGGGGCTGCTTGACTGGTAGTGACGCCTCCTCGATGATGGGCATCGGAGAGCGAAATGGCCGACCTCCCCGCAGTTGTAGCATTTCCGGGGTTCCTGGTTCAGGATTCCCGCTACGTCCCAGCGCAGCTCCGGGTCGTCATCCGCTCGGCCGGCGCCTTCCCAGTCCTCGGCCTTATCCACCGCGTCCTCCAGAGTTTCGAGGGGGCCCCCGTCGCAGGAAGAGGCTGGTCTCTCGGTCCACTCCGTGGACGAAGGCTCTCAGGGTCTTTTCCCGAACCCAGCTCGGTCGGCGTGCTAGCGGTACATCTCGTTCGGCCTCCACGGCGCGCGACGCCAGGCCCAACAATCGTTCGGCGAACTTCCGGACGGGCTCTCCGGGCTGTCGTCGGGTAGACCAAAGTTTGGCGGTGGCCTGCTCTGGATCTTCTTTCCGGTACCATCTGAGGATATGGGTTTTCAGCCGCTCGTACGGCTGGTCACCGGTGGCTTCCGACAGGAATCACTTGGCCATCCCTTTCAGCCGGGATCTGAGGAATCGTGCCCGCTGCTCTTGTGTGAGGTTGACGGTGGCCTGTTCCACCTCCTGGAAAAACTGTTGGGCAGGGATGCTGCCAGCCTCATCTGGGTTCCAGACATCCACCTCCAGGAACAGGGATCTGGGCAGTCCGGCGCCCGGTTCTTCAGTGCGTCGATTCCCTCCTTGGGTGGCGAAATAGCCTCCCATCTGAGCCATGGCCGTAGTCACGGCCTCCAGAAGTTCTTGGGTTGAGGTTGGTTCACAGTCACTTGTAGACATGTTGTACGGTGGTTATTGGTGACGTCACAAATAAGAAAAAAAAAAAATTTTACAATGGTTGAAAGAGAATACACAAAAACACAAAACACTGGAAATTGGCACTATTCGGTGGAATGTACCGGTACACTGTACCGGGTCACCCTGTTGTGCCGGGTCGCCCTGCTGTGCCGGGTCGCCCCGCTGTACCGAATCACCCCGTCGTGCCGGATCGCCCTGTTGTGCCGGGTCGATTGGCTTGGGGTGTGCCGGGTCGCCCTGCTGTGCCGGGTCGCCCCGCTGTACCGAATCACCCTGTCGTGCCGGATCGCCCTGTTGTGCCGGGTCGATTGGCTTGGGGTGTGCTGGGTCTGTCTCGAGTCGTCGCCCCTATGCCCGGCGACCCGCCCACAAGCCGACCCGGAACAGTTCCCTGATCCGGACGCTTGAACACGCGTGAGGTCGCCCCAACCGTCTGAGGCGGCACAGATCCGGACCGCGACGACCAACCCGACCCGTTAGCCACTGAGTGTGCTGTCCCCAGCGCTCGATCTCTCTCTCGCACGCCTCTCTCTGATGGTGTGTTTTCGTGTCCACGGCCCTATTTCCTTGTTTTTACAGAAATAAGTGTCCTAGGATCGTGTTATTTAGTCGCAATCGTGTGGTCAATAAACAATAATAAAAAAAATCAAACAAAATTCAATACGGCTCTGGCCAACCTCCTGGTGATTTGCTAACTCCTAGTCCACGTTGGGCTTCGAACTGAGGGTTCGTGACAATCGAAATTGTCCTAAAAATCCCAGACGCTGCCACCAATTGTAATAGTTGGTTTTCTAAAGGGCTGAGCGGTCGGGTGAAAACCTACTACTACGCTTGCCCAACGCTAAAACTAGGTAGGTTAAGGTACTTACCAGAACGGGGACTGGATCTATGAAGTCGCAGCAGACCAGACGTAAGGGTCGTTGACTAGGCGTCCCGAGGGATCGCCGAAAAATGACTCTACTATTTATTAAATTATCCAGATACTGCTGGATGACTCTAAGGTTTTTAAGAGTAAGTGAAACTTCGAAAATTTTGAAGAAGAGTAATAGAATTCGGAGCACCTCGGCTTCCGTCCAAAATGAAATAAAAGGTAAGTAATTATATTTCAAAAAAAAAAATGGGTAATCAAAATAAAAGACAGTATATGAGATGAATAACACTTACAACTATTCAAGTGAACTCAGAAAGGAATGAGAACCTGGGCGGGAATAAGATACCCGAATACCAAAATAAAAATATGTAAGTCGGCGGAGGGCCGAAAACAATTAGAAAAATGGACAATTCTTACAACAATTTAAGAACTTGACATGAAATAAAACTCTTGGCGGGGATAAGATACCCGAACGAAATGTAGATGGGCTGGGCTGAGAGCCGAAACAAATTAAAGGGGGTGCGCGTCTCCAACTGGGACGTGAATGCTTGGCAAGATGGCGACCGGGGTGAAGCCCCAACAGGAATTGAACATGTGGTCTTACCACTTCGAAATAAAATATATGTCTAAGGTGAATAAAATTTGAGGGAACCACAATAAAACTGTACAATAATTAGATCTGAATTTACCGGTGGGTATGGCACAAGAAGAGTCCGATTGCTAGGTCCTTGGGAAATGTCCGGGTTTGCGTGAGGTTCCACTTCGGCTGGGAGGGCGTACCGGTGCACCAGATGTATCCAAGAGGGGTTCCACAACGTGTCGGGGGGGTTTCGGGCTTACGAATTACTGAGATCGACTTTTAACTTCACTGTTCATGTATCTACTTCTTCGCTTTCACTGACTGACTATATGTTTCGCACTGACTAATACTTTTACTGACAAACCGTATCGGGACTCGCGCCGGTTCACTTACGGCCACGATCCGGGTCACTTGAGAGGGGTTCCTGCTTCAGGATAGGTCTGTTGAGTGGCTCGACTATGACGCGACTGCCGGCCGTTGCGGCGGCCAGTCGCTTCCTTCCCCCTTTCTCCCACCATGCTCCCCTACTCCCTCTCCGCTGCGCGTCGCCTCCTGCGCTCCTTCCCCTCCTGCCGGTCCCACCAGCTGGTCTGCCGCATGGATCGGCGCGACATGGATCACCAGCATGGAGCAGTTTCTTCTTCACCAGCGCCTGCGGCGCTCCATCACACT